>JAHLJT010009419.1:54172146-54499646 GCA_031308135.1 Acheta domesticus
CGCCATCTAACTTCTCTTTAACACCGTGAATGATCTTTTCTCTGCCTGCCTCATTTCCCGGCCTCCCCATGCATGAGCGAGCGACAAGTAATTTTCTCGGCGCCGCTTCCTAATCCCACGCTATTTCTTCCGGCTGCGCGGCGCGGCGCGCTCTTGGTGAAAGTGAGCCGCTGGGCGAAATTGGTTCGGCGGCCGCGGGGGCAGTGCGCTGGTGGAGGGCGCTGCTCTCCAGACCGGAAATCGAAAGGGCTCTCGCGGTTGGGCTTTCGCCTGGAGGCGGTGTCAACGTACCCCCCCCAATTAAAGGGCGAACGGCCTCTTGAGTGCAGTCGGTGCCGTGCCGTGGTGTGAATTGATTGATCAGCGATTCCGGGCACGTCAACTGCTACGGATTCGATGGTGTTTACGGATTCGATGGTGTGATGGTTAGCGTGCCGGATTGTCATACCGAAGCCGTGGATTTTAAAGGCGAAAAAATCCTTCGTACGCCTTCCGCGGAGGGGAAGTAAAGCCGGCTGGCCCATGTTAGTAGATTTACTTGCATGTAAAAGATCCTCAGGCCTAAATGACGCATCTGAGCTAAATTCAAATCGCCTGTTTCGTCGCCCGAGATAATACCTTCTTTCTCCGCTAGGTGAAATGAGCGTAGCGAAATTTGCGTGGTCAAACGGAAGAGCGGGCCTGATGGCCCGAGTCTCGCCACGTAAATAAGGCATTAACTATAACTATAACTATAACTGCTAAGGTCATTAGTCCCGGAAGTGAGAGTCAGCTTTTTATAGCGGGAGGTGGCGGTGTTCTTCCCCCGCTGGATGATGACATCCGGTGCCGACCTACCCGCACGCTTAGGGCTTATGTTTCCGCAACTAGGTAGCCACTAGCGTGGCACCGTCTTAGGTAGACAGATAGGTAGATAGATATTTATTTCCGCAGATAAGTTTATGCAACCTGGTGGCAGAATATTTACATATTATAATTAAGAATTGAATACAATGTAAATTAAAATAATTTTAAGACAGTAATATTAATAATAAAATGATATAAATGATGACAACAATAACGGCATTAATTCTACATTTTATGGTGGTCTTCTACAGATATTTTACATCAATAAATACACGACTTTTTATTACACTGACGTCCACTTCACTCCACTTCACTTCACTTCACAACACTTCAATACGAATACTACTAAAATATAATTATATATTTAATAAAGTAAAGCATTTAATAATTATTACAGTACTAATTATGGTAACAGTAATTAATAATAATAATAAAATAACTGTTTTAATAAACCTAACTTATTAAATATATTGGTTAATCTACTTTTAAATCTTTGAACACCTTGAGGAAAGGGTTCCAAGGCTATCGCAGACAATTTATTCCAGTCCGTTATTGTTCTATTTGATAGATTAGATAAATAGATATGCTAGCTATAAGTTGTAAGCTTGAGCTAGGATATACTACGCGCCAGGGAAGTAGTAGGGAAGGGCCGGTTCTGCATCACAACAAACCACCGCCATCTTGGCACCAACCTTTTATAATGGCCGGTTCTGCATTACAACAAACCGCCGCCATCTTGGCGCCACCTTTTATAACGGCCGGTTCTGCATCACAAACAAACCGCCGCCATCTTGGCGCCACCTTTTACAACGGCCTGTGTTTGTCAACAAACCGCCGCCATGTTTGCGCCACCTTTGAGAACGGCCTGTGTTTGTCAACAAACCGCCGCCATGTTGGCGCCACCTTTGAGAACGGCCTGTGTTTGTCAACAAACCGCCGCCATCTTGGCGACATCGTGCTGCCCCACCGGCGACCTTGGTGACGTCACAAGGTCGTTCCGCGGGGGGGCCAGGGTGTCTGGGAGGGCCTGGGTGCCACCATGGCCGGCGGTGAGGGTGCCTTGGGCTGGCGGCGCGCTCTGGTAGCGGTGTCGGGAAGTGGTGGGTGAGTGGGCGGAGGGTGTGGGAGGGGTGGGGTGGGCGTGCGTCCTTTCAAAAATGGCTCGGATGGGCTCGGGATCGAACCAGCGACGTGACGAAGAGTGTGGTTCGGCGGTGCGTTTACCGCCTGCGCCACGGCGACATCGCTGGCGAAGAGAGCTGCGAGGAGGGTGTGATGCTTCGCGGTGGTCGTCGCGCGCGTCCCCCACCGCTGCGGCTGTGCTAAAAGTGGCGGCGGCTGGCGCGGCGGCGGCTGGCAGCCCCACCGCTGCCGCTGGATAAAAATAGGTGGAGGACGCACGCGCTGTGGGAGCGGCTCGCAGCGCGCTCTGTGAGCAACGTGGAGAACCGCAGCCCCACCGCTGCCGCTGGATAAAAATAGGCGGAGGACGCGCGCGCTGTGGGAGCGGCTCGCAGCGCGCCCTAGTGAGCAACGTGGGGAACCGCGTGTGGCGCGCGCTCTAGTCCAGGGTGCAAGACCCCCTGTTCGGAGTGCTTTTGGGAAGAAAAAAAAAAAGAAAAAAAAGGAAAGGAGGGAGTCCCTGCCTGGTGGTGACGTAGGGTGAATGATAGAGAGAATTGCTGTTCAACGTGACATTTATTGCACAACAAAATACATCAAGATGTGGTGGGGTCCTTCCTCACCGTACAATGGATTGAATAATTTTTCATGAAAAAATCAATTGAATGTAGTCATACAGAAATGAGTTATGTTTGTTTGTTGAGACATTTAGCAATTTCTTGTTTAATTTTCGTATCCACATAGGCTCTCGTGGCAGCGTCTTGAGCAATTTCTTGTTTGATTTTCGTATCCACATAGGCTTTCGTGGCACCGTCTGCCTTGTGTTGGGGCATCGCCATGTTGACGAGTCGTTTTTCCATCACGTTGATGTTTTCCTGTTTGCTGCGCCGGAGTTTTGGAAATGCGTCGAGGTGCGTCTTGACGTTTGCGATGATGTTGTTGATGTTTTTGTTGTGGTAGTCGACGTACGCTTTGTTGGTGACATCTTTGTCGTCTTGAGGAGTAGACGTATTTGAAAATGCGCCAAAGATCAGCGTTAAAGGGAGTAGCGGGCTCCCATTGACGGAGACATCTGGATTGTGTATCAATCACCTTTTCTAGTGTGTTCTTTATCAGAGAAATATTGTCCATTATTCTGGATTGGGTGTCAGTTCAATCGCATTCTTGAGTGGAGAGATATGATTCATGATTGTACGTTCGGCATCTTGTGTCACATCTCGAATAGCGCAATCGATGAATTCATGCACATACTCTTTGGTGGCAGCACATTCCGGAAGTGTGCAAGCTTCTATGTCCACCTCCTGCTCCTCCTCTTCAGCATTTGAATGCACCTCGTCATCGTACACCTCCTCCTCCTCCCCGACATCTTCCTCGTCCGAGCTGGAGAAGACCATCATGTTTGCTTGACTGGCGCTCATGATGAAGTGACGATCGCATCGTTTCATTGCGTCGTTTTATGAGTCCATGGGGGGGTAAGCTAATGGATGTTCAGCAGTGACGTCACCGTCCCCCACCACGTGTCGATCGAGTCACAAATCGAGAATGTATAAGACGTGATCTTCGTCACTGGAATCGGAACTCGATTCGTTCATGGATGTCAACATGTAAAACAATACTACTAACATGTCGAAGACTTCATCTAGATTTGGAGATGATTCGTGTTCAGGTGGGGGAGGAGGTTTTATTGTGCGACGGCACATGGGACAGGTGTTGCTGACATCTAACCATCTTTGTATGCAATCAACACAAAAAATGTGGTGGCACGGCGTGCTCGCCATCCGAGTGCCATTGTCATCGCAGATGGTGCAAGATTCGGTGGAATGCACTTCCTCAAAGGAGGCGGAAGAGGAGAGGATGGTGGTGTTTCCATTTTCATTTCAAATCAGGAAACAGATGAAAGCCGCAAACACGCATGCAAATTCCAGCACGATGAAAGCGAGAATGTTTTAATATCTAGACAATGCATGTCACACGCGCACACTTACACAGTTGTAATAATATTGCGCTTACAAAACACGCACTCGTTCCTCGACGGTGCGTTCTCGTCGTTCTGCGAGTAGTGTTGTCTGCAAGGTCGGCGGAGATCGATGCAAAATGCGGCAGCTCGCTTCGAAGGCAGGTGGTCCGTCGATGTTGTGTGCGTCCACGATTCCAATGTTCTGTACATTCACGAAGTTCTTGAACACACGGTAATTGTTGAATATCTTCGGGTAGTATATCGAAACGCTATCCACCTCGTACGACGGCACCCAATGGCACAAAAATGCGACCGGCAAATGACTCAATGTTTCCGTGTCGAGGAGTGATAGCGCATAATCGACTTCATGCAACTTTCTCAAAGCGCGATTGATGTTTTCATGCGTCTCTTGTCTGATGTGCGTCACCACATCGGCAAGAGCAATTTGAGGACGAGTGGCTGGAGCCGCTTGTGTAGGTTGGGGGGGAGAAGTGGCCCCCATTTGCGCTGTTAAAAGCGCAAGGCGGTACGCCTCCTCCTCGTCATTCTCCACTTGAGTGAGATCAACAGCGTCTAAATCAATTTCAGCAACATCCGCGCCCAACATCCTTCTTTCCGTAATTCACTTTCAATTTCGACATGTCTAAAAGATAACAAAATATTATAAATTAACTTATAAAATTATAACAATCTTCTTTCTCCTCATTCACTTTCAATTTCAACGTGTCTAAAAGATAGCAAAAATATTATAACATAAATTAATCTATAAAATTATAACAAGTCACTTATAAATCTTACCGCTTTTTCATTTTCTTCAACTGTGGAGTTTCACCCTCACCGCGAACAGAACGTTTCTGACCAGACATATTGCCTTACAGGCAGTCAGCGTCAGCACAGGACTGATGTGTAGTGTGTATAAAGACATGGGTTTATATAGTTCCGTGAGATCTCCCCCACTTTCGAACGATGAGGAAGTTCGTGGGGGGTAAATACGAAATGAATGTGTTGCATCAGTCGGACGAACGCCTACGAACCAGGTAGCGCCGCCGCGCGTCGTCCGAGGATGGCAGCGGGCCAAGGCCGACGAGCTATTCGTAGCGCCGCCACGCGGCTTCGGAGGTCGGCAGCGGGCCAACCGTGCGGCCTCCTGACGAGCAGATGTTTCGTAGCGCCGCCCCCGCTCCGTGCTTGGCAGCGGGTCAAGGCTGACGACCGCGCCGCCGCGCTCCGTGCTTGGCAGCGGGCCAAGGCCGTCGACCGCACCGCCGCGCTCCGTGCTTGGCAGCGGGCCAAGGCCGACGACCGCGCCGCCGCGCTCCGTGCTTGGCAGCGGGCCAAGGCCGTCGACCGCACCGCCGCGCTCCGTGCTTGGCAGCGGGCCAAGGCCGACGACCGCGCCGCCGCGCTCCGTGCTTGGCAGCGGGCCAAGGCCGACGACCGCGCCGCCGCGCTCCGTGCTTGGCAGCGGGCCAAGGCCTCGGCAGCGGGCCAACGACCTGATGCAATAGAAATAGATGTCACGCTCTTCCTCCGTCTGCTATATAAATACACGTCCCGAGGCTTCGGGTCGTTAGTCGGGCGTTCGTGACGAATCGTAACACACATCTGAATGTAATCAATTATTCTAATATTTTTTAGAAAATGTTCCCTTATTTCATATTTTTTTAAATTTTAATTCGTTCATCTTTTTTCATAAGATGAAGAAACACGTGTTGCATCGTTATCGTCGTGAGCAGCGTGAGTCTGTGGCTCGACCGTCAACATCACCGACGCGCAGTCGTCACCGCGGACGTCATCTCCATCACCTGCGATTCGTCAAGTCCATGATCACGGTTCATTTCACAATGAAAATACATTGCTTTTATAGCGGCGCGTTCTTGTTGAATAGACATTCATTTTTTTTTTTTCCGCGCATTTGTTTTTGTTTCTATAGATCGCCGTCAGCATCCACCGACACACAACATGGTTCAGACCATGCAAATGCTCTCCAATGGGCGGACGTCGTGCGGTCTTTAAACAGTCGGGTGCAGCGACGGTATCATTGCTAATGCTTCAAATGACATCGATCCCCTCACGTTTCTCAATCGCTGTCAAGTTCCGTTCCAACACAAGTTGTTTGAACTGTTCTCTCCATCAAGTCCTAGTTTCAAAATTTTTGCACAACTCGAATGTCATTTCATGATTGAACGAGATCATCCCGTGACGCACGAAATTGTCGGAGAGATACAGCCCTATCTTTTCTAAACGCTCGCGCAGCTGTGGTGGCTCAAAGTGATAATATCGCGGAATTTTTTTCTCAACGTATTGTCGATCCCATCAATTCCAAATTCGATGAGTTTCAGGAACGAGAGAGTGGAAAAGCACTCTACAAAATTGTCGGCCTTCACGTTCATATTCATCTTTTTGAGCCTGTCGCTCACAGTGGATCGTCATATCTTCCCCTCCCGATAGCATTGCTTGTCGCCACGCTGTTATTAATGTGCATAATCGAGATGAGAAATGCTTCCTGTGGGCCCTCGCATGTGGAGTCTTTCACAAACGTCTCGGTCGCGGGAATAGTAGTTCTATAAGAGGAAGACTAGAACGTACCACCACTTATCAGTCTACTTTTGATGAATTAGAATCTCATCTCGATTTGCGTGACATCGTCTGGCCAATGTCTGTTCACGATATTAAACGTTTCGAGAAACAAAATTCCACCTATTCTTTTCATGTTTTCAATCTCGTTTGGCGTCATGAAAAGAAAACGTGGGACGTTGTAGGTCCTGTGCACTTTGCGGAAAGAAAGAAAGAGAACCATTTCATATGCTGTTATATGTATCGAAAGGCGTGAGTCACTACGTTTGGATCAAAAATTTGAGCCGGTTGGTGAGTAGTCAACACAATGCAATGGAACATAGGATTTTCGTTTGCGAACGGTGTTTGAGTGTATTTCGATCGCAGCAGAATTGGATGCTCACATGATAGACTGCAGTGCCGTGTCGCCCACACGTTTGACGTTGCCGTCTTCTTCTTCAGAGGAAGGATTCATGCACTTCAAAAATCCTGAAAAACAACAGAGATGCCCGATTGTGGTGTATGTTGATTTTGAAGCGCTCACCGTTCCCATCTCCTCATGTGAGCCATCGCCGAACGCATCCTACCTTGAGGCCTATCAAATTCACGAGCCCTTTTCGGTGTGTATTCAAGTGGTGTGCGATTTTGATGAAGCACGCTCCCAAAGAATAGTGTATCGCGGGCGCGACGTTGGCAAACAATTGGTCGAACATTTAGTGACCTTGGCAAAAGAATATCAATTCCTTTTGAACCATCGGTTTCTCTCCTCATGCGCGAAGAAGATGAAATTTGCTTTTCAAAATTCCTCTGAATGTCACATTATGTAAGCGCCCTTTTCGTCCAAATGACATTCGTGTTCGAGACCACGACCATTTCACCGGTCGTTTTCGTGGAGCAGCTCATCAAATGTGCAACGTCAACTTCCGGGCTCCAAAACACATTCCCGTCTTGATGCATAACGGAAGCGGGTACGACTGGCATTTTCTCTTGCAAGCCTGGGCAGATAGTAGCTACGATCAACTGAGCGCCATTCCACATAATCACGAGAGATTCGTGTCCATTTCCCAGAGAATCGGAAGCGTGGAATTGCGCTTTTTAGATTCTTTCAAATTTTTAGGTGGAGGACTCGACAGTTTGAGTCAATCCTTTCCATTCAAATCTGACATTCACTCGGGCGGCGTTTCCCGACGATGCGCTCTTTGCCCTGGCTCGCAGGAAGGGCGTCTTCCCCTACGACTATGTGAATTGCATGTCGAAGATGGAAGAAACGTCTTTGCCCGCACCGCGAGGCCTTTTTTAGTCGGCTCACAAACACAGCGATCTCGGACGTGGAGTACGCTCACGCGCTGGCCGTGTGGGACGCTTTCTCTATTCAAAATTTAGGTGAGTACGCCGATTTGTATTTGAAAATCGACGTGTTGTTGCTCACCGACGTTTTTGAAACTTTTAGAAAATTGGTGTTTGGAGGTGTACGGTCTCGATCCCGCATTTTATTACACCGCTCCCGGGCTCTCGTGGGACGCCATGCTAAAAACAACCGGCGTCACACTGGAGCTTCTCACAGACGTTGACATGGTTCTCTTTTTTGAAAAAGGCATTCGGGGAGGACTCGTGCAGGTGGTCGGGCGCCACGCCGAGGCGAATCACGCGCACGTGGGGGATTCCTTCGATGCATCTGATAAGGAATCTTATCTCTCCTATGTCGATTGTAATAATCTTTATGGGTACAGCATGAGTCATCCGTTGCCCACAGGCCGGTTTAGATGGTTGACGGAGAACGACATTTGCACGTTCGACCTGAAGCAGGCGGCCGCCCAGACCGATCGCGGATACGTTCTCGAAGTCGACCTCGACTATCCAGACGAGATTCACGATCGATTGAGCGACTTGCCTCCTTGTCCTGAGACACGGGTGCCCCCCGACACGAAAAGCAGGCAAGCCAAGTTATTGGCGACGCTGTTGCCCAAGCGTCGCTACGTCATTCATATTCAAAATTTAATTCAGGCCATGGAGTTGGGCGTGCAACTCTCCAACATTCATCGCATTCTCTCTTTCGACCAAAGTCCTTGGCTTGCCGCCTACACGGACCTCAACAATGCACGGCGACAGCGCGCGTCCTCCGATTTTGAAGATAAATTTTTTAAACTCATGAATAACTCCATTTACGGGAAGTCGATGGAGGACGTGCGCAATCATCGACGCATCTATCTCGTGAACAGATGGTGGGGGACGTGTGGGGCGCGGCGTCTCATCGCAGACCCCGCTTTCGTGCGAAGTCACCATGTCAAGGGAGATCTCATGACCATCGAGTTGCTAAAAACAGAAGTGAAGCTCTTTAAGCCCATTTATTTAGGCTTTTGTATTTTGGAAATTTCAAAATTTAGAATGTATGAATTCTTTTATAAATATTGCAAAGAGCATCTTCGCGAGCTTCAACTTCTGTACATGGACACCGATTCATTCGTTTTCTCTACCTCTACGAACGTGTACGCTGAGATGAATCGGCGTTCAGACTGGTTCGACACGTCCTGCTTTCCTCCCGATAATGCGTTTCACATCACACCACGCAACAAAAAAGTACTGGGACTTTTCAAGGACGAATGTGGAAATGATCCCATGGTTCAATTCGTAGGTTTGCGACCAAAAATGTACTCCTTTCTCACCCGCTCTCAAGCGACCGTTTCCCGGGAAAAAGGAGTGCAACGTTCGATTGTCAAAAAATACAAATTCGAAAATTATCTGGAGTGTTTATTTCATAATCGCATTAGAATCGATAAACAATGTTGCATACGCTCCAAAAATCATCTTAATTATTCCTTTGTCCAAAACAAGCGTTCGTTGAGTGTGGCAGACGACAAACGCTACTGGCTCGATAAATTTCAAAGTTTACCCTGGGGTCATTTCCGCATCATGTGCACGCGTCCGTCCGCTCCTTCAGCGTTCGCGTCTGCAGGTGGGCTTGTAGAGTAGTGGGAGAAAACTAGTAGTAGTGGGGGGGGGAGAGCATTTGCATTGACGTGCCAGGCGGGAGGCATCGTCATTCGTCCGTCGATCACCGTCATGGAACGACCTCGAGGTGAAGACGAAGCATCGCATGCGTATTGGAACAGCCTTCGGATTCGCTTAGAAGAAGAAGCAGCTGTTGTATGGAAGGAGCAGTTGATGAATAACGGCGTCAGCCTCCGCGATGCCATCGCTGATCTCATCACCATCGCTCACAGGTGGAGTATGATGTACAATGATCTAGACTGTGATTCGAAATACGCTAAAGCCTATCTCACGATCGTCAACGTCGCCTGTGATGTCATGAATGCCATCCAGCTCTGTCACATTGAAAAAAGTTCAACAGATGATGGAAACAGCAAAGAGAAGGAAAAAGCTCTGCACGATCTCGCAGTTGATTGTCACAATAAAGTGCTGTGGATCATGATGGTTCTCAGCGAAATGATCGACTGCCCTCATTGTTCGGCTGACAGCTTATTTGTGCGTTATTGCACCATCCAGACAGCTTTGAACGCTCCCTGCGTCTCCTTCTTCGGCGGTGATGTCTCTCCCTTTCGTGTCAACAGTGAAGGGCCATCGACACCGCTGCCCCACCACATGGTCCGCTCATTCGGAGCGGAAATTGACGATCTCCCTGCACTGGATCAATTGATTCTCACAGTGCACGCTGAAATGTTGGCAGTCATCGAAGCTCTCGGTCACCTCCTTGGAGACCCGTACGGTGAAGCACTGCGACAGCGCATCATTCGCGTTCGACACGCCATCCAGACGCTTCGTCCGCCCTTCGAAAATAGTCCTCCGACGTACACGCCAGCTGACCAATGACCCGTCAGTGCCATGACGAGTTGGATCTTGCCATACAACGTTTCATCAACGACGGTTGTTCTCTTCTCGGACTCGACGATCGCTCTCTGCAGCTTCTACCCATCGACTTGCTTATACATTGGGCCGCGAAGGACGTGCCTTCAGTCTTCCACCGCCTGTCCAAAGACGTGCAGCGGGACCCAGACATTCGTCGACTCCTGCCTTGTCTTCGACATTACAACAACGGATGTGCGAAGTGGAAGTGTTTGCAGTGTAGGCGAGAAGAAGTACTGCCTTGTTTCGAACACACGCACATCGAGTCGCCGCCGCCGAAGTGGAAGTGCATCGAGTGTCGCAGAGAGGACTTTTTTGAGTATTCACACTATTCGTGATGGCTGCGGGTACGCGCATCGAGAAATATTTTAAGATGCTCCCGCGTTCGGGTTTCACCCCCTTCCACCTGGCCGTCCAAGCCGGCAACACCGCTGTGGTACTACGCTGCTTGCAAGAATGTGGGGATGCAAACTTCGTCGACGTGCGTGATCGAAAAGGACGGACGCCGCTGCAACACGCGATACACTTCCAACAATATTCCATCGGCAGACTGCTCCTCCAACACGGCGCTGACGGAGAGATAGACTTCAACGGGTTTACGCTTAGCGACCACGTTAAAATCGGTGGACATTGTGAAGCACTCACTCTTCGACAACTCAGAGAGGGTAGTGCAGGATCAGGAAAGGATTTTGAAAACATTCACAAAGCAATTCTGAAAAGAATTCGGAAAAGAATTGAGAAAGAAATCAGAAAAGGATTCTATGTATAATTCATTTTGATTCAATAAAAAAATACTTCTTTCACTTGTACTGTTTTTCATTTTGTTTTACCCTGTCGTCGCCTTGTAGGGTTTCCTTCTTTTCCAAACTAGATATTTACATCATCAACAAACAGCAATTCTCTCTATCATTCACCCTACGTCACCACCAGGCAGGGACTCCCTCCTTTTTTTTCTTTCTTTTTTTTAACTCGTCCGAACAGGGGCTCTGGACTAGACCGCGCGCGCGCCACACGTGGTTCTCCACGTTGCTCACAGGGCGCGCCACACGCGCTTCTCCACGTTGCTCACAGGGCGCGCTGCGAGCCGCTCCCACAGCGCGCGCGCGGCCTCCGCCTATTTTTAGCCAGCGGCAGCGGTGGGGCTGCCAGCCGCCGCCGCCGCGACAGCCTCCGCCACTTTTAGCACAGCCGCAGCGGTGGGGGACGCGCGCGACGACCACCGCGAAGCATCACACCCTCCTCGCAGCTCGCTTCCCCAGCGATGACGCCGTGGCGCAAACGGTAAACGCGCCGCTCCAACGCCACTCTTCGCCACGTCGCTGGTTCGATCCCGAGCCCATCCGAGCCATTTTTGAAAGGACGCACGCCGCCGACGCACGCCCACCCCACACCCTCCGACCACCCAACACTTCCCGACACCGCTACCAGAGCGCGCCGCCAGCCAGGCCAGCCCAGGCCCCCCACCCCCGGCCCACCCCGCGGAACGACCTTGTCACCAAGGCCGCCGGGGGTTGTTGACACACACAGGGCCGCCAACATGGCCGCGGTGTGTTGACAAACACAGCGGGCGGCCACTCATGGGCTTCAGTGCCAAGATGGCGGCGTAATGGGCTTAAGTGCCAAGATGGCGGCGGTCAGATGGCCGCCACTCCTGGGCTTAAGTGCCAAGATGGCGGCGGTTTGTTGACAAACACAGGCCGTTCTAAAAGGTGGCGCCAAGATGGCGGCGGTTTGTTGTGATGCAGAACCGGTCATTATAAAAGGTGGCGCCAAGATGGCGGCCGCTAATGGGCTTAAGTGATGCAGAATCGGCATGGCTAATTGGCTTAATTGGCTTAAGTGATGCAGAACCGGCACTTTCCTACTACTATAGAGCAATAACATTGTATCTTGCTGCACTATTTAATATTCATTGTTTAACTTTAACACGATTTGCATGCGTCATTTTAACTCACTTACGTGCATTGTTTCCACTGTCTCGTTTAAAAATTCAAAAACAAATAATGCGATGAGAATATCAAATCAAAACGGCAAATTCAATCTAAAAATTGTAAATATGCTTCTACGCCAGCTTCTAAGCGTGCAAGAGTGCAGTTTTGAACATGTTGGTAGAAAATAAAACAAATGAAAAGATGCCAACCCCAGCTAAATAAAGTCTCTTTCGGCGTGTATGTGCCAACACATGGGGAGTTTCGTTGACGGTTGACTCCTCTGAAATGGACCTGTACTAAACTTAAAGTGAAACGAAACGTCCCTAAGACAATGCCGTTAGTATAACGGGTGATATTCATGAAGTTGGTATGATCCACTTTCTCTGGGACCATTTGAGCCTGAAAACGGCTATATATGTGGCTGCTCGGGACAAAAAATAAATAAATACCCAAAGACTGCCAGATAAGTACCCTAACAAACGGACACTGACTGTGTTCTGACCATAGGAGATACCTGGACGGGGAAAACCGACACTCCGTGTAGGTCAGCACCGGATCTAACCAACCAGCTTGGTAAAACACCACCATCTCTCTGGATACCAAAACATTCACTACACTACTAAGGAATTAATGACTGTAGCAGTTGACGTGCCCGGAAACAGTAATCAATCATTTATATCCGTGATATTGAGAACTCAATACGCTGAAACGACTGTAAAAATATTAGAGGAACTAAACTGAATTCCGTTATATGGCCTGGGAACCAGTAGCAACAATATCAAATAGCCCAAAATATTGCATAGTGGCCCCTTTAAGGTAGCCCTAAAATCGGTTCGCTGTCGCCTACAAAACCTCTACTATTTAATACTGCAGTAAAAGAAAACAAAAGGAAATTCTAAAATACTAGAGATGGTAAAACGTCACATTCTTTCTCGTAATTTTTGTAACTGCTATGCAATATTGTAATTCTAATTGAACCTTCAAAAATGTTTCCAATCAGAATTTTTTCTCTACACACAGGAATTCGAATGAAGATTCTTTAGCATGGCAATTACATTTTCTCTTCATCACCAGCCTCACAGCTTAAATCAGCGAATTTTATATCAAAATAAAAGAGGAAGGTAAATCATTTCAATCAATCAAAAAGAGGAAAATGAATCTTTTAGTACCACATAAACCTCTTAAAACTTATGAGAAGGCTATTTTTATGAGTATCAAAAAGTATTTTTCAAGTTTGGTTGTTTAATTGTTGCCTACAGCTTAAAGTCGTTAAAAATTATTTTTAAAACCTCTGAAAAAAATTGTAAATGATCGTCTTCCAAGTGTTTAAGGGCATAAAAAAATAATCATAGCAACAGCATACAAATTAAATGTGATTATGAACACAAAATGTTATATTGTTGAGATGAGGTGATGTTATATTATTCAAAAGAAGCAAGGATTGTATTGTGTCATGGATGGTTTATACCGATATGTTAGTTCACGCTTCTAATTTGCAAAATCATTAGATTAAATATCAAGGTTTAGAAAAATGCCATTGGATTGGTAAAATATGAAAAAATCGACTTTTAAGGAAATATGAAAATGTTAAAATTATTAATTTCTTGTAGTGCCCCTAAATATGCTGATGATACGACCCACTGTAAAATAGGTATTGCTTTATATACCCTTTAATTTGTACATATAGCCTTGCACACCACCTTTTCGTGCTTAAAAGCAGGTTATTGACATCCAAGAAACACTCGCATGATAAGATTGTAATCTACACCATTTGGGTTTCCCTCAAGGAGAATAATATATCTATAAATGAAGGTCTTCAACAGGTATATCTAATAGATTTTATTTGCATTATGGTAAAACATCACATCATAGAACATTATTATAATTGAATAAAATACTCCATCACAAAAAATAGGTCAATCAGATTACAGATACAAATTTACTTAAGATCTTACAATCTCTATTTTTGGTAAACAAAAGATATGCCATTCTTTGAACAGAATCGGATCTTTTCATTTAATCTAGTTCTATGTTGCAAATATAAATTTATACAACATTATAGTTACTTGAAAAAACTTACTCGTAAAATATAAGCTATTTGCAACCTGATCGGTCATGTGTCTCTCGAATTGTGATTCGTCGCAGCGTTTCCATGGCCAAACTTGTGCGTCTTAGACGTGTCAGCGACAGTGCTCTTAGCAGTGCCCATGGCCACGGCAGCCAGAGGGCCCGCAGCCCCTCGCCCTCAGACACGTTCTCTGACAGAATGGTCCGGAAGCAAACGCGGTACATCCTGGGCTGCCAGGAAATAAGTGGTGGCTGTGAGAGCCATGCATTCGGTGGGGTCCATGGTGGCTGTGATGTCCATACATTCCGTGGGGTCCATGGTGGCTGAGAGATCCATGCATTCCGTGAAGCCAGTGGTGACTATGGTGTCCATGGTGACCGTGGAGTCCGTGATGACCATGAAATTCATGAATCCCGTGTTGGACGTACGAGCCATGGTGACCATGTGGTCCTTGGTGTCTATGAAGGTGTCCATGGTGGCCATGGGCATGATGACCATGGCCATGACCGTGTCGACCATGGTGGCCTTGGAATTCTTCATTTGCGACGCAATGCATTTTAACCTGTAGAAAAACAAAAGTCATAAGTCTTGTTTTCTTACCACAACTAAGTCACCCGTGTAATTTTGGACCATGTAATTTTTCCTTTTAATTACCAAACAGTGTTTAAATCAACAGTGTTTGTTTTAATGAACTAATGCATATTAAACAAGATTTGTAATATTCTACGATTCTACAATTCTCTTGTAATCACATCAACAACGGGTTGATCTTTTTGGAAAGAAATTATTTTGTTGCAATTGCAAATTTCTAATCGTTCGAGTGATACATTATAACTAGTGAGAATGCTTACCCGATGCGAGAAGTGAAGTTGGTCAGCAGAGGTGTGGAGCGGTGGAGGCCGGTGGCTGCGAGAGTTGTGTCTGAGCTGCCAAGCGGTCGGCGCCTGCTTATGAAGAACGAGTGGGAGACGCTTATCTCTGGGAACCCAGCTGGCCTTGTTTTTTCTTCACAAAGATGAGCGCGGAACTGCGTCACGATTTGCATCCGTGATCGTGACTTTGTCAACGTGACTCGACATTTCTCACGCTGATATACGTGACTTTTATCATGTAAAGAGAAAAAACACGTGATTCGTGATCGTGACTCGTTATGCCTGTTCTTATGGAGGAAGTTGCACGTCATTCGTGACTCGCGAAAACTAATCTGCAAAATGGATACGTGACTCTCGTTATGAACATTTCGCTCGTGGAGATACGAGACTCATGTTATATAGAAGAAACCACAAGTCATTCGTGACCGCGAGTCACGTGCCTTTATGGAGGGGGGTAAAGCGAATTTTGACTCGTGGATAATAATCTGGAATATTGATATGTGTTTCTCGTCATGGGAAGGTTTTCACTCAAGTCTCGCGAAATTAAGTGATTGTGACTCTTGATTGAACATGTAAGACTTTCTGTTCTATTCGTGACACGTAAGCCAGACATGTAAGCCGCAACTTGTACTGCAAACACAACTTGAATGTAGAATGTGTGATTTTTACGTCACGTACATTTCCTTGATTGGTTTGAATGTTTTTAAAGTATGTTATAATACTGCCACATACACGTGACTTTTTGATAATGCTAAGTATTGAAATGCCATAATATGATTAGGCCCAGAATATTCAGTAGTTTTTTTTAACTTCATGAAGTTGCCAAATACAGATTATATATTGTTGGTATTTGCGGTAGAAACTTAGTAAATCAGTTTAATTGCAACATTGACTCTTGTTAACGGAACGATTGTACGAAGAGATTGCTGTAATCACTTAAATTTTATTCACCAAAATTAAATAGTATAAAATTCTGCAATGGAAATACTCGTACATGAAGTCTTAATGAAATGAGGAAATTTATTGAGTGAATTTTGATTGGAGGAGTTCAAAATGACTGAGTTTTATTTTCGTACAGGAGAGCTACACCTAATGAGCGATTTGATAATCTATTTCAAAGCGCGACATTCAATTTGAGAGATGTTGAGTTGCGTAAGTTGAAAAATTTTGAAAAAACACTAGTTGTACAATTTAATTTTTCTTGTTTTTTAATTATGTTATTTAAGAATTTAAAAATGACATCAATAGAAATAATAGCATTCAATATTATAGTACCATTGTGGGACCCCACTAACAGCCGTTGGGTTCGGTCATTTTCAATGTCTCTTGTTTAAACATCAATATATTCGATTTAATAAATAATAAAGCATATCTATTATTGACTAGAAGTTTCTATAAAGGCTCGTAAACCTTCTTTGTGCCAAGACAAAATTTTATTGTGACCGCCCTGTCTGTGGGTCAGTATTATTATTATTATTATTATTATTATTATTATTATTATTATTATTATTATTATCTGTTTTTGGGACTTCGAGAAGACATGTTCTTTTCATTCTTTTGGAATAAAGCAGAGTATGCTTAGGCGTATTAGTAATGTCTACATAACTAGATTTTACGTTTGTTTTATTATTTGTTTAGAAAAAGATATGTAATGCTGCAAAAACTCAATATAAAGTTATTTAAAAAAATATTCGTTTGCGGGTTCTCTGACAGCGAAGGTGTGTTTTTTTGTCGCATAACACTTATGTAGAGTGGAGGTTTTGTAAAGCTGCGAAAACACGGAGATTGTGGGACACAAAAACTCATTGTATACGTTTGTAGGGCACTTATGCCCTAAAATTTGGATAATTCTTGTCCCTATACCTATATAGCTATACCTATAAGCTCCGACACCGTTGGACCGATCTCCATAGAAGTTGGCATTTCTACGTGTTTTTTTCACCCAGAAGGTTTATGTGTTGTTAATTCTGTTGTAACTCCACTACATGGCGCTGTAGAACAAAACTAAATTTTCACGTCAAATGCAACCTGCAACACCCTAGGCAGCATTTTGAATCTATATCGTTAAATATCATCCTAAACGAGGCGTTCTAAGGCCCTAAACACTGAAATTTTGTGGCCAAAGCCATCACACCGTAAATCACAGGATGACCTCTTATTGAACATTCTATTTTTGCTGGTCCGGCGCTTCCCAATATTACCTCACCTGCTCAGAAACGTGCAGAATCTGCAAGTAAATGTGACTGAGAGAGACAGAGAGCAGAGACAGAGACAGGCAGGGACAGGATGAGGGAGGGAGAGACGGTGAGAGACGGAGATGGGAGGGGAACGAGGGAGATGAAGGGCAGAACGTCTGTCGGGTTTTCCTAGTATTGTGTAAAGGACAAGTGCATACGGGACGTGATTCATAAGAATATCGCAGTTTTACTTGATTGCTTTTTATTTTTTTGAAAGTCAGAATACTTAATTTACACGGGTTTTAAAGATCATAAATATTGAAATCTCATAATGTGGGTGTATGTAGCATATTCAGTAGCTACGTGTTTTGTTGAAAAGTAAAGAAGTTGCAAAATTAGGAGACTTTATTGTTCGTAGTTACGATGATAAACTTTGAAATTGATATTGATTCTTACCGGAAGGTTAAGCTAGTATTTGTCGTAATCACATACATTTTTCACACCAAAGATAATTAATAGTGTAAAATTCTGTAATGTAAGTACCTGAAATCTTTGTTTGAAATAAGGGAATTGAGTTTTGATTCTTTCAGGAGGGACACTCGTTATATGTGATTTGATAATTGATTTCAAAGAGTGAAATTCAATTTGAGGTGTATTAAGCTGTATAAGCTGAAAATTTCTTGAAAAATTAGCTTGTTTTTTAATTGGTGCCATTTTATTCGCCGTATAACCAGTAATCATAGAATTAACGCACACTATAAAAAGTTACCGAAAATATTTCTATCAGTTTTCCAAAAGGAATTTGAAACTTTAAAATTCAATGTTGTGAATGATAAGACACTCCAAGCATGCAACGGGTCAAGGATTACAATTATCTGTGATGATTAATCCTTGGATTAGAGATGCATTTCCCAATATACAAATTCATTACAATCTTTACTGTGACGTCTTAATTCTAATCACAGTGTTATTTAATAGCTGAAATGGAGACCCTGAGTTGCACCCTAAATGGGATTTGTTAATCATGATCATCATACCTCACCTGGCGCGCTACCCCTTCCCACCTTGCCATGTGTGGCATGATCAATTTTGCTATGGACAGCCGTAAACATGTGCATTATTATATACTTCTGGTAAATGTTTAGTAACAAAAAGTTTGACCATCAATATTACTTTTAATAGAATTGCACAATTGGAATGCATCAAAATGCATCTCGCAGGACATGTTATGGGCTCCCAGAAATCTTTAGTTGTCTTACTAAACTTTTGTACTACTCGTGAACTTACGAAAGTTTTTGAGATATTTGCAAAAAATGGAAACACTGCGCACATAAATATTGATCTGAGGGATATTGTTACATATCAAAGAACCATATTCAAGGAACAATGACATAAAGGGGACGAATTATGAATTACGCATAGTTTGACCAGGAATAGACGCCATTAAAAGCACGTCGCAGAGACCGAAAGAGACAAGAATAATGAGAAACAAACTAGTGGTGCTACGAATTGCACAGACTTTCCCTATTAGTTTTCTATTTACTTTGGTCTCGGCTAGCTATTCGGACTTGACACATACTCTTGCAAGCTGCCATCTATCGCCACCCCAACTATATTTTTTTTTTTACATTTTCTTAAAATTTCGGTCTCCTAATAGTAAAACGGAAATATTATTTTAAGAATATGAAAGAAGAGTAAAACCTCCTCCTAAATAGCAATTGTCTTCGAAAAATGTGAAGCCGTTTTTAAGAAAATGGCGTTTAAGTGCTACTGTAAATGCGAAAGTTGAAGCACTTTTTCACAGGAATCCTCTGTGAATTCGCGAAACGTCAATAGAAGTAATTTCAAGCTTTTTAACTTACAAATACAATAGTGTTTACAAATTGCTGGAAATGTGCATATTAACGATGTGAAATATCTTTAAAAAAATTACATTTATGTAATTTTTTACGTCATATTAAAGAGTGCAATTTGCACTATCCGTACGAAAAGTTTGAAGAAAAAATTTGGAGCCATTTATGAGAAAATGGCGTTTGAGCGTTTTTGAAAATACGGAAATTTGAGCTAGTTTTCACAGAAAACGGTTGAGTTGTCAGTGACGGAACAGATACGTAATATTGAAATATTCCTTTTTCTACGCTTCTAACACCTTAGCTATTATTTGAAAACGTCCAATTTAACAAAGAGAGCAACTCACTGTAACCAGCGCAGTGTTGTCAAAACAATCTGCATTGACATTGTTAATAATGTCAATACAGTAATTAGAGCATATGCAATTGACATTAAAATAATTACGAAAATTGTGGCTACTCAATCGCGCATTGCCTTTCGTCGAAAGATAACAGTTCCGATAGCGTTTCATCGTTTTTACTTTCCCGTATACGTACATATACACGTACGTTATACGTAGTATAGGGAAAGTTATGTAATGCTGCGCGAAAAAATGGCCAATTTTCGGCGGAAAAAAATTAATTGCCGGGCCGTGAAAACGAATAAGTGGATAAAGCCAGTTTGCTAAATTAAGAGAAAAAAATCCTCTATCTCATGGTGTGGTCAAAATTCATGATTTGTTTCTTCTTTATACTTAAAAATCGATTGACGGCATTCCGTCCGTCTGTCCGTCTGTGGTCAACGCTAGCGCCTAAACCGTTCGGTCGATTTTCTTCAAAATTGATACTCCCCAGTCGATCTGATTCTAGTCGAAGTTTTGTGATTTTGAAAAAGATTCTTTAAAATTTGGGGGTACTTTATATGAAGCCCCCCGGGGATTTTCAACATTTTCTCAAAAACGGCTCCAAATTTTTTCTTTAAATTTCTTGTATGAATAGAGGAAAATACACTTTTTAACATGGCATAGGTCCGATTTTCACGTACAGCTCTGAATTTTCGAAAATTGTGAAAGTTTGAATTTTTTTCGGCGTCTTTCTCCAACTACAAAATTGAAGATAGAGATTTTTTCTTCAAATAAAATTTGTTCTGCATATTAAGTTCTTTAATAAAGGTCATGTAAATGTTTTTCACAATTTTGGTACTTTTCGTGCAATATTGCGTGCAATATGTGCAATTATAAAAAATTACAAAAACAAAATTTTCTCAAAAACGGCTCCAAATTTTTTCTTTAAACTTTTGGTAGGGATAGTGGTAAATGTACTCTAACAATGACATAAAAGCCATTTTGGTCTATCGGTTGGTTTTTTCAAAAATTACAAAAATGTAATTTTTTTACTTGTCTCTTACGTCGTTAATATTTACATTATCGGCAATTTTTTTACATTATTATACTTACGAGTATATATGCTTTAAATAATGTCAAGTAAAGTTTCTCGAAAACACTACTGTTTTCTGTGAAAAGTAGCTCAAATTTCGGCATTTTCAGAAATGCTCAAACGTCATTTTCTCGTATATGGCTGCAATTTTTTTCTTGAAACTTTTGTAACGGATAGTGCTAATTACACTCATTAGTATAGCGTGAAGTTTATTTTGAGTTTTTTTTTGTTTTTTTCAAAAATTATATAAATGTAAATTTTTTGAAAGATCTCTCACATCTTTAATATGCACATTATCCGCAATTTGTAAAGATGATTATATTTGTGAGTGTAAGTGCTTCAAATAACTTCAAATAAAGTATTTTGAAAACTCAAAAATTTTCTGTGAAAATGAGCTTCAAATTTCGCATTTTTAGTAGTGCTAAAACTCCATTTTCTCTTAAACGGCACATAATTTTTAAAAGAAAATTGCCATTTACGGCTTGGTTTTTGTGTTCTTTAATATTCTAAAATTAATGTTTCTGTTGTACCAATAGGAAACCGAAAAATTAAGAAAATGACAAAAAAATGTACTTTTGGCGATGATAGATGGTAGCTGGCAAGAAAGAGTATGTGGCAATTCCGAATAGCTAGCGAAGACCCAGGAAAATAGAAAACTAATACGGGAAAGCCTGTGCCATTCTGTTTCTGTTTTTTGACAAATAAATAAATAAAATAAATACGGTCATGCTTAATTTTTTCAAAATACGAGTAGTTTTTCTTTAATTTTGTGACAAACGTAATAGGCCGCTGTAAATTTACTGCGCTTCGGACAGCTGGATGCGTCGTAAATTAGAATGTGCAATTTTGTATATTATTTCTTTCTTCGTTTCTTACATTCGAACTTTGTTATAGACTTACACATTAATATTTTAGAAATTGTTTATTTTGAAATATTTGAAATAAGTAAAAAGAATTAATAGCTCTCAGAATAGCGACAATGCAGGGTCTGCAACAATGGAATTCACTTTGCGCTCGCGAATATCTGTGAATTAGTGTCATTGTTGGGATCTAATGGAGCTGTATGAAAAGGAGTTGTAATTGTCTAATTTATGTTGATATTTGCAGGCAAATATTTAGTTTTGCACCAAATGCTGTACCATTTGTAGTGAGTAGAGAATTTGTTGCATGGTTTTAAAATACTCTTCCCTAATCATGGCCCAATGGAAGGCATTTCTATATTTCCAGGGTATCAGGCTTCTTTTTCCAATACACGGTTACAAAACTTTTGCATTCTATTTTTGTGAAGTTGTAGAATTCACATAGTTCTGACAACACTGCAATGGAAATAGTGAGCTCCAAGCGAAGATGTTAGTAGCGCATAAAGTGCAATATTACAGTACTACTTAGTTGTTTCCTCTAATACGGGAAAGTAAGTGCTGTTGTAGCACCACTAGTTCTTTTATTCAATACGCAGTACAATTTTTTGGGAACATATGATATTAAATGGTATATAATATAACTAATCGGGTATTCTGGGAAGTAATTTATCAAAAACTGCTGAAAATTTCATCGCATACGGAAGTATTAAAGTACTTGCTCTCGGTCTAGGAGTTACACCACCGCCACCTGAACTAAATAAAACAGCTGTAACTTTTCACCGCCAACATCTCGACGTTCCTCAACAATTAGCTTCTCAAATTTCGATGCAACATTGTTGCGAAATTTTTATTAAGCTTTGCGGATTGCTTACAAACAAATACATCAATACATTGATAATACAAATTGAGTAGTTCAATGTAAAAAAGCGAGGAATTAAAAACAGAATTAATATTGGCAGTTGCTTGCTTTGCGCTACAGTTTGCTTGCACTCCACAGTTACATTATGTCTTAAACTGGACATACTATAATTTTATGTACTCGTACATCAATACATTGAGAATACAAATTGTAGAATAAAGAGCGAGAAAGCAAAAATTGAATTAATATTCGCATTTTCAATAGGACATTATAATTAAAATAATTATTTTTCATATTCATTCAGTTTTTCTCGTGGACCGTAGTTGGTTATTTTTATTAATTCTGAGCAGAAATTACGCACTGTTTTATTTTTCAAAAAAAATCCTAATGACCTTATTTTGTAGAACAGCCTTTGTCTGAGTCAATTTTGTCGTTTTCAAAAGTGTTCTACAATTTTCGAAAAAAACGAGCAATATCCGAAAATGAGACTAGCGTATATTTCTTACCATTTCTGATTACATATGTGGAGAAAATTTAAAGAACAAATTTAGAGCGGTTTTTGAGAATTTTGTTTGTAAATTTCAATCGCAAATCACACAAAAGTTACCATTTGTTTTTCAAAAAATTGTACGTGACCTTTTTTAAAGAGCTTATTTTGTGCTACAGATTTTGTCTGAAGCAAAAATTTCCATCTTCAATTTTGTCTTTTTAAAATGTTTTTTTTAAATTTTCAATAAAACTAGAAATACCCGAAAATGGGACTAGAACCATCTTTTATTACATAAGTAAAGAGAATAAAAAAAATGCAGCGGTTTTTGAGAAAATATTCATACATTTCAAGCGCAAATTACTTCTCGTTTCTTCATAAAATTGTACATGACTTGTTTTAAAGAGCTAAAATTGTACAAGAGAATTTGACACAAAATTCTCTATCTTCAATTTTGTAGTTTTCATTTTTTTTAATATTCAAAAAATCGGGGAAGTCAACAATAATGAGACCAAACTGGTATATTTGTTGATTCCAACTTGATAAATTTCAAAAGATTAACAAATAGAGCGCAGGAAATTCGAATTTGCAAGTTCGAAAATGCAAAATTACGCTAAACTACTGTCATTTTAATCAATGTTTTTAATCAATCAATTAGAATGTTCAGAGTCAACTTTAAAGTACTGATTTTTAAGAACGTGTTTCATTTAACACCATAAACGCTGTAATCAGTATTGTACTTCTGCAATGTTAGTTTTTTGTTGTATGCTATATTTGAAAATACATATTGAAACAAAAATGTGAGCAGCGCCACTTTTGGTTGTTGTTCTTTGCTACTTTGAAACAAAAGAATTAAAGAAAAATTGGGAACCATTTCAGAGAAATTAATTCTTTAAAATTGTTTCAAAATATCCTAATTTCACGCAAAATTACGAAAAAACGACTCACATTTTGAAAGAGCATGACCTTCTTCCAAGATCTATTTTTACGAACTGTGTTACATTAAAGGAAACATTTCTGACTTGTTATTGTAGTTGTAGGAAAACATCGAAAAAAATTGAACTTTTGAAATTTGCAAATAATCAGGAATTTCAACGCAAATTCCTTATACATTTCTTTAAGAGTTGTTTTGTGGTTTATGAGCACAAAGTTTAGTGTAAAATTTTGGAGCCATTTATGAGAAAAGTTTTAAAATGTTCAAACCTCTTGTGAATACCTTCAAAAATCAAAATTCCCGTTTCAAACATGCAGAGCCTTAAGTCTCTTTAGTTCGATCGAATAATATAAATTTAGAAAAAAAAGTCTAAACGATTTAAGAATTAGTTTAATATTTTAAAACTATAATGTTGAAGATAGATTTTTTTCCTGATACAAAGTATATTCTAAAATAATCAACTCTTTAAAAAATGTACAAGTGTTTTTGCAAAAACCTACTCCTTTTCGCATAATTTATAGTAATTGAAATTAATGCAATCTATAAAAAAAATTCCTCAAAAACCGCGCCAACTTTTTTCTTGATTTTGTTTTTCATGGATAAACAAGGGACGCTTAAAGAAAGGCGCTGGCCTCATTTTAGTTCCTCTCGGAATTTTCAAAAATTGCAAATTTAGAAATAATGCGAAAAAGTATATTGGCTTAGTGGTGAAATGTCGTTGGCATTTAAAATTAAATGATCACAGGTGTTGTCATTGCCAACAATGTTATTTATTTTAATTTTAAGAGCGAAAAAGTATGTTCTGCTGTAGTACAACTACTGTAGTTTCTTGCAGCAATGCAATACTTCCTCTTTACTGCGCAAGCAGTACGCGAGAAAGTAAAATGGCAGATCGCGTTTAAAATGAATAATTTATTACAGGATATCTACTTATTATAACACTTCCCTATAGCATATATACCTATAGGTATTGTTTAAATATGGATTTTCATTTGTATACGTATTCTGCTGTGGCGTCTTTCCGTAAATAAAGTGAAACAAGAATCATGATTTTGAAATGAAGGAAATAATCGATTCGTGAGATTATTTGCCAAATCGTTTAGGTATGGGTAAAGGAGAATAATGTAAAGAAAATAAATTACTTCAACATATCTCGATTATATTTTATTTTTATTATAGAAAAACATAACATATAGAATATTATTAGAATTAAATAAAATGCTCGTGCACCACAAAAATATGTGATATAATAACGAAGATATTGATGCGATTATAAATAAATCTATATAAAAAATATGTACATGATTTTAATTTATTCATAAATACGATTATATTGCTTATTTAAAATAATATATTGAAATATACCTTCATCCTTCACTTCGTAATACGTTGTCGTGAGTTTGACCTGTTCCGAATTTATAGAAAGATGTGGGCGCCAGGAACAGGTGACATAAACTAATACTAACTTTTCCCTATTTAATTCTGTCAAAATTATATGGGCATCCAGCTAGCTTGGGCCGATGGATTCGGATTACATGTATTCGCTATCGCTAAGATAGCCGATTACCTGATCTGCCGACTGTACAGCCTGGCGTGGAATCTGAAATATGGAAATTCTCTGCTTCCAACTAATTAGAAGCTTATGATTGACAAATGAACAGACTCTTTTCTTTTTCCAAAGAACAAAATTTAACAATTTATTCAATGTTAATTTTAACAGATTACTTAATGGCCATGACCCCTTTTAAAAGATATTATTTTAATATACTGCAGTATATGTTACCGTCTTGCCGACCCGCTCGTTCCGAAGACGCTTCTCACTTGGCCGATGAATCCGAGTCGCTCTTCTGTCTTCTGATCTTGCGCGGTTGCTGAAGTATCCAGTCCACACTGCATAAAATCTAGCTAAGTTTTTTCCGACGCTTTAGGTTTATAATCTTTCACACGAGTTTAATAAAATACTAATGTTCGAACTATCGTCCGGTGAACACCCAAAACTGCCCAAGTCCGCGGATGTACTCCGGCAAATAATTTCTAAGTCCGATGACGACTGTTACTTTTCGCACGAAAATGTATAAGTCTCACTTTCAACTACAAGGTCCGCACACTATTTGCACTCCACGAAACTCAAGAGCCGAGTTCACGACCTACACTCCACCACTCTGAGTCAGACTGTAACGATCTGCACTCAACGAAGCTCCAAGTCCGAATGAATGTTTTTCTGTATTTTGCAACCCTTGATGGGTCGGTAGCGTCCCACGTTCTATTTTTCCAAAACACGGCGGTAAACACCAGAAAGTCTAATTGCCCCCCGCCAACCCGCTCATTTCTTACAACCCCATGTAGCCGCGCCTTCGTCCGTCATACGTTTTTCGACCAATCACATATTCTTTATTATATCGATCTAGCCAGCGTTCCGGCACCTACGAGGCTTGCAGCTAGTTTATTTACCTGCCCTGCACCATAGCAACCCTCTGCGCTGGCGTTACTAGGGCCGGATATCGCCATTTTACAAGTCCATTTAGTCGCCCCGTATACAACTAATATTATGAATAAACCATGTCCCGTTCTGGTATATCACAATATACAGTGAGAAGAAAAATCATCGTTTGAATACTGAAAAGGTCGCTTTAATAAAACATAATATGAACAGCATACTACTCTCACAGTGTTGAGTATTCCATTAGTAAATTTTCTGTAAGTTTAGGCAAACAGTACATAATTCATTGGTACGCACTCCGAAGCTTTGTACCACTCTAATTTCCTATTTCACTAGAAACAAAGGTGTCCACTGTCCATCAGTTTTAACGTGATCCGACATCTGACTGTTGCGAAGCGTGTGCGTCTTAGTGGTGACAGGTACCATGCCCTTTCATTTGCCCGTTGCCGCGGCAGCCATAGGGCTTGCCGCCACCCACCACAGGGCATGCCCTCTGACAGAAGGGTCCAGAGGCAATCGCATTACATACTCCGGGGTCAGGGAACAAGCGATGGCTGTGAGGTCCATAAATTCCGTGGGGTCCGTGGTGGCTGTGAGGTCCGTGCATTTGGTGGAGACCACAGCGACCATAGGGTCCGTGGTGGCCGTGGTGATTGTGAAGCCCGCGTTGACCATAGGGCCCGTGGTGACCGTGTGCTCCTTGGTGCCTATGAAGACCGTGATGACCGAAGTGGGGTCTGCAATGTCCATGTGAAGGCCCACGAATTCCATGAGGACTGTGGCACAGGCGGAGGCAATGGCCATGGCCATGACCACGACCACGACCATGACCATGACCACGACCATGACCATGACCATGACCATGTCGTCCATGATGGCCTTGGTGCCCGTAATGTGCGACGTAACGCATTTTAATCTGTAATGGAGCAAAAATTCAAATTATTAATGCTTTCTTGCGACCGCGTTAGTTTGGATTCTGAGCGTAGAACATGTTTCAAAGAGAGAAAATATTGGTGCTTAAGTTATTGATAGGTACATGCAAGCATCGTTTCTCATTGGCTTATTTATTTACTTATTTACGTCAAAAACAGTTTAAAAAGTGTGCGTGACGAACTATGGGGAGAAGTGAAATTTGTGCACGTTTTCATAATTCTGTGATCTCTATCCTAAACCATATTCTAGTCGAATTTTGAACACAGAAAAAGAGCGCTTTTTTCAAGTTTTGTTGACAAAATATTCGCTCCTATATGATAAAATATATTTTGAAAGGTAGATTAGCTCTAAATTTGTGCCCTTAACCCTCATCATGTTCTTCATGATAGAATAATACTTTTTGCCGCGACAATATGGAAAACGATAATTTGAATAACTATATTTCCCACTGAAATTCTGAAGACGCGCACAAATAATGAAGTTACTTTTATGTCCAGAAGCAAAACAAGGGACTATCTCAGCATTTGCTCAAAGGATCAGGGAAACTGGACGAAAAACCTGATCGAGATGGGGGCCATCAACCCAGAAACTGTGGTACAATACTTGTGACAGGTTCTTTAAAATTATACAGTCCAAATGATAAATAGTTACATTAACTATCATTTTTAAAATTAATGTTACTTTCCGTTTGATGCTCGGTATAGTCTCGAATTGTATAGAAACAGTTATGCAGCAGAAAAGATTTTACTTGGGACTTAAACTTTTCTATCGAATTTAATCGTTTAATGTCACCTGGCAAAGTGTTGTAGAGTAATGTACACGAATTGTATGTGAATGTTTTGTAGTGAGCTGTCGATACTGCCACCTGATGAATATGATTACTACGTAGTGTGTTATACTTATAGATATCGGCGTTTGCTGAAAATATATTCCCGCCCTTAAGTTAAGTCATTTTTGACAAAAACTACTGATTCGTAAATCAGGAGACAAGGTAATGGAAAAATTCCTAGATGAATAAAGAGAGACTTACAAGAATCACGTGGGTGGGATTTGCTTATTATTCGTACAATTCATTTTTGTAATCTGAATAATGAAATTTTGTAATCTTGGTAAATCAGTTGTCATAAACTGACGAAAATAAACTTAAATGATTTTAAATGTGTCTATGAATCTTTTGAAGAGAATTATCACCACAATGATTTAGTGTTTCCTTTTAAACATTTTTAAATCAAATTTTGATACACCAATGTATCTTAAGCAAGTATTGCAGTATTCTATAATTGTGTAATGAACTGTAATGAACTTTTACATCAAGTTAACAAGGAGTTGATCGTAAATTTTGAAAAAAATATGATTTGTTGCAATTGCAAATTTATAATCGTTCGAGTGATACTTACCCGATGCGAGAAGTGAAGTTCGTCAGCAGAGGTGTGGCGCGGTGGAGACCGGTGGCTGCGAGAGTTGGGTGACTGATCTGCCAAGCGGTCGTCGCCTGCTTATGAAGAGCGAGTGGGAGACCCTTATCTCTGGGAACCCAGCTGGCCTTGTCTTTTTCACAAAGATGAGTGCGGAACTGCATCACGATTTGCGTCCGTGATCGTGACTTTGCCAACGTGACTCGACATTTCTCACGCTGATATACGTGACTTTTATCGTGTAAAGAAAAAAACACGTGATTCGTGATCGTGACTCGCATATGATTCTTCTTACGGAGGAGGTTGCATGTCATTCGTGACTCGCGAAAACTCATCTACAGAATGGATACGTGATTCTTGTCATGGAATGTAGGAAATCATACAAAATTAAGTGATTGTGACTTGATTAGACATGAAATGTTATTTTAGTTTATCTAATCAGAATTAAACTGTAGATTTGTATGAAAAACAAACTTCATGTAAGAGAAATTTATTCAATTTGTTCAATTTTTATCCTAGGGAATGTTATTCCATTTCACAAGTGATTCCCGAGAAAATGTAGATTTTCCTTTTAACCTGTTAGTAGTTTAGAAAAAATTTGTAATGCTCTAATAAGGATCTGAATATTTTGTCAAAAATTCAAGTTTTCGGGGTGTCTAATGTCGAAGAAGTGTTTGTTTTCAAACGCTCGTCCGTTCATGAACAAAGTTAATGCTAAAATCCTACATAGGATTTAAAACTCCCTCACAGTGCCAACTCCCTCTAAATCGAATATCAAGACATTTCTCTTATTCTACTATGTATCATGTGCAGCAGTGTTCCAAACATAACAAAAAGCATAAATAATATGGGCCCCAAACTTTGTTAGAGGGTTACGACTTCCAACTTACATTTTTTCACTTCATTATCATGACACCTGTTTTGTTTATCTCATGCCATTATATTTCTTATATGTCATCTTATGCAGTACATTTACCAGTATCTCTACCAAACGTTTTAAGAAACTAGTAGTGCTAAAACAGCACGTATTTTCTCGCCCGTATTTTCACGCAAAATTACACGAAAAGTACTAATTTTCGAAACATTGTACATGACCTTATTTCAAAATATATCATGAGAAAACAGATTTCATTTAGGGAAAAAATCTATATCTTCATATTTGTAGCTTAAGACGCCGCAAAAAAGTTGAAATTTTGCAATTTTCGAAAAATCAGGGTTTTTAAACCAATATGAGACCTGCAGCATTCTCTAAAACGTTTTTCGCACTATCCAGTATCAAATTTTAATAAAAAACTATGAAGCCTTTATTTAAAATTTTTGAAAATATCCTAGGGGCTTTGTGTAAAGTACCCTCAAACTCAAAATATCGGTTTCATATTCAAGGGGCCACGCCAATTCATTGAGCCAGATGAATTGCAGAATATCCATTTGGTAGAAAACCGGCTGAAGTGTTTAGCCGCTATCGTTGTTCACAGACGGACAGACGTTTTGCCATCATTCGACTTTTTGGTATCAAGAATTCACAAAACATAGATTCTGGCTACACCGCGTGTTAGAGAATTTTATTTTCTAAACGTAGCAACTGGATTTTTCCTCTTTGTCGTTACTATGATTCTGTAATAAGAGTTTTTTTCTGCCGAAAATTGCCGATTTTCACGTCTCATTACATAACTTTCTCTCTACTGCGTAGAGCGGTGGCAACAAAGTAAAAATTTGAATCCGTCTTTGAGAAACTCTTGTTTGTCATATTTTTACTTTCGAGTATACTGAACATACGGATAGTATAGGAAACGTTATGTAATGCTGCGCGAAAACACGGCGGATAATCAGCAGAAAAACTCTTATTACAGGGTCCTGGTAACGAAAAATTGGATACATCCAGTTGCTAAATCAAGAAAAAAACTCCTAACACATGGTGGAGCCAGAATCCCTCTTTTTTGTGGGGCCTTGATATCGAAAAAACCAAGTGAAAGCAAAACGTCTCTCAGTCTGTCTGTGAACAACGCTAGCGACTAAACCGTTTAGGCCGATTTTCTCTCAAATCTTTAATATGCACATTTCCAGCAATTTAAAAACATATTTGTGAATGTAAGTTCTTCAAATGACTTTAAATGAAGTTTTTTGAAAACTGAAAAATTTTCTATGAAAAAGAGATTTAAATTTCGCATTTTTAGTAGTGCTTAAACGCCATTTTCTTAAAAATGGCTACAACTTTTTAAAAGAAAATTGCCATTTAGGTAGAGGTTTTTGTGTTCTGTAATATTTTAAAATTAATATTTCCATTCTACTATTAGGAAACCGAAAAATTAGGAAAATGTCAAAAATATGTTTTATATTTTTATAGTATTTGGGCAGCAATAGATGGCTGCTGGTTTTCTCAATAATTATCGTTTGGTCAGAACGGGCCCCGTTTGTGAAATTACGAACTGAGTTGACCACCCCTGTATTAGAGGAAATAGCAAAGCTAGATTTATTCATTTTTTAGGGATCAGGGCCACACAATACAATTTTTAAAAAGTTTTCTTACTCTCCTTTACGTACGTAAGAAGAGAGAGTATTGTAATCGTTCGGTGGAAAAAAATTTCAACACATTAACGCTTATTGCCAAGCTCTGTTACCGAAAACGAGGACATTTTTTTATTTTTATTTATGATCGCATCAACCCAAGATTCTTAGCAATTCTTTATTGTAAATATTCGATATTTGACTTTACATTGGTTATACACAGTACGGTGTTTACAATAACAGGAAAATTATTTTAATAATACAAAAACGACATCGAGTGATGCCTGGTATGTTAATATGCACATGAAGTCAATTTTATTTTATTAAATATATTGATATTGTGGAGAAACTTTATAATTTCCTGTTGTTAAGTCTAGGCTGCTTTAAATGACTACTTCAAATTGTTACTCTGATGATATGATATATTTTGTTAATGTATATTGTGACTGTTCTACACTCTAGTAAATATTAAATGCACAAGCTTACGCGTGATTCGATATTTAAACGGCCCGCCTGAGAAGTTGGATTACACCGAATAAAGATGTGAAATCTTTGTGCAGTGGATTAGAAAGGCATTTAACAAGACAGCCATTCGGAAATAAAGACAGTTGAATCCCGTAAAGGAACGTAACTTTCCATATCTTGGTGATACGTGGCTGGAGTACAATGGGAACGTGACTCTATCCAACGGTTAAGAAACCGCCATTTTGCAACGAGGAAAGTAATAAGAAAGGCTCCAATACGAGAGGTATGTAAAAATGAATAATATTATAATGTAGAATAAATGAGAGATGTATATATCAGGAATAAGAAATTGATTCCTTACGTTCTCAAACTTCAGCTTTCTTCTTATGGATTTTCTTGTTGGTTTACTTAAATTTTATTCGAATCAGAGTTCGAACCTGGACCTGTATCCACTGGTGGTTGAAGATGATTTTGTTCGACATACCAAGAGAGGTGTCTCAGGGTATCAACTTTTGTAACTGCAGAGCCTCTGACCGGGAGGTCAGGTTCGAGTCTCGTTGGTGGCAGGATTTTCAACCCTAGCTGGATAGCTTTATCGAGTTCAGTCGCTGTCTGGAGGAGAATGCTAGCGGCTGACTGCTCTGATAGGTAGTTTTCCCTGATTTCTCCGAAAAATACCAGGCGAATGCCGGAGCAGTATCCTAACAAACGGGCCACGGACCGCGTGCGATCTTTCCTTTCTCTTCCTTGTCGTAACCTCACCTATTACACACACACATGTACTATACTACCACACGTGTCGAGAGACCGATCGAGAGCTCATAGCTTGTCCCGATTGGGGCGGTGCCCCTCGTTGGTGGGAGACGTTGGTTGAGGAAAACCCTGCTAGCCGACGGCCGACCACTCTGCTCAAAACGAGATAGCCTACAATACTACGTAAATTAATTTGAAAAAAGCCACTAAATTTAAAATTATAGATAGAATAGGGTAAGTCACTCGACAACTGCCAACGATTGCAGTTCAAATGCACGATTTAAATGTTGGCGGTATCTGAAAGTATATACATCAATGCCCAGCTGCAAACTCATATTGTAGGCAATATTAAACTCGAGATGTAGGTTTGTTAAGATATTCAATACACAAACATCGTTTGAGCAGCATTCCCTTGTTCCGAAGTGAAGTCTAAGCCTACTAAATTGTTTCTAATGGTAACAAATAGTATTTAGTACTCAAAGGGGAAAATATTAATTTGATTATTTTTTCGCTCGAAATTGCTTTTCTTGAGGTAAATAATAACGCAGAAAAATATACAATACTTTTTAGTATACAAATAATTTTTCAATTTTCGCACCTCAGGAAGCTGGCACCCTGACTCTCCAACTCGCTCCCCTTCCTCATAACAAATCAAGGGAAGTTAAATAATATTGCAAAGAGTAGGGTGACCCGATCCGGTATTTTCGCAGTACTTTACTTTGCTTTCTCAAGAGTAAAAACCTTTTCTAATATTTTTGTGCCTACCAAGGAAAGCGAAAAGCTAACTCTCAAGGAAGATTGAATAATTTCTTCAAATGTTTTCAAAGAAGTATGAATTGTTCCAAGAACGTCTCTCTATAATGCTGAATAAACCTTTATTGAAAATTTGTTTCCAAAATCAGTTGCATTGTTATCTTTGTTTGATATTCTGTAAGTACATTAGAAGTTACATTTATATATTTTTTAAACCAATAAACACTTTTCACTAACATATTTCCTTCTTCATGAAAAGGATAGACAAATGGATAGGGAAAGGGTGGGGTATAACATGCGAGAGTTCTCGCTCGGGTACGCTAGAGTAATATAATTTTTTGTAGAGAAGGGTCAGATTTAATTGTGAATGAGTTTTAGATGAAAAGATTTCTAAAGATCAGTAGTTACAATTCCCAAGATTTTTAAGAAGGTCAGTTTTGATTAGGAAGGTATCTGAAAATTTAATTGAGACATTTGAATTACAATAATATGTGCCCCAAAGTCTAGAGTCAAAGACTAATCACCACAGTTGTAACTGAATTTTTGTACCTAGTGATGTTTTCACTTGTGTTTTTTTTCGGAAGAGTTTTCTATTTTTTAAATTTGTATGAACGTTGAGACGAGGTTGATGCGTTTAGGCAAAAGTAGATACATGTTAGTACCTATTACAAGTACAAATTATATGTGTTTGATCAGAAACAAGTCGACTACCACTCTCGTCCTGATTTACTATTAATTTACTGTTTAGATCCTTACAATTCTTTAGGACTGAACAAAACAACGATTTCTTCGAATCCCCTACAACTACGTAATGAAGTGGTTGATTGCTCCTCTCCGCCTTTTTCGATCTGCGAGGGGCCCGGCATCTCCAGAAACCTGATCAGCTCGCGGCACCATTCGGGCTGGGTGTTGTGCAACAATTTACAAGTAGAAAGAGAAGGGTGAACGTAGAGAAATTAAATATATAACAATATGTAATCAGAAAGAACTATGTTTACTGAATGTGGTGCCCTAATGAAATTGTTAAAAATTCAAAAAGTTTGAACCTTCATCTTTTCTTAGACAAGGATGGTATAATTCGAGTAGGTGGTAGATTGAGACTGTCTTTATTGCCTGAAGAGGTAAAAAACACCAATTTATTCTTTCACGAGAGCCCTTGTTACTATGATTCACCAAAATTATTTACATGCTGGATGTCAATTAACAGTGTAAGGCAAAGATTTTGGATTCCTTCAATTCGAAGATTAGTGAATATTGCCATTCATTATATCTTGCCTTGCATTAGATGGCGCGCAAAGCCACTCTCACAAATAATGGGTGCACTTTCTTCTTCGAGAATTATTCAGTCAAAGCAATGGGAGTTTACCTCAGTGGATAACTGTGAACTATTTCTAATAAAACCAGTCTTTGGTAGGTGCAGGGCTCGTTGTAAATCATGGATATTTGTATTGGTGTATCATGCTACAAAAGCTGTTCATTTCGATATTGTGGAAAAATTTAACCACAAAAGAATGCATAGCTGCTCTAAAACGGTTCGGGTCTCGAAAGACTACCCAAGAATCATTTATAGTGATAATACTAAAACATTTGTGAAAGCAAAACCCCAACTGGCTGAATCAGCCATCATTAGATCTCATCAGGGGCACTCGATCTTCAAAAATGTTCTTGCTATACATGGAATAAAGTGGTGCTTTTCTCCACCAGGTTCATCATTTCACTTTGGCTTAGCAGAGGCAGGCGTTGGCTTCTTGAAATTTCATTTGAAACGTTCCGTTGGGCAAAATTGTGTTTCGCTCTGTGAATTGTATACTTTGTTAACACAGACCATATTAAAATCACGGCCCTTGGCCACTTGTTCTGAGAAGGATACTAAAGACTTCATAATAACCTCAAATGGTTTAATTTATGGACAATGGCTTAATTTATCTCTCAACTCACTGGCTTTTGATCTAGAATCAGAGCAGGAATTGGCGGCACCCCGTCGTTATCATATAGTAAACTAGTAGTGCTACACAATGGCACAGACTTTCCCCCATAAATTGTCGATTTCCTTTGGTCTCGGCTAGCTTTTCTGACTTACCACGTATTCTTGCCACTTGCCATGTATTGACCCCCAAAGTACATTTTTATTTTCCCGTATACGTACGTAATTACGGAGTAATATGCGTAGTATAGGGAAAGTTATGCAATGCTGCGCGAAACAATGGCGAATTTTCGGCAGAAAAAAATTCGTTGCCGGGTTGTGTTAAAGAAAAAGAGCATAAAGCTAGTTGCTAAATTAAGAAAAAAATCCCCTAACACGAGGTGTTGCCAGAATCCCTGTTTTGTAAGTCCTTGATACCGAAAAACCAATTGAAAACAAAACGTCCGTCCGTTCGTCTGTCCATCTGTCCGGTGTATGTGTACTAGCGACTAAACTACGCGTACGGTTTTTTCCAAAATGACAAAAGCCCTGTCCATCTGTCCTGACTTGAAGCTCTGAGATTTTAAAAAGCATTCATTAATTTTTCGGGGGTACTTTACATGAAGCTCCCCGGACATTTTTGAAATTATCTCAAAAACGGTTCCACGTTTTTTGTTTAAATTTCTTGAAAGAATATAGTAAAGTAAACTTATTAAGTTGGCATAGGTGCGATTTTCACTGTTAACTCTGAATTTTCGAAAATTGCAAAAGTTTGAATTTTATTCGGCGTGTTCCTCTAACTACAAAATTGCTGATAGAGACTTTTCCATCGAATAATATTTGTTCTTCATAGTGAGTTCTTTCTTTAAGGTCATCTACATTTGTTTGAAAAGTTTAGTAGTTCTCGGGGAGTATTGCGTGCAATATGAGCAATTTTAAAAAATTACAAAAACAAGATTTTCTCAAAAACGGCTCCAATTTTTTTTTTAATCTTTTGGTAGGTATAGCGCCTGACCAGTGAGATACAGCAGTGAGATGACATAAGCGCTATATTGCTCTATTCTTTTGTTATTCAAAAATTGTAAACATGTAATTCTCTCATTGTTTAAAGCACACGTACTTATTAATATAACAATGTCACCAAATTGCCGCTCTTGTAAATATTAACGACGTGAGAGACAAATCAAAAATATTAAATTTTTGCAATTTTTGAAAAATCAAAAGAATTGAACAATATGGCGTTTATGTCATCTCATAGAGTACAATTAGCACTACTCCTACCAACGGTTTAAAGAACGAATTTGGAGCACGGTTTAAAGAGCGAATTTTGAGAAAATCTTGTTTTTGTATTTTTTTTTTAAATTGCTTGGGGTTTCTTCAACTTGGAAAAAATCGTACGTATAGTGAAGGCGCTAGTGTTGTTCACATCCCGGACAGACAGACGGACATTGATTTAAATTGATTTTTCGGTATCAAGGACTTTCAAAACCGGGATTCTGGCTACACCGCCTGTTAGGGGATTTTAGAAACTGGATTTATTAAACTGGAAACTGGAACCCGGCAACGAATTTTATTGTGTCGAAAATTTTCCATTTTTTCGCGCATTTTTTTAACATAACTGTGATAACAGCATGTAATAACATAACTTTCCCTATACTACGTATTTTACTCCGTAAGTACGTACGTATACGGGAAAGTAAAAATTTCATTTTTATAGTTGTTGAAAAGAACGAATAGAACAATATGGCGTTAATGTCGTCTCCCAAAGTACATTTAGCACTATCCCTACCGAAAGTTTAAAGAAAGAATTTTGAGCCGTTTTTGAGAAAATCTTATTTTTGTAATCTTTTAGAATTGCACATATTGCACGCAATATTTCACGAAAACTTTTTTAATGTACAAGACCTTAAGAAAAGAACACATTTTGTAGAAAAAATATTATTAGAAAAAAAAATCTCTATCTTCAATTTTGTAGCTGGAGAAAGACTTCGACAAAAATTGCAGTTTTCGAAAATATGGAGCTATCAGTGAAAATCGGACCTAAGTCATCTTAATAAGTGTATTTACTCTATTCTTACAAGAAATTTAATGAAAAATTTGGAAACGTTTTTGAGAAAATTTTGCTTCATGTAAAGTAACCTCAGATTTTTAAGATTGTTTTTCAAAATCTCAAAGTTTGGTCTCGAGTCAGATGGAGGGGGTTTCTTAATTTTGAAATAAATCCTAAGCATGGTTTAGGCGCTAGTGGTGTTCATAGACGGACGGACAGACGGACGTTTTGAATTTTTTCGGTATCAGGGGACCCCAAAACGTGTATTACTTTTGAAATCTCGAAATCGATTATTCACAATATTCCATAACTTTATTTATACTCTGTATATACTTACGTATACGGAAATGTAATGATCTTTCTGAGAATTTCATGTTCATCCTCGTCGCTGAAGCATTGCCCCACATGCGGTTGTTACTCTTCCGTCGTGAAACCGCACCCGGTGTCTGCGAAATATCCTCTCTATAACCTCTTTTGTGAAATAAGGCCACTTCACAGCCCCGCATTCAGTATCTGTGGGCTGCGTTGGGATACAGAGGGCCTCGCATGTCGTCTACTGATCGTGCGACAGGTAGTGTCTCACGTTTCTGACAGGTGTTTATTGTCAGTCTACAAGTTCCGAAGGAGTATGAGCGACTGTGGCGATGGTGGAGACGCTGACTTTGGAGATGCCGACTGTGGGGATGCTGACTGCGGGGATGACTGTTGCTTCAAAATTGATGACCTGCCGGAATCCGATGCTTCGAAGAACGTCGGGGGAAGCTGCCGCTGCATCATGGTGGCATTGTTTATTGGATGTGCAGTGATCTACCTGCTAGTGAAGTATGCGTAAAGAAGTAAAAAGAATACCTGAAAAGTGAAATAAACTCAAAAAACATTTTTGCTAAATTTTAAAATAAACCGCAATGAAACGATTTTGTTTTTGTACTTCCTCGCGTTTTGAAACGAACCGAAAATGGTTTTCTAATTCGTTACATTTTGAAGATAAACCTCTATGATTTTGTACTGTTTCTTTCAAAGCGAATCAAACTGCTGCGAATCTAATTACTTACGTAGATTAGGTTTAATTTCGAAACTAGATAAGAAATTTGATTTTGAAAAAAGTAGAAAATATTTTCGTTTATTATCAAAACGGAAAGATATAAAACAAATATTTTTGTGCGTTAAGAAAGGAAATGACAATTGCTGCTACACCATCTCAGCTTTCAGGTTGCGAGTCTTCACTACTCATGGTTTAGAAAATGTGCAATAATTTTCCGTTTTTTGAGTTATTTCATAATAATTAGAGTGCACCCAGTGGAGAGTACTTTTGTAAGTGGAATATGTGTAATCGTTTATCTGTCTACCAAATCTGTACGTACCATATATGTTGAGTTTTGGTGAGAATTTTTAATGTAATAAATCACATTTTTATCACTAATTGTTTTCTGCATTAATGGTAGAGTATTTTCTGTAACAGAACAGGCTCGTATTAAGAAACAACTAGATTTGTTTATATAACTGTCTGGAAGAGAAGATAGATAATTCACATTTCTCCCTTTTTTGCTGAAGCAAATCTTTTGCATGTTTCCTTAGAACCAATGAGTCGTGAGTTTACAAACATATTCTACCCCGCAATCTAAAACCCTAACTTATGATTCAATTTATAGTTTCAGTCGTTTTGATTCTTGAAAAAAGTAAATAATTATAATGTCACGTGTCTTGCGAGTAATGTATCAATACATAATCATGGTAAAGGAATAAACAAAATGTATCGGTCCTAAAAATGGTAACTGTCACTTCCAAACAGCGATTATCCTTTTTTAAAGTGTCTAATTTACATACTTATGAGTTTTCCTTATATATGTGAAAATATATGGAATGCACAAAAATGTGTACAAATATGGTTAATCAAATATCAAAATAACTTCGAAACTATTACGTAACACATTTGTCAATATTCGTCAATTTCCTATGTCAAATCATAATAACTGGCTGTGGCTCTAACTGGCTCACTAGTACTTTCGAAATTGGAGAGCAGTTTATCTATATGCGTAAGTACTTGAAAAGGTAAGATTTATTACTTTGAATTCGCAAATCTCTAATTAGTTTCGTAATTTAAAATAATTAAATAATAATCAAGTAACTTGCGGCTGTCCATCTCTGTCTGCTTTTCTGTCTCTGTCTTTCTGTCCATCCGTCTCTAGCGGTCATTTCTGTCGTTCCATTACTCACCCCTCCGCCGTTCGCGACAATGTGTCATTCGATGACGCCTCTGGTCTCCTGGCGAGAAATTGATATGTTTTGCGGATCCAACCAGAATATTCTTAGAAATTTCTATAAAAAAAGATTTGTAGGCATCAAAAACGCCTTTTGGGCGGCAGTTACAGAAGTGATCAATAGGCCAAGCGATTACTTTCGACAAGACAAGTTGACGTGCATAATTATTAGCCGATTCCCTCCAGTATATTCTGAAATAATTCTACAAAAACCTATGTTCGTGATGGTTTCAATGTATCTAGGAGAAGATTAGTGACCCTCTGTGAATTACTATATCCTTCCCGATAAATACACATGAATCATGGTCTCGATTCATCAGATTCACGATCATGTAATATTATTGTTAATTTGTAATTATTAATTATAATGAATTTTAAAAATGCCTGTTAGAGAGGGGAGGTAAATACCTATGGATGCGTTTTGGGGGAGTTTTAAAGCCACCAATGGAGGTGAACACATGCAATTTCTCACAAGATTCGATGAAATCCAAAGTCAAGAATTAGAACATTAGTTATTAAAATGATGATAGCTTTTACTTATACTGACGATAATTAATGACGTAGTAATGTAGTGAGACACGAACTTAGTACTTGTTCTATTGGTACTTTTTCATATAACTTCTTTTTTGAGTATAGACAAGCCAGGTAATCGGTTAAAAAACAAATAAAGAACATAGATGGGGAGGGGGGAATATTTAAGAATATATATAGAGGAACCACTTAATATTGATAAAAATAACACATACAATCATGACAAAACTTTGAAAACTATTACAATGTTCGCGGCCTAATATTTCGTCGCTTCTTCAGGTATTGTAACTGAAAAAACATGATATTATTAAAACAGTTGCGAAAATCTTCAAGTTAGAAGATACAACATAAGTACAAAGTACAGTTGTGTTTTGAGGCTTACCTTGGTAAGGTTGTTATTAAAACATCATATCTAATAACAACCTAATGTTCTCATGTACTCATTAATATAATAATGTGAACAAATCGCCGCTAATATAAATAATAACGACGTGAGAGGCAAGTCATAATTACTTTTTTGCTATTTCTGAAGAAACAAAAGAATAGAGCACTATGGCGTTTATGTCATCTAATAGAGTAAATTTATCACTACCCTATCAAAAGTTTAAAGAAAAAAATTGGGGTCTTCTCCTTCATACTAAGTTATATTATTATAATGTGCATCGAACGCACTAGTAAAAAACAAATAAAATTAACACCTGAAACCATCTACTTAAGTATTTAACATGTTACACGATTATAGTAATTAGTTGTTTATTTATCAATGTAGAATTCTCGTTAATCACATTAGCGATAGTTATCATCCACAAGAATTGCAGGTGAATTAATATTTTAGAAATATATCTTTTAAAAGTGTAATGTACACGGGAAATAAATTACTCTTCTTATGAGCAATAACTTTCTCTTCGCACAAACTTCGCCGTATTACTGTTTTTTTCATTAACAATATTATAAAATTTGTGAATTGAATATAAATAATATTTAATATTTGACATAATTTCTCTTCGAATACGAAAACCTATCTTATGAATAAGAAAGCTTTTTTTTATTCAACGAATATTTACAATCTATTTCAAATATGAAATAATAAGTAAAAACTATAAATAGTGAATAACAATAACAAATGAAATGAAATGAAGGAAGTCATCCATTGATACTTTTCTTGAGATCCTTTTCAAATCTATAATAAAAGATCATTAAAACATCGTTACATTGTTAATATGAAAGTTGAACGAATGTTCCAGTACTATCTTTCAGTGCTACAGAGACCTACAATAATTCATCGAGGTCTCTCACATTTACCAGTGCTCTGAGACATTCTGACTCTATCCATGTCTGGTTTGATAACCAGACCATGCAAGGAAGATTTTTACTTTCTCTCATACTAGGTAAGTAGTATAGAGAAAATTATGTAATGATGATTTTTTGGCAGAAAATTTACATTGTAAACATCTGATTCTGGAAAATATAATTATTGTTTCTATATGAAGTGTATTACTTCCTCTAACATATGTGACCAAAACCCTCTTTTTGTGGTTTCTTGATTCCACAAAATTGGTTTACGGCAAATCTCTGCCCGTCTGTTTGTGAATAACGCTAGAGGCTAATCCGTAAGGAGGATTTTTCACCAAAATTGACATTTTCCAGTTGATCTGAGGGATGTAGCGGCGCCTTGAATTTAAAAGCGAGATTTTAATTTTTTGGGATTTTTTACATTAAGCTTCAAGGACATTTTCAATTTTTTTCTCAAAAATTACTCCAATTTTTTTTATTGAACTTTATCTTCGGAGGCTTAAAATAATGGCGCAGGTCAGTTTCGTTGAAAAATCTGAAGTTTCGAATTTAAGTCAACTCGTAACAGACAATAGGATGAAGAATAGGACCCGAAACCGCCATGGACGTAAGTGTATTGTATGTGAAACCAATTACTAGAAACTGTTAAGTGTTTTTTCATAACCAACCCGTTCGGACAAAATGAAAGAATAACTGTAACTTTACAGAAATTCACATTTTTAGTGGCGAATTTACAATCATGAGTGTTGTGATAGACTAACTTCTCCACAAGCTTCCTTAGAGCATGTTTTGTATATTACTTCCTTTAACATATGTGATCAAAACCTTTTTTTTATGGATCCTTGGGAAAATTCGCAAAATCGCAAAATTGGTTTACGGCAAATCTCTATCCATCTGCGTACAATGCTAGAGGCTAATCCGTAAAGAGGGTTTTTCACCAGAAGTGGCATTTACCAGTCGATCTGACTGATGTTGCGGCGCCTTGAATTTAAAAGGAGCTTTTGATTTTGGGGGATTCTTTATATTAAGCCTCAAGGACATTTTCATTTTTTTGTTGAACTTGGTCCTCGGACACTTAAAAAACGGCGCAGGTCAGTTTCAATGAAAATTTTGAAGTTTCGAGACAGACAATAGGATGAGGAATACGACACGAAACTGCTATCGGATGAAGTGTGTTATATGGAAACTGTTAAGTGCACCGAACGGATTTGGTCATTCCCAACCCGTTCGGACAAAACGAGAGAATAATTGTCAAGAGGCGAATTCGCATTCATGAGGAGAGTGACGGTGATAAGACAGCCTTCTCCACAAGCTTCCCTGAGTGGCGCTGTGATGAATGCGGGATTTTGCAGAAATAAAGTAAGGATACCCTGAGGTGGAGAATTTGAGCCGACAGCAGTGCGATCGACAGGGCCTTACAACTCATCAAAACCGGAGGCAAAGCTTGAGAGTGCTACTGTAGGACGCACTAATGTCGCCGGGTACATCAGCAAGTCAGGATCGCCAACTTCCGCACATAAAAAGGGGCTAATTTGTGAGAAATGCGACAAGTGTCTTCTAAATTCATAATATATACGTATAAGAAACATCTGAATGAAGTGCGCCACTTTCTTTCGTAACTACGCGCCTGCTTGGGTCTCGCGAACGCTCCCAGCAGCCACATATCGTTGGCAGCAGTTCTTACTTTAGTTTCTGTAAGGTGATGCAGGAGAGAGCGCCATTGAAATGGTCTCCACCGCGTTATATGGGAGTTGAAAGGTCCTGGCGACCGACGCGGCGGCCTAGTAACGGACAGGGCCTTGCAACTCTCCATCAAAACCGGGGACAAAGCTGGAGGGTGCTACAGTAGGAGGCACTAGTGTCGCCGGGAACAGCTATAGGTTAGGCTCCCAACTTCCTCACATAAAAATTGGCTAATTTGAGAGAAATACGAAATGAGTCTTCTAAATGTTAATAAATTATTCATAATATATTATATTATTTAATTATTCATAATAAATTATTCATAATACGTACATATTAGAAACCTCTGAGGAAAGCGCGAACATCGACGCTACCTTTTGTACCATAACGCGCCTGCTTGCGTCTCGCGAACCTGCGCAGCAACCACGTACGTTTGAAGTATCTTTGGCAGCCGTTCGTATTTTAGTTCCTGTAAGAAAGTGCTGCTGGAGAGGGCGCCACTGTAATTGTCTCCACAACGTTATATGGGAGTTGTAAGGCCCTGGTAACGGACGTGCGGCGGAGCGGGCCTCTGGGACCGCGGGCAGCCAAGCACTCGTCCCTTCTTTTGCTGCATGACGTGCGACTTTCCGTCGGGCGTGCTGGTGATAAAATCAGGTAAAAGTTTTATTATCCTTTAGCCGTACATCTCAAAATCGGAAAACAAAATCTTCGTCTAAATAGGCTAAAGCGGACACTACCGCGTTATTTCTCCGGTCCTCCCTTATCATCATGTTTCTGATATGGCTCTAGACATGTAATTCCCTTACTGTTATTATTGAATTTGCTTGTACCATGTTTTTAACGTATTCCATGTGCCATGTACTTAATTTATTCATTATGTAAACCTTGTCAATATTATTTAGGGTATTGTAAATGTATCGTTCTCGGCTACTGAGAGCCTTCGAGCCAAGCAGAAACACATTTTTAAATTTAAAAAATATATGATTTATTTGTAAAACAGTGAACCGATTGTGCGAAAAAGTGATTTCACAGAATACTAGAAATAAGGTTAGTACATGTGTCACCCGAAGTGATGTTGAAGAAACTGTATGTGGTGTCGAAACAACAGCATTTTTTTGTAATAATATAAGTACAAATGAATTAAATGGTTAGATAAGAACTAATTTTGTCCTAAACTCACCGAGTATGCAAAGCAATATTGTTTTCTTGTGTTGAGAGATTCAAATTGGTTCAATTTTATTATGTATTTGCTTTCAAATACTGTGTTAGAAGCAAAATTAATTCTCAGTACTTTAGGTGTGTGATTCTTGGCCGGTGTCAACCAAGAGCATATCCCAATAGTGTGTAGAATGGTGAGTTAGAATTTTTTGTCGTGTCAATTGGACACATGACCATGATAATATAGAACAAAAATGTATGGAAATTATTATTTTGTTGTGCAGGAATTGAAAATACTATTTTTATATTTGATACTGCAATTTGTTCAAATGAACATGATTTAGAAAGGTTGGGTTGAGACCCGCAGTCTATTGATAATAAATTGTTGGAGTAAAAATAACAAATATTAAGTACTATTGAACGTTTTCACATTTGAAAAAGTCGTGGGTTTATTAACGGTACTGGAAAACAACGCCTTGCCTTTGATGTGTTGTATTGTCATATCAGTACTACCCGAGCTTTAAGTAACCAAGTAACATGAATGATTTTTAAGATTTAATGAAATTGTATTGTTCTCTTCTACTGGATCCAATAATTTATGAACTGTACGTTCTATCTAATCTCTGTCTGGATGATTCGTTCTTTTATCAACAATAACCCACTTTCCTGCGATGAATCAAGCTATATCAGGCATATTAGAATTTGGGGTGAGTTCTATTTGCTCTTGAGACATTACCACAAACATTTGTACGTAGTGAAGTGGGTTTGTAGCTTTGCGGAAATTAAGATTTGACTCAGAAGTAATAGAAGTTTATTATATTCTTGCGTTCACTTTCAAGAGCAGCTTCTCTTATGTTTAAACATGGATCAAATATCATGTGCTTATATTTATTTCTTGTTCTTTTTAATACAGGTTAACTAAAAGTTTGTGCCGTTTGTGGCGTTCGTGATGTTCGCATATTTGTTTCTTCATTTATTCTTTCTATTTCAGAAGTTTACTTCGTTTGGGCAAATGTAAACGTTTCGCTAGCGTGAAGGGAAATTACGTAAATTAACTGAGGAGCACACAAAATATATGATTACTAGGGCCCGGGTAATTATGTACTAAGAAGTAGAAAAATATGTACATTTATATATGTTGTAATGTATAGAAATATGTACTAAAAGTAAGAATATGTAACACTTTAATTATTGAATCAATTTGTTTTAATAAAATGCTTTTACTTAAATATTGATCTGTAGACTTAAAATACTCGTAAAGAGCAAACTTAAAACTTAATACTACTCATAATTCCGTTATTTACAATGATCTCCGTAGCAATGAGAAACAAATATTTGTTTCAAATACTTAAGAATGAAACTTTTTCTATTATCTGTTCGAGGACATTGCGCCGACTAACGCACGAAGTTAGTGGTGTATATTTAAACTTTGTCTCGCGTCACTGTTCAATGCTATTCACGGATTAGGGAATAAAAACAACGCTGGTTGATATTTAATCAATTGACTCTTAGATAGCACAAATTCCGCTTTCTTTAATAATATTCTTACCCAAGACGCTATTACTAGACTTCTCTGAAAAGGTACACGAAACTTTGCCTTTAGCAAATTCTGCGTTACCACAAGGTAACAGTCTGCTTACCTCAAGGTTTAAGCCAATCGTCGTGAATTATTTTCTGTTCTTTTCTTATCCAAAACTGCAGTGCCACATCATGAATTTACTTCAGATTTTCACCTCGCAGCAATACTTTACAATCAAGGGTTTAGTCTCGCGTGTAACAAACGTGGAAAGAAAACTATCAATGGCGCTTTCTGAGTTGCGTTGGTGCGAGTAATTTTTGGCGAAGGGTTTTAAGGTCAACGGAGATCTGTGGAAAATGCGTTGCGGGCGCGAGTTATCGATTGCTAGACATCATTTCCATACACCAATTTTCTTTCCGAGCAGTGTTTGTTCTGTTATACTCGCGCTGAAAAGTAGACTCTGGAAGCTTTGGTGTGCAACAACGCCTTGCCCTTTTGTAGGATACTGCGTGCTGCAGTATCAACATTTTTACGCGATGTGATAGCGCCAATTTAGAGAGGAGGTAGCAGAAAATTGTGTTTGACAATACTGAAAATTGTTTGTTTGGGTGATTCCTTATCAAAAACACATAGGATAAATGGAGAATTACACAAAAAGAATGCAGAAAAGCGGAAATATTTTAGAAATATTTTAAAATGTGTACTTTTGAGTAAAATATGAAAATATATGTACTAAAAAGTCAACGTTTTTAGGCATTAATCAACATGAAACGTAAATATATCGTGTTTTTGACTTGATAGTTAAATTACGGAAATATGTAATTACATAATTATCCGGGCTCTAAGGATTACTTTTAGGTGCAAATGGTATGTAGTCATAAATGTTAAAATAATAATTGTTTTTTGTTTCATTTTTGCCTTAAATTTGTATGGAATAAAAAGTATTTCAAATACCAATGACATCTAAATACTTGCTTGCTTTCAACTTCTGAAGCAGTTCAGTTGATGCAGATGCATCAGTTTAGGGATCTACCAGTGTGTTTAGTACTATAAACAATACTAAAATGGGAAAGGAAAGGAAATTACCTAAATGTAGTAAATATATAGTGATTTCCTGATTTTATTACTATCTTTTGTGATTGCAGATACAATTGACATAGTGCAGCGTAACAAATAGCATTAACATATAATGTGATATAACGTAGACGAATGTAGTGATATAACGTAGACGAATGTATTAATGATTTCAGATATAGTGAATTTATTAATATTTCTGTGACAGAGGCTAAGATTTAGAATTGCCAAGTTTACATCAAGAAATGTTCCGGAATATGAAAATCTTGCTTTTTAAATTTTGATTTTTGTTACTAAAGCTTTCTGAATTTCTAATTATAATTTGTACTTTCTCTTATAGTCTTTTGAAAAATAAATAGTCATTTCTTACTCTTTCATTTTTCACAGAAATATTCGAATTTACAAATAATATAAACTGTACAGAGGCAAGAGATGCAGAAAACCTACTAGATTTTTGAACAGCAGGGCCCAAGATCAGATCCGGTTAGATCTGCTAGTTGCATCTAGTCAGATTTATTACTGCTTGTTCAACACAAATGTCTTGAGAGTCTTTTAACCATAGAAATTACCTTACGTTAACTGTATTAAAAGTTTTCAGTAAAGTTTCGAACATAAGGAAATGTCATGAATATAGGCAAGTCGCTGCAATAGATCAGCTATTTTTATATTTTTTGTTGATAATGTAAATAATGAAGAGAATAAGGATGCCATATGTGCTCTGTTATCAGTAATATTTGTATTTCCAAATTATTTGTTTGGCACAAACCAGCGGGCTTTAATAATTATTCGTAGTACTTTAATTTGTACTACTTGAAATATTTGAATGTTTGGTTTGGCAGTCCTCCTTCCTGTAATAAAGAATGAGGAATCCTTGCAGAGGGATTCATATGTATAGAATAAAGGATCTTATCAAAATGAGAACAGATGAAGACGAAATACTTGTAAATGTTCATTTATTCATTGGTAAAACATAGGTTTCCTCAAAAACGAGACAAAGTTGCCCCAAACATCGGTATTTGTAAATGTTTTAAATAAATATTATATTTGAAATTTTGTTTTCGAGCATTAAATTAACTATACAATACACTGACCAATTTTAGGGTTTTGATAAATGTCACTGCTATTCACCATTTGATCTGGCGAACGTTAATAATTGAGGTTTTGTGACATTAATTATATCCATCGTCAATGCAATGTTCAATATAATATTCTTGTAGCCATTAAAAAACGTGTTCATCCCTTCTTCATCACCTCCGGTCTTGTTTATCACAGACTTTTTCTGCGAACACATTTCGCAGATAAGGTACCTCCCAAATATCTCTCTCATTATTTTACTCAAGCAAGAGACTTTCCGGTTGCAACCACATTTTGCGGATCAAAGGTTGTTGATAAACTATCAGCGAGACACAAGTGTTTTCATCCTTTAAGAATGATTTGGAATGCATGAACTTTGATTCATACGGTCCATGATTGTCACGTTTGGTAAACGACCTGAGATGGGTACGAAAAAAGATATTAGAATCACAGCAACTTCCTAAAAGGAGGAGCGGAAAGAGGAAACGTGGATTGATCTCGAGGTCGTTATTGAATTCTCAGGCATGAAGTTCATGACGCGCTTAAAGAAATTGTGGTTTAATGAAGTATGTAACATTTATTTCATCTAAACAGAAAGCAATTTATTAATTTTGTTTCAGTCACATTTTTATTACTATCCCTCAACACGAATTTACAAACACAAAGATATGTACAATTGTACCATTACTAAATCAGCCTGAAGCGAAATAAATTCATCAACAATGTAACAATATGTTTGCTTTCGGGACACTCTTGACGCAACTCCGACTCTCCAGAATAAAAATACATTCGTCTGATTACGGGTTCTACATAATGATGCGGACGAACTATTCCTACCTGTTCAGAAACCGTTGTACTAAAAGCGTGGAGAAAGAAGAATGATCAAAGGTTGAGGGACAAACTGATTCATAAGATTTTCTTACGAATCTCCATCGCCAATACGATGTACATTCGCTCACCTATTGGGCACCACGGGGTAGCGGGAACAATGAAGACATACTCGAAGGTTGGCCTGTTTTACTAGGTGAGGTAGGTCGCAGGCTTTCTCTGTCAGAGTCCGTGTATTTGCCTTCGCTCTCACGGAGACACTGCGTCCTCGGCTATAGAAGACCAGAATATCCACGTAATACTACGTAACAAAGGCAAGAGTTGACATGTTGGGCTTTGAAAGAATCGCACGACGTATTTGAGGGAAATGCTCAACAGAATTTAAAACATTCTGCTATAAGGAAGTCGCCTAAAATGAGAATCAAATCATCCTAGTGGCCAAGAAAGACAGTCTCCCAGTAAGCAAAGACGAATATTGAGTTGAAATGTACCTTAATTACTTGAATATTGAGTTGAAAAGTTACTTCATTTTCATTGCAGATTTGCTTAATAATAGTTGCCTCAGCTGAGACTCTTATGCCGTGAAGTTTCCATAACATGACTTTTCATAGTCCCTTATCAGTGCAGTTGTCTTCATATAGTGTTGTGGAATGCCGGAGAGAATGTCAAAGGAGCCGTCGTTGCACCACAATATATTTGACAACTACGAAACACATGAATCCAACTGTTTAATGCTATAGAATGCGCAGAACCAGTTGTTGTTGTTCAAATTCTGAGTAGCAGTAAGCACGAATAGTCTTTCTGCGGCAGCACCTGCTGCGGACGGTGTGCGACGGCGTTGGTGGCCGGGTCGAAATCCAAATTAACGTCGCGTCGGTAGCGTTTGGGGTTCGAAATCGGCTCTAGTGTTGCCAGAAGCCAGATCGCACAGTGTCAGGTGCCGTTGGTCAGCTCGCCGGAGACTTACGGCACGAGCTCCTCGTATGCGGCTTGGCGACGACGGTGGCTTGGTCGGAACCGACGTCGGAAGGCTGATCGCGCAGCGCTTGGTCAGCTCCTGGTCAGCAGCACCCGCGAGTCGGGTCTCTTCCGGCACAGTGTCAGGTGCCGTTGGTCAGCTCGCCGGAGCCGCGTGGCCTTACGGCGCGAACTCCTTATATGGAGCTTGGCGAAGACGGTGGCTTAGTCGGAACCGACGTCGGAAAGCTGATCGCGCAGCGCTTGGTCAGCTCCTGGTCAGCAGCACCCGCGAGTCGGGTCGCTTCCGGCGGGAGCTCCTCTTGCGAAGGACGGCAGCGTCGGGCTCAGCGGCGTCGCTGCCGGCGGCGTCGGAGGGGGCGGGGCCGCCGGGGGCGTCGGTGGCGTCGGGGGCCGGCGGCGGTCGGTGCGCGGGCCGCGGGGCGCTGCCGAAGATGACCGGCGAGCACATGGGGCAGAGGCTGCCCGACGCGAAGGCCTTGCAGCTGATGCGGGGCGGCGCGCGCTCCTCCCCAGCGCTGCCCTGCGGCGGCTGCCTCATCCTCGGCTCGCGCTCGCCCTGCAAGTCACGGCGCTTTTATTACACTGCGATTTCTCTAACTTTGCCCCTCAAGGCCCATCTTTGCGATGGAATATCACACGGCATTTCGCGTCTTTCTCGGTCTTGCCGGTAGAAGTCGCATGATCGCAAGCTCTGCTTGATACGGTGGAGATCATGCGAAATCTAGCGGAACGACTGAGAAAGATGCGAAATACCGTGACATATTCCATCGAGAAGATGGGATTTGAGGGGCAAAGTTAGAAAAATTGCAGTGTATTGTAGTTATTGATTGACTCCGGGCGCGTCAACGGTTAAGGTCATTAGTCCCGTAGCGCATGCTTTTATGCGGGAGGTGGCAGTGTTGTTCCTCCGTTGGATGGCGAGATCCGGGTCTCTCTCAGAATTTACTCTAGTAAGCAAGGAAAGTGGTCAGAAAACCTCATTGAGATGGAGGCCATTGATGTAGAAGCTAAAGAATATCATTTTTTACATGCGTATTTAGCATTTTCTAATTATTTAGTACATACGTTAACTAAAGCATTATTTAACATCCTGAAAATATTTTTATTTTTATTTTTAATGTTCAGTATAACGTCTAATTATACTATAAGGTAAAATAATAACGATCACGATCATGATTGTGGTCATGAATGTAGAGGAGCTACTTTGTAGTAACTATATATATGAGATAATTAGATGGGTTACATGAGAAGTCTACGGCACCACAAATGTAACCGCATTCGCACTGGTGTTCGAACCCTCAGCTGTAGGGTCAAGAGATCTTGAGAGCTTGCTCCAAGCCTTCGGTTCCATCAAAGCCAGCTTTTATTATTTTCTCGCACTTAACACCTCTTTCAAGTTAAATTTTATCATCAAAAACGTAATGGAGATCTACGCACGTATACTAAAGTAGTAAATTGGATTTGTTAATACTTCTTAAAGATCCCTGAAAAATTACAACGAGCCAATAAAGCATTTTCAGCCTAATTAATTTTATGAACTGATTCAGATAATTACAAACATTACTTTTTGTTTGTACTGTACTATAATACTATCTTTATTTACTGTACTATTATTGACCAGTCTTTCAAAGCCGGCTGCTGCTCTGATGTTATATAAAATCTAATTAACTGAAGCAAATTAGCCAAAACACGAAATATCGCTGGCGTAATATCGTCAATCAACTAATTTTATAAAGATTTAAAAACGAGTATTTTTTTAAAAAATATCTGCAAAAATTATGCGAACGTCTTATTTAAGATGGTGTTTCGTAAGTAAATGTACGGCACTGAAATAAAGAATTATTTCCCGTCCATTTCTCAGGTTAAATCACAAGACATCAGGGAAACTCGCATCACTCGCCAAATAAACAGTGAATGTTCTACATTCACACGTAACGCACTTTCAAATAAAAAATGAATTTTTGCTTTAAATGTCGAAAAGACCACTTACTCCGTGATACCTCGTGACGAGAAGCGTGCACACCTGTGAGGATATCCGTGGGTCCCAGATTCGTTCGCGGTGATACGCTCCCACACACTGGTATTGCCTCAAGACACTTTTCTTGATATAACGTCATTTTATCTCCACGTGACCCTCTGTGGGGAACTCTATGTGTATGCGTTATCTTGGCAGCTTAGTTTTATGTGTCTTCTTGTAAACTTCTTGGAATAAACTATTTCGGGTCCGCTTTGGGCTTCGTGATCGTAACCATGAATCATCATTTAAGACTTCACGTAACACGTTATTCCTAACTCACGTAAAACTAAAAAACATCTACAGCAATCAAGTGATGTAACACGAGTTGTTCATCCCAGCTATTTCAAGAACATAGTGTGTAACTTTCAAAATAAATGAAAATAATGTACATTGCGCACCATTTTTCAAACAACATTATTGAAGATTCTAGTTCAAGATTGTAGGTTGTATTTTTTTATGAAACTACACGTGTGTACGAAGTAAGTCACATTTGTCAAGATGAATTTATTATCCTAGTGACAGCTACGTTGAAGCCATCGATAGCCAGCTCTCATAATAAATTTAACATTATAAATATGACTTCCATTATTTCATCCATTAACAATATCAACAACACCACAACATTAGCATTCCCACAAATATGTGTAGTTGTTTTGTCATATAATTGCAATAAATTAGATTTTATAATATTTCTCTTACAATGAACTTTTTACGGTACAAGGTAAAGAACATGCATTAAATGGTTATACTTTTCGCCATTCACTGTATTTTGATATTTGAATCACTGTTTATGAAACTTTATATAAGGTTTAAATATGTTGAAAATTATATTTCAATTTAGTATACATGTTACTTGCAGCGAAGAGGCAGGCAGTTTTCCTTTTTTAACAGACTAGAATAGTCTGGCGGATGTTATTCGTGATCAGCTTCACCATATGGAAAGGTGAATTAATATCAGAGTTTGAAGTTGTGATAAGATAGGATTAGATTGATATTAAAAGCTGATAAGTCAATCTCATGCTTTATCGAAAATAAATATGTTCGTGCACCTTCAATACCTGACATTTATTTCAGCTTATTTTAAGCAGATTGTAAAAACTGTCTTGTCATTAAAGACTATTCAATGTGTGAGTATTTGCCCCAAGACATCTGTTGTTGAAAGTACAAGTATAATGGTAAACATGTATCGTGATAATTTAATATTTTTGCAAATATTTGTGAGATTCCTATCAATGGCAATTCCTGATTGACAGTACGTGTTGTAAGGAATGGAATTTACACAATTTAAGTGGTATTCTTCGAAATGATTACACAATGAACATTTTTATTGCACATTTATTTATTACTATTCACCCAAATGACAAATTTATAATAAACGTAAACAATAATAACAGTACATTTATAAAATATATGCAAAGTAATTAACACAAAAAGAACTGATTGAAAAAACTCGACCACTCCAATAAAGCTAAATGAATCAATCAGTGAAGTACACAATACAATTAAACAAAGTCTTAAATGTTGTATGTTGGCCATGGTCAATTATAGGAAAACTGGTGTGGATATTAATAAACTTCTGCCTTAAGTCTGCCCCATAAACGTCACGTAGCATTGCATTACGTAAGTGTGTTAAGTTGATTATACGTATTATCCATAAATCATAATTAATATTCACTGCAGGTGAAATTTATATCCCTAATGTTTATCTTTGCGCTGTTATCATGCGCTTTAAGAAGCAAAAGTTGAGTTAAAGCACTCTCGACGAGGTGCAGCCTTGTAGAGCTGCAGCGTTGGTGTGACATCCGGAGCCTTCTAGAACAGTGCAGGGGCCGCTCTGGGCAGCGGCTACGCCACGAGGGTAGTCCTCGGGCGTACGCCCTCCATTGAGACACTGAACATGCTCTTCATGACCATGACTCCCACCATGGTTGAGGGCAGGATCGTGGCAAACAGGGCGTCTGAGATGGTGTTCATGGCCATCGTAGACATCATGATTGTGAACAGAATCATGGCTAATACAGTGACGGAGTTCGTATGTATGGTCGTTATGGGCAGCCTGGTTGTGACACTCACCGTGATTGTGAGTAGAATCACGGCCATTGGAGTGTCCATGTTGGTGTGTATGAACGTCATGACCGACGTGACTGCGTCTACATTCATGGTTGTGGACATTGTCGTGATCAGCAGTTCGGTGTCGGAATGCATGAACAGCATGGTTATTATGCTCACAACTACCCCCATGGGTTTGGAAAAGGCCATGAACAGCAGTGAACTGGTGTGCATGGACCTGATAACTGCAGTTTACGTGACCGAGATCACGAGAGAATCTTTGGCATGCCTTCATATCATTACTGTTGTTATCGTCACAATGATGGTGTTCAGTGTCATGATGGGAGCCAAGCAAATTACCGTGTCGTTCACAATGTTGATCGATGCTCTCGAAGCCATGGTTTACACTATGGTTGCTGTGTGGACAGTTGCCATGGTGACGGAAGTGATCACCGACGTAGTAGCCCTCGCTGTGAGTGCGGCCGTTGTTAAAATCCTGGCCATATCCACAGCTTCGACTGTCATTACAAACGACTGGAGAATGTAGCTCTGAATTTACATAACTACCACTTGAATTCTCTTCACTGGTATCGGTCGATGCCGCCCAACCGTCGCAAACGCTTTTCAAGCAGACCATTTTTCCTGCGCAAGACGAACATTAAATGAGCATTTGTAGAAATGACCGTTGACAATCTTTAGCCATAAAATTATTTTCACTGATACTATTAGTGTCAAATTCTTTCGAATTTTGAAATAATACACATATATCCATCATAAATACACCTACATTCAATTACTTACGATATTAAAAATTTAATTAATCACAAGACTAATTTTAGTGATAATTCTAAAAAAATCTAAAATGTATATTAGGACATTCACAAAAGCAGTCTTTATTTTAAAAAAATATTTCATTCGTGTCCTTTTATAAAAAGATATGTTACCTCTGAAGATGGTTAACTTGAAATGTATCTCACGTCTCTTCACTGTGTAATGTACCGTAAATGTTAGAGATGTGCTTAAATACTTGGCTGATCAGGTGGTGTATCACGTCAGAGATCGTGATTGGATGCTAATGTCTACAAATGATTCGTAAACAATGATTACTGTTACTGACGGGAAGTATTTGCTTGCTCAACACAATCGTGACTCCACGCAAAAGTACGAAATTAATGCTTATTTTCTTTCCAAAGATCAATTCGTGATCGTGACTAATCGCGAATTCTGAGATAAAGTGGTCGTGACTTCAGTTTATCATCTGCGTCGCGAGAAATTGTGATTTGGCATTGATAAGCATGTCACGAAATATCATGACTTTAGATGAATTAGCATATATGTGTTACTTGCTATTCACTTCTGGAGCAATATAATAATTATAACAATAATAATAAATTTACAAATCTTTGAGCATTGCAGAATGTGAGAACATCTCGAAAGACGCAATGAAAGAGAGAATTCGTAGGGAGTACTACAGAAGAGTGAGATTTGTCCTCCAGTCCTCTCTGAACTCCAGGAATAAAGTATCAGCATTAAGTAGTTTGGAGATGCCTGTAGCCGATTAAAATTTCGGGCTCATGAACTGGACTGAACCAGAAATTCGAATCATGGATCTAAAAAGCAGAAAACTGCTTAAAATGAATCGTGCCACCCACACACGAGCTGAGGTACATATACTTTGTCACAAAAAAAGAGGAAGAGGCCTCACACTACTGGAAGCGTCCTGGCACAATGCAATATTCGGGATGGTAAAGTACGTAGTTAGTAATCAAGATGACCCACTAATGAGGCTGATCATTAAATCTGACCGAAGAATAAGGAACAGAGGCATTATAAGTGTAGCAAGAAGGCTTGTGAAGAAAACTATGCATGACACGCAAATTAACGCAGACATTGAATCTCTCCTGCTACTTAACATGAAATGTGAGGCACAAAAAAATGTTGAAATCGCGGAGAGACAAACCACACCATGGTCAATATTTACAAGAATAGACAAGATACAGATCAATAAAAATCAATCATTTACATGGCTTGAAAGGGAAAGAATGAAGCCACAATCGGAAGCAGTTCTAATAGCTGCCCAAGATCCGGCGTTGAGAACACATTATGAACTAGTGGTGATACACAATGGCACAGATTTTCTCGCATTAGTTTTCTATTTCCTTTGGTCTCGGATAGCTATTCGTACTTGGCATAGTCTCTTGCCACCTATCGCCGCCCATACTACATTATTTGACATTTTATTGATCATTCGGTTTCCTATTAATAGAAAGTTTGAAGGAAAAAATCGAAGCCATTTATGAGAAAATGCCGTTTGACCGTTTCTGAAATTGCGGAAGTTTGAGCAAGTTTTCACAGAAAACGGTTTAGTTTTCGACGAACGTTACTTGACATTATATAACCCACATGTACTAATAAATATAAGAATGTGAACAAATCGGTCTTAATGTATTTATTAACGATGTGAGAGACATGTCAAAAAAGGTAAATTTTTGTAATTTTTGAAAAAACAAAAGAATAGATAATTATTGTGTTTATGTCATGTTGTAGAGTACATTAGGCACTTTTCTTACCAAAAGTTTAAAGAAAAAACTTGGAGCCGTTTTTGAATAAATCTTGTAAATTTTTAAAATCGCATGTATTGCACGCAATATTGCGCCAAAATTTGCGCCATTGCGTTGAGAAAATTTTGAAAATATCTGGGGGGCTTCGTATAAAGTACCCGCAAATTTTATACAATGTTTTTCAAAATCTCAAATCCTCGACTCGAGTCAGATCGACAATTTCTTCAATTTGAAAAAATCCTACGTATGGTTTAGGCGCTAGTAGTGTTCACGGACGGACGTTTACCTTTCAATTGTTTTTTCGGTATCAAGGATCCACAGAAGTGGGAGTCTAGCTACATCCATGTGTTAGGAGATTTTTACTTTCCCGTATACATACGTATATACGAAGTAATATACGTAGTATAGGGAAAGTTATGTAATGCTGCGCGAAAAAATGGCGAATTTTCGCCACAAATGAATTCTTTGCCGGACCGTGATAACGATAAAATGGATAAAACCAGTTGCTAAGTTAAGAGAAAAAATCTAGCATGTGCTGTAGCCAGAATTTCTGCATTGTAAGTCCTTGACACCGTAAAACCATTTGAAAGTAAAACGTCCGTCCGTCCAGTGTATGTGAACAACACTAGCGCCTATGCACACGATTTTTTCCAAATTGAAGAAACCCCTGTCTATCTGGCCTGAGTCGAAGCTCTGAGGTTTTCAAAAACATTCAGTAATTTTTGGGGGTACTTTACATGAAGCCCCCCGGACATTTTCAAAATTTTCTCGAAAACTGCTCCAATTTTTTATTAATTTCTTGTAATAATTTAGTAAAATACTTATTAATGTAGCATATTTCCCATTTCCACAAATAACTCTGAATTTTAGAAAATTACAAAAGTGTGAATTTTATTCGGCGTCTTCCTCCAACTCCAAAATATTTCCTTAGAGGATTAGGAAAAAGGATTAGGAGGATAGAGGATTTTCCTTCAAATACCGTTCGTTCTTCATAGTAAGTTTTTTCTTTAAGGTCATGTACATTTTTTGAAAATTTTAGTAGTTTTGGCGCAATATATGACATAAACGCCATATTGCTCTCTCCTTTTGTTTTTTTCCAAAATTGCAAAAGTGTAATTTTTTGGCTTGTAACTCGCATCGTTAATAATTACGTTTTCGGGAATTTGTTCACATTATTATATTAATGAGTACATGTGCTTCAAATAATATCAAGTAAATTTGCCGAAAAATCATCCGTTTTCTGTGAAAACTAGCTCAAAACTCCGAATTTTCAAAAATTCTCGAACGCCAGTTTCTCATAAATGGCTCCAACTCTTTTCTTCAAACTTTTGGAACGGATGGTGCTAATTGCACTCTTTAATAGGACGTAAAGTTTATTTTGAGGCATTTTTTTGTTTTTTCAAAATTTACACAAATCTATTATTTTTTTAAATATCTCTAACATATTTAATATATACATTACCTGTAATTTGTTTACACTACTACATTCTTGAGTTAATGTGCTTTGAATGACTTTAAATGAAGTATTTTGAAAACTCAAAAATTTTCTGTGAAAATGAGCTTCAAATTTCGCATTTTTAGTAGCACTTAAACGCCATTTCCTAAAAAGTGGTTACAAATTTTTAAAAGAAAATTGTCATTTAGGACCAAGTTTTTGTGTTCTTTAATATTCTAAAGTTCATATTTCCGTTCTTCGATTAAGAAACCGAAAAATTGAGAAAATGTCAAAAAAATATACTTTGGGCGGCGATAGATGGTAGCTGGCAAGAGTATGTGGCAATTCCGAATAGGTAGCCCAGACCCAAGGAAATAGAAAACTAATAGGGGAAAGTCTGAGCCATTCTGTAGCACCACTAGTTCTTCATCAGGTCTCGGCAATTAATTTTTTTCTGCCGAAAATCCGCCGTTTGTTTGCTCAGTATTACATTATTTTCCCTATATTGTGAATATTACTCCGTATATGCGTACGTATACGTGAAAGTTAAATGAGACATTTTAGCATCTGCTTTTGTGTGAAAAAATACAGGCCAGGGATTCAGAATAAGTGAGTGTCCCCGATAATACGGAACATCTTGCCACCTTATCCTTGTTGGTTCATTGCTGGCGAGCGCCATCTGCTCGTGAGTGAGAGAAATCGAACACCGCTACTGCTCAGTGAAAGTTACGACTCAGATTTCTCTCGGAGACGATAACACAGCGTGGGCTCGTTGGTCTAGGCAGAGAGTATATAACAGAGACGGCACTCAATGTATATTGGAGAGCTCTTATTTGACCTGGTGGGGGGAACCGACAGAGAGAGTGGGGGACGCCGCCATTCGCGGGCCCCAATAGCGTTGAAGCTTTAAAAATATGCCGGGAATACGAATCAGCCAATCACGACGACCCACTGAAAACGAGTAGCGAAGACGACCCCGGTGTCAAGAGTACAGCTCTGTTTCACTTCCAATATTATTTATATTGACTTTTGAATTTATTTATAAGTACATATGATTTGCAGATGAATTAAGAACAAAATAAATGTTACACTATTTAGGAATTTGAAGGCAGGGAAAGAAATCTAGGATAAACATGCAAAATAAACGAAAGTGATTTCACATTTTAACATTTATTTTCAAATTAAACATGGAATAATACAAAGACATAATACAAAGGCACAAAACACATACATCCAAAAATTGTGAAATATCACTAATTCAACTTTCTGTTGGCTCCCTACATACATATTTAAACCCTGACAATCTATTCAAAAAGAAATTTTAAAAAGCAGCAAAAACATAGCATAATTCATTGGCATACAGTGATGACAATTAAAAAACACACAGATATATGGATATTGCAATAAGCCTAAAGTGAGTTGCAATGTGAAAAGTATAAAATGCACCGTTACCAAACAGTAAGAGTTAAACATAGGAAAATACAATTGAGTGATCGACTTGAACTTTTCTAGTCATAACATACAAACATAGATAAGTAAGATCCTATCAATTAATCTCAAAACCCTTTGGCCCAAGATTCAAAGCACTGAAATGAATCAACATACTAAGATTTGTAAATACAAAACGTGTAAATTGAATTCATATACTGTCAATACATTGATATGTAGTAAATATATACTTATGTATTTGCCCACTTGTTACAGTGCAAGCTCTTATTCATGCTCAGATTTATATGGAATGATATACATAATATTAACATAAATATGTACTAATACTGTTCAACTATGACTTACAATACACACCAAAGTTTTTAGTAAAATAATGTCTTAATCGAATGCTTCTCTTGCATAACTAGGATGGACAAATACTATAGCTAGCCAGTAAACAAATTTTATACATTTGTGTGGCTGAAAACAAGTTCTTTAATCTTTTTCACACAATTGACCATTTACAAAATCTGCGAGTTACCGAGCATTGTTTCAAACATTCCAATGTGGATCAGTGCCTTTTGTTTTAATATTGCTTAGTTCTGGTAAAAACCCCATCCAACATGAGAGGGAAAACTGGAGACAAACTTTAATAATATTTTGTGGAGTGAATCCTGTAAGTTCTATAAATTAGATTAACCATGTACATTTGAACTAAATGTCTTTCTAATCTTTCATGAATAATTTTAAAAGAATATGTAATACATTGCAAATAAAATGTAGACAGGGCTGGGCAGTATTTAAATACATAAAGTAGGTGTATTTAAAAAAGAAATACTTAAAATACTTCAAAAATACAGGAAGATAATGAGGATAGTTTCTTTTTGTTTGATTTGGCTAGTGAATGGACCTCATTAAAAATAAATAAAAGATTCTTTCAGCTGTAGAACTTGAGTTCTCTTCATTTTTAAATGACAAATCTAAATTATTAAACGTGATGGACAATTATCAAACAATAATACAAAGTTTATTCTGTATAACACTAGTTTATGTTCATCAGCGCCATTCAACAACTGTTTTCCTGTGCAGGCATTCACAAAGTAAGGGATTGCTTATACTAATTTGTAATGTAAATGAAACAGGACCAATGACTTAAGCTCACTATAACTGAGAGTTCACTATCAACAGTAGGCTAATTACTAGAGGGTGGATTTGAACGAAATGTAATTCCTTATCTTTTCACTTTAGACCAGTACCTTTTAGTATAGATATTCATTTTATGTTATAACTAGAACTGGGAAGCTTATGCAAGCTTTTAGCACTGAAATATGCATACAAATATGCCACAAAAATGTTTGGTCATAAAAAGATATTTAACAAGATTACATATTTTTGCCACCCAGAGACAGGGAATATGCAAATTAAAAACAAAGTATCTACTCATTGTACTAACATATTTGAAGCAACAGGAAAGTTCATGCTTTGTATTAATACAAATTTTTTACTTGGAAATTTATGGTTTTGTGTTATTTTAGCGAAGAAGTTGAACAATATGAAAAAACATTCATTTATATGCCAAAAAGCTCTGAAAACACAAGGTATGCAGTATATGCAAATAATTTCTTATTTTATTTCCAATATTTTGCCATGAAACACACATTTTACAATTTCAGGGAAATATGACCATTGACAAAAAACTTGCAATTGCATTAACTTCCCAGCTCTTGTTATAACAAAAGGAAATGACCCCATTTTTATATGCCCTTTTTTGCATTTTTCATCGATTTTGACTACCAAGTCACTTTTTACTTCTTTCTGTCATCTTTAAAGTATGTTTTGCTAATTTCATTGAATTTAATACAATTTTAATGGTACTTGCTTCAAGTAATGTTTACAAGATGCAACAAATGTTTTTCACAGAATTTCTGAGCAGCTTATTCAATTTTTGTGCTCAGAAATTGTAATGTCATTCATTACAAGAATGTAATCACCATTGTTTGGTGGATTTCACAATACCTGAAGACAGCCTGGTCCAGTCCAAACCCAAAGTTTGCAAGCTCTGTTCACTTGAATGAAAGGAAAAGACTAGAGACAAAAAAATAATGTTAAATTAAAATGTGCTCGTAACATCCTAAAAGCAAATGTGCAATAACTGTAAACAGTGAATACTTTACCTCTCTCCTCTGGTACACTCTGCAAGAATGCCCTGAGCATCCTGTCAGGTACCTCAGGACATACATCAGAAAAGAGAGTTGGTACTGCGTTACACAGCACTCTCCTAGAGGCACTAATCATGTGTGGTGTAAAATGATCTACGCACACATATCGACCACTAGTTACAGTGCGCCATGAACAGGAAGCCATCAGGACGCCAATTGCCTTCAGCTACTTTATACACCTGAAGTTATATTAAAAAAATTATCAATAATATTATCATCATCTTCTATTTATTCCACAAAAAAATATAGTGATGGTAATAATTTTCACATTTTTATGAATGTATTTCTATCGTACTACTACTACTACTACTAATAATAATAATAATGATAAAAGCATGAACAATATAATTTAATTTTATAAAAAATGTAAGATTAACATATCGAGCACATGTGTTAAACACAATTACCTTCCAAACATCGTTGGGGAAAGCAAACAGATTTGGCCTTGCAGCAATTTGGCAACCAACACTGCCTCTGTCGTGGCATTTTGCAGGGAAGAAAAGGGTATCCTCTCCGATCCTCTCAATTGCCTTCAGCCCCTTAATACACCTGAAGTTATATTTAAAAAATTATCAATAATATCGTCTTCTATTTATTCCACATAAAATATAGTGATGGTAATAGAAATACATTCATAAAAATGTGAAAATTATCGTACTAATAATATTAATAATAATAATTATAAAAGCATGAACAATATAATATTATAAAAATATAAAATTAACATATCGAGCACGTGTTAAACACAATTACCTTTGAACATCGCTGGGAAAAGCAAACAGATTTGGCATCGCCTCTGTCGTGGCATTTTGCAGGGAAGAAACAAAGGGTATCCTCTCCGATCCTCTCAACAAAGGTATCCACAAAAGGGCATTCGTTTTGCACAGCCACTCTCGGCCACTCTTCGTGAAACGGTTCACCACGATCATAAATTTCAAAACATAGAAACAGGAAGTTACGTTCTCTTCGGTAGTTGTCAGAAATGGTCGCTAGAGGGTACTGTTGATCCCAGTAGTCGTACGTAATTTCCGGGCCCGGATATGGCGGACCCAGTCAGGCGTCCCCGGGCGTCCCCACCAGCGTTTATACGAGAAAGTGGTGGGAGGTGTGAAGGTTTCCCTACCCCGTGACGGCCCCCTGGGTCTAGGGGTATGATTCTCGCTTAGGGTGCGAGAGGTCCCGGGTTCAAATCCCGGACGAGCCCTGAATTTTAGAAGTGCGAATTACTTTCCAGGAAGTTTATCAGCGAGACGGATAATGTTCATTCTAGTTACGAATTCTTGAAGTTAATAATTATACCTTGGTTTACCGTCATCGTGTAAGCTAACCACAGACTATTTCTAAAACAGTTTTATTTCTCTTTTATCAAATAAATATAACTCATCATGCTTTTTTTGTGTTCTAGTCCACATGTGATCCTATTATACAAAAATTGGGTATTCTGTTTTTGTGAACTGCATTTTTCAACTAGAGGGTGTAATTTCACTTTTGAAGGAAGATCGCACGTAGGTAAAATTGTATTTATTTATTAATAAAAGTGTACTATACTAGTGGTCTGGAGCAGCAAAACTGCAGTTTTTAAATATGAGGAATCTACGAGCCTGCAATACCAAAACGTGTGGAAAGTGAGTGTATTGAAAATGGGATCTTGGAGCAACAAAATTTGAGTTTTAAAAGGCGCAAGTGAATACTAAATCTTCTTCCGTCCTTGTCGCATGACGTTAGCAGTTCCGTAAGCAATGACTGCGAATTTAGTGGTACGCATAGTATGTAGTTATGAAGAATAATATAATCTGAGGTTTGCAATTTTCAGTAAAAATCGAAACTGTTTCATTGTTTTTGTATTTTTCCTGGGGTTCTGGATTCCTAACAAAACCAAAATCACCTCTCACGTGACCGGAGGCTACACATATTTCTTTCAATTTCTGCGAGCATTAGAAATTATTAAAACAGAATATGCAAATATCCAAAAACACATAAATATTGTACCCATATATCAGATTCCTATTTCTAATTCAATGAAATGGAAATTACGAATTAATCCTCATTCTTTCTAACTTAACGTTGAATCGTCCGGAAATATCAACTTCAGGTTTCTCGGTTCTAAGAAGAGAACGTCATGTGTCTGATTTTTTTTGCAATAAATTTATAATTAATTAAAAAGAAGTGGGTGAAATAATTCGTTTAAATTTTCCGAGGCAATCTACGAAAATGTCCATGATAATGAGAAACTACATCATGGGTCTCTTAATAACACGAGTATTAATACTCATACGAAACTGTTATCTTGACTTTGACGTCTTCTGATTTTCCTGTTATAATAATTGTGAAATTAATTTTTTTGTTGAGGCCGAAAATCTTGATTGATTTCTGCGTGTGTGGTTCAGTCTGTCGATTGTGAAATCATGTTGTAGGTTTTTGTTCCATAGTATCTATATTCGCCGGGCAATCTCCTCTTCACCGCCACCCGCAAAGAAATGGGCTCAAAAAGGCCGTGGGAGAGGTGGTCCAAGAATTCGGAATCTGATATGGCACTGGAACTGGGGTTTGCAAATAAACATTGCGAATGCGCTCATCAAGTTTAGTAACACTGATTGGTTTGCTTGCTCGTTGCTTTTCTTTGATTTATACTCCCCGCTCCTTCTCCACTTACTACTGTTCATTCTCCCCGCTACTGCTCATTCTTGAACCACCAAGTCATCTCAGTTTATGAAATGTGTTGGAAAGTTGACTTGGAAAAAATCCGGAGTTATTTGGACACAAACAATTTCTCAAGATAAATTCAGTTTTAAACTTCAATTACAGAAGATACATCGGTTTATGAAAATATCTGTCCCAGTTAGAACAACACTATTTTGATATGTAAAAGTAAAACTAATATTGAGATGTGTAAAATATCGAAGCACTGCCGAATCCCACTTGGCTCACAAGAGAACCGTCTGCTTGCTTTCCTACCGCTTGCCAGCCTCCGTGCCCGCCCTGCAGCCGCCCAGATTAGGCGGCGCACCCTCGAACTGTCGGCGGCGTCGGCGTCGGCGTAGGCGCCACGCGGCACGAGGAAGGGAGGGGGACAATATTTTGCCAAATTTCTCTTTACGAAGCACCAATTCATCCGATTTCGACAACTGATACGGCGTTGAATTCAGGAAGCACGTCGCCATTGCGGCATAAGCCTATATTATTAATTTCCGCCAGGAATTATGAAAAGCAATTTGAAAAATGGGTTTTTGGCACTTTGGGGGAGCGGAAGGACTTTAAAACGTTAATGTTAAATGCGAGTCAAATGCCGTTTACAGATCGAATATCAGACCTTATTCTGACGTTAATAGTAACGTAAATTGTGCTTATTTTGGTTCTCCCACATGGTGGTAACAACTTGGACTGGTATCGGGACTTGGGACATTTAGCCTTAAACAATAAGTAGAAAGAAGTTTGGGGATTATTTCATAAACTAGGGGGAAATGATATATTATTGGTGGTATATATACCACCAATATATACATGTATACCACCACACACACACACACACACACACACACACACACACACACACGCACACACACACACACACATATATACATACACACATACACACACCAATATTAGTCCGACAACCTCTAATCTTTCGCTGTGCCAAGTTCGTGATTTTCGACTACTCGGAAGGGCAAATGCTTGCGCAACGACGATTAACTAACTTCAGTCTGGAAGAATCACGGTTCTTGTTCGCAGAGATATCAAATGCTTGGTAAAGGAATGGGATTTGTGTGTACTTGCCAAAGAGTATTCCCTTGTAGTACTTGCTCTCGGCGACTTTTTCTTCTACAAGAGCACTGTAATTTTGTTCTTAACATATTATTCTTTTCGCGTATGTTTAATTTGTCACCAATTTGAGAGTAAGTTTATTTCAGCCCTAAATTTTAACTTCAATTCCTTATAGTTGAAAGTTTTATAATTTATGCTTCGGCGTCACTTTCATTTACTTTAAAAAAATTTAAAATTATTATTCATTAAAATTACAATTATATTTGTAAACTACCCAAAGGAATTTTGCTTATGATCTTGAGTGTTTTAGATTTTAAGACTGCTTCGATTATGGTTTTATTGTGATTAATGCATGCAGAATGATTCTCAAATAACTCAAAAATAAAATAAAAATATGTTTACACACTTTTTAATTTACTACAACTACAGACGGTACAAAATGTGGCATTATAATATATGATATAATTCAATATAAAATATACTAATACATCTTTAATACTTCAAACAAGAAACTTCTTTGGTATTAATATATTTAATACAGTTGATGTAGATTGTATGTGTCCCATCTTGTGATGTTTGATTTTCAGCAAGTGAGAAATCCGATGCCATTCTTCAGCAGTAATTAAGCCAGATCAGACCTGCAACAAATCATAAGAATTTTCATAAAATAAAATTTGTATTATAAATGCATACACACAATGTAGCATAAGTACATTTGTAGTTCAAATACAAACTTTGCAGTAAAGTAATTTTAATTTTATTCTGAAAGAATTTTGATGTATTTGTGGACACTGTGTGGCAGGCTTTGTTGTTATCTCCGAACCTAAGGAATTCTATTACTCTTCTATATTCTTTTTCAAGTTATTTGTTCGATACTGAGAGTTCTAAAAGCATTTCAGGGTGTCGTGGATTAGTTTAACTTGGCAACAATGCATCTGTAATGTGTGCGACGATAACTTTGAGTGAGGTGGAATGATTACCTCTTATCTTGCGATACGAATAGGAGGCGGTCGTGACAGGTATCACATGATATGAATGCAATAGAGGGCGTTGAGATAGCGATAAAAGGAGTGATGATACCAACTTAGTAATACGGAGTTTGTTCACGCCATAGCAGACAGTTCTGCTATCTATCGCCATCTATCGATCTTCTAATCATGCGTAGATGCATTCAAGTGATGCCAAACTTGAATTGCGCATGCGCAGAAGATCGATAGTCCTTTAAAGTTCGAGAGTGCACAAACTCCTTAATAATTTCTCGAAACTGAGAGTCATATTATCTTACGTTCAAGGAATGTAATGTCGCAACCGGACGTTTTGGAACTCTGAAGACGTGCCAAGTATATATCTAATCTTTTTATATATCTTTGCCTCTCCATATGTCATCTTTTTATCAGTAGAAAAGCAATCCCGCTCTACGAGAGATAAAAAACTTAAGAGTAAATAAAAAATAAATTGTTGAATACTAGTTGAATGAGTCACTAAAATGTAAATGTGTTCGTTCTACGAAAAAAGTATTTACGCTACAATCAAGTAGTAATCATTCTTCTCGATCATAATGCATAATTATGTCACCTTTAGCGCGATAATATACTTTTCATTTTGAGAAAATAGAACGTTTGTCAATAGTGAGAAGATTGATGCAAAGTAAAAAACATCTGTTAACATCAATCACTCATAGTTATCGAATACAACAGATGATTGACAACCTCATTTTAATTAACTATGGATCAGATACATTATTGACATCATTAAATTTAATATTAAAGCTAAATCATTAAATGTAACTGAACCAATATTTCATACTAAATGAGAAATATGGTTTTTGCAACTATTCACACTTAAGGTCCCTAAATAACGATACAAAAAACTCCGTACCCACCTCATTGCATTAGTGATGATGGTGATGGTGTGGTGGCCCATGATGGTGCGGTGGGCCGTGATGATGTGGTGGCCCGTGATGGTGCGGTGGACCGTGATGATGGGGGGGGCCATGATGGGGCGGCGGGCAGTGCACGGGCGGCCGCGGGCAGATCATGATCGGCGGCGGCGGCGGTGGGTGACAATGGTGCGGCGGGGGGTGACAATGGTGCGGTGGGGGCGGGGGCCCGTGGTGATGGTGATGATGAGGGCCTGGCATCTTGTCCAAACACAGACCAAGGGCTGGAACAAACAATACGATGCTCGCTTGATTGTGATCTTTTGGACACAAAGTGACATGTAATATTGCTCTCTGATGTTTGTGACTCAAACTAGTTTAATTCAGTATTTAACTTGACTTATATTCTCAAGATTTTTCTGTCTAGATTTATTTTAGACATATACGTATTGAAAAACAAAAGCAAATTAATCAAAAACATATAAATATGGATAAAATAAATCTGAACAAAAAAATCTACAGACCATAAATCTGAATGACAGTCTTAGGATAGTGGAATTTCATTTTATTTATTTACAATTTATAATACTACAGGAAATACCTCAATAAGCAGATTTTTTGCATTTACTTGAATTATAATATTATGCAAATAAAGTGAATGAAAATGTGCGTGAAATACACATAATTACTATTCTATGTAATAAAACAAACAATTGTAACACTATCAAACGAAAAAAAATTTGAATAAATTTACCCTTTCAATTTCCTTTGATCATTTTAATTATTACAGGCGTAGAGATTGAAGAAAAATGAATATTAACGTATTTTCATATTCAGACTATGTTAGTGTTTAGGTTCAGTAATACGTCGCACTGACAGAAAACGTATTTTATTGTAAACATTAGTCCGTTGATTCACGAAAGAAACGAGATAATTTAGTACCAAATTTCACACATCTCAGCATCAAAACGTTTTTATGCTCATTTCATGTGTCCCAACTCCTCTTTTATATTAATCATAATTTAAGAAAATATAAAATTCTAGTAAAAGACTCCACTTCTCAAAATACTGTAATACCATTCCACTTCCAAATTGAAGTTGCTGAGAAAAAGGAAGCCGAATACATCACGCAAACATGAAAGAATATTATCTCTTACCTTAGGTACTCTGCTACGTTCCCGCTGTGGATTGGATCCGCTGTGCTACCGCTGCTTTGGGTGGACCGAAGTGAATCTGTTGGGCTCTTCTTCAGAGCAGCTTTTTAAAGGGCGGCCGGCGCGGTTCTGCCCCACCACCACCTTCGTCTGCCTACACCGCCCCCACCACGCACCGCGTGACGCTGCCTCGTGACTGTGAGCCGGTGAGTCACGGACGCTCGATTATGTTCCCAGAAGGCCGCTCGTTCGCCTTTTGTCGTATCACAGGAACTGTACGCAAAAACTCGCAACGTCACAGTTGTTTAGAGGCATCGGACATAGGAATTCCCAGGATTTTTGGATTTCGCTTGATTGAACGAATTTCAGAATGTGCCAACATAGATATACGCTTGGTAGGTGATAATGGGATTGCTTTCACGTGAATTAAGAGAATAAATAATGATATCGCTACGTCAATAGCACTGGAATACTCGTATTTTCTCTACAATTTTTCAAACGCTAATTTCAGTTTTCCTATTCATGTACGTATTATTATTATTATTATTATTATTATTATTATTATTATTATTATTATTATTATATGCGCTTTTGTCCATTTATGACCACACTACACGTATCTTCCGAGGCCCAGTCATATTTCATCCCGGAGAGATTAACGTGTCTCATTATTGGGATCAGCTTTTCGGCTGTTTCTCTTGGTAAGACAAGGTTGTAAAGCCTTAAATTATGAATTATGGGGTGATAGGATGATGATGAGGGATGAAGGGACAATCCCAAATACGACCATGCCTGCGCGGGACTCGAACCTCAGCCTCCTCGGAGCAGACGACGGCTACCGCAACCGCCTGATCTCGTTTTTCAAATTCTTGTACGATATTCAAGAAGTTTCTCTGCCTCCTTCGTTACGACGTTTTGATCCCACAGTACAATCACATCTGCAGGAAGACACGTTTTTTTCTCCGAAGCTCGGATAATAAATCCGGTTTGTTTGCCGTTATCAGTTTGAACTTGTTGGCCGTACAGTATTGTACACAATCAAACAGACGTCACTTGTTTCGGTGAGTGTTCATATCTCTTGGAGCATGTGTTTGGAAATTCGAGGGCGTGACAGTTCTACCAGTGGAGGTAACTACACATCCTGTCGTGTCTTTTTAAGTATTCGGTCTTTGCTAGAATTGGACTGGCTGAGACTATGATAAATTGTTTCTACGTATTCCTGGCATATGCGACATTTAGCGTCTTGGTACATTTTCAGAACAGCTTTATCATAATGTCGTGTTCTCAACGCCTGATCTTGAACAGCTATTAGAACTGCTTCAGATTCTGGTTTCTTCTTTTAAACCACATAAACGATTGATCTTTATTGATCAGTAAACTGTCCATTCTTTTTAGACATTGTCCATGGGGTGGTTTGTCTCTTCACGATTTAACGTTTTTTGGATCACACATTTCATGTTAAGTATCATCTGAAGTTCTTTTTGTGTTATTCTGCATGTCTTGCGTAGTTTTCTTCGCAATGCTTCTTGCTACAATTTCAGTGCCTCTGTTTCCCATTCGATGATCAGATTTAATGACCAGCCTCATTCGTGGGTCAACTGATAATCACTTCATATTTTCACACTGACTACATATTTTCTCATTCCGACTATTGCATTGTAATAATAGTTTACTTTGACTGAAGCCTCTTCTTTCTTCCTTACGTGACACGAAGTCTATGTACATCAGCTAGAAGGGGGGGTGATGTGTTACATTCTAAGCAATTTTCTGTTTTTCGATCTATCATTGGAATTTCTTGTTCAGGCCAGTCTACTAGTTCGAAACTCTATTCGGCTACAGGCACCGCCAAACTACTAATTGCAGATATTTTGTTCCTGTATTTCAGATTGGACTACAGAACAAGTCTCACTCTTCTGTAATATATCCAGCGGATTCTTTCTTTCATTGTGTCGTTCAAATGTTCTCGCATTGTTCAATGCTCAGATATTTGCACGTTTTACCTGTCGCAAGATCTTGAATCACAGTGTACATCTTGTGACGTCCACGCCGTACTCCAACACGAGTTCGGAGGCTAGCTCAGATGGCAGATAGGTGGACTGAAAGAGAACCGATGGATGGTGGATCGACGTTGCGTTGGAATTAAAGAAATAAAATGAGGTCAAACATTAAGATTTAATTTCAAAAAAGAAAGTTTGTCAAAAAAACACATTAACTTTATCAGAAAGACCTCATTCACGAGATCGAGTTTCCCCTAAAATAACAATTACAATGAATTATGAAGCTAATGAATTGACAATTATTTTGCGGATTCTCTTGCAGGCCTGAGCGCGGCCACGAACTGTTTTTTAAAATGACACAATTAAGAAAAAAATACTGTTTCTGAGAATTTAAAGTTCTGGCAAAATAAGCTTTCTCGCCCCAAGGGCAATTACGAGCTCAGGCTAGATCGAAAAGTGAACGTCACCCTCAGAGGTCGTTGGCTTCTTTCCAGCTGTTGGACGTCCCGCAAGGCGCAGGGCGGAGGGGCGTGAATGGACACCCTCTCACGAAGCAGGTACGCGCCGGCTGGGTTGGAGACGATGTCTTGGAGTTCAGTTCGTGAATAGCCGCCGGGAAGGGCAGCGACAGTTCTTTGGGTCACGCCACGTGAATGAAACGGCGCCGGGTTACGCCGACTGGGTCTCGACCGAGAACGTTTCAATAACGAAAATTCTATTTCCGTTAACAGCTAAGCACAGCTCAAAAAAGAACACTTCAGCCCCAATTCTAGATAATTAGCGTCTGGGCGCTAGTGCGTACAGCAGAAACTCTCTGGTAATAACTTGTTCAATTCGGCATTTAATAAAGCAGATTTAGAAAAAATCCTTAAGTGCGCCAACCTCCCCTATCTCCGCCTGACATGGAGCTCCGCACTCTCCTGCCTTCAGAAATAAAGTCCTTCTTGCTGCTGGTGTTACGAAGCAGCTGCTCTGTTTCCCCCTCCAAACCTTGCAAAAATATCCTGGAATTTTCCAGAAACTGGAGCAATCTCATTTAAGATTGGCTGACGCTTACTACGCAGTAGCAACTCTTTCGTCGAATCTTAGACGACGGTCCTCACAGAAAATGAGTGGAAATTTCCACTTATGCTCTCCCTCTATCATTGTTTATGAAGTGCACGTGCAACTTCGAGCGGCTGGCCACTGGGCGGGGTGATAATTATTTGTCGCAAGCGATCGCAAACATGACACCCTGGGTGGTTCCCCCCGCGTTCCGTAGCTGAACGGGGACGGGTCGGTCCGCGCGGGTGTGGGAGCAATGCAGGCGAAGGGGTCGGGCGGTCCCCGAGAGGCAGCGTGACTAATCTCGGCGGCGCCGGGCTCTGGGGTTGGAGGCGGACCGGGCGCTTCCTTGAGGCCTCTGTGTACCCGTCCCGTGAAAAATAGTCTACAATTAAATCTTATTTTATTAATTAATATTCGGTAATGCTACAATATGAACATCAATGCTCTCCCTGACGTCACTTTTCCTCTCTTTAAATTGACTTTTGCACATTTGTCAAGACCAAATTTTTGCATGTGTCATTGCTGAAATAATTGACAACAGTGTTTGGGAGATAATCGCTTAATTCTTAGCAAATACTTTAAGATCATCCATGTGAAACTAATGTGATACTGGTCAACCTAGGAATCCAATCTCGGCAGTGTCCACAAACTCATTTTTTTAACATCCCCGATAGTTCAGTCCCTCGATAATCCCAATGTCGCACCGTTCGTAACTACCGGAGCTGGTGGTAACTTTGCGTGCTTCACCGAAAAGGTAGAGTTTGTGAGAAGTCCTATAGTATGACTATGATCCTCGTACTCCAAGCAACTGCTCCATTCAAGATGATAAAATATGCAATTCACGGGATTTTATTATTTCTCGAAATGTATTTGGCGATTCATTATAGTGTAATGGTAATGTAAATGTATTTGGAGGTTTATTTCAGTATAATATTACAAATTAGTATTTCTACGAGATTAAAAAAACATTAACTTAATTTATAACAGCATTTTATACTAGATAATAAAACCCGCAACATTCTGAGAAAACACAAAATAGAACGCCAATGCTATTAAAGAAAAGGTTTTGATCGAAGATATAATTACGTAAAAATTGAAATAAAACAACATAATAGAACCTCAAGTACTCTCGTTTTAGCTCCACTAACTCCCTCTTCGACAGCTCACAGGACACAATTTAAATTATGGTGTTGACATTTTAATACTTTTGATGTCAACGTTCCAATACTTTCTACTTTTGATTAAAAATTTGATATTTTAGTTATCAAATTGGTAAATATTTTATGAATTATTTATTTACAGGTTCTCCTGTACCTACAAAATATATTTTCCTGTACCAATTTCTTCTAAATATATTAACTTATACATCTACACATAATGACGATATCTATTCAATTAAGTTTTTAATATTTATTTTTCATCTGTCTCTATCTTCCTAATCTTTCTCTTGCATTTTTCCTGTAAAATTGGTAGTATTTCTTGCCTCCAGGTTTTTCTTTCTTCTAATATTTGGATACCACTCAAAAACTTAGCCTATCATCTTGCGTTCTTTTAATGTGTCCAAATCAGGGTAATTGCTGACTATAATTAATCAATTCTAAAATAGTATACTGTTTGTTCATTTTTCTCGTATTTTTACATTTCTTATTTGGTATTGGACAGTTGATTGAGAGAGTTTTGGGTATGAAGGTAGAGAATGAGATGCAAATGAGGAAAATTTAGACATTTGACTAGTAACTTCCAATTTATTGCCAAAAAATTACGTTGTAGTTTAAGATTCATTCCTACTCAATAATTAATGATTTTTTCCACGCAAAAAGTTACATATCATTTGCGGTCCTCAAGTTGGTCGAGACGGTCCGTCGAAGAGACAATAGTAATTTGCTTTAAAATCAAGTGATTTCTTCGTTCGAAGTGAAGAAAAGATCTCGAATATCGTACCCAAAAGCCATTAAACACGAAAAGTTAAACAAAGAGATAAGGAATATCGGCTCCTCTACTGAAAATCGCGAGACAATATCTGGAGTTTGTAATAGGTGTGAACCTGTGCATTTAAAGGTTAACGAGGTTCAGTAAAATATTAATTAACACTTATAACGTGGAAAATTTAAATAATAAAAAATTTGAGACGCATGGGAGAGAAGTACAGGAAAACATTCCCCATGCGGTGTGTGTGTAAAACGCAGAATTCTATCTAATGCGAACATAAATCGCGGTCCTGACAAACGTAAGGTTGCATAATGCGGAATCTTTTCCAATACGAAAAAAATTACTGGTCCCTTGAGGTTCCGCATTGAACGGGATTTACTGTACTGAGGTATAACTATATTTTGACCCTGAATAAAAATGCTACCTTAATTTTGTCGTGACGGAGAATTCTATATTTTAGCTTTGCTTACCGAAATTAAGTAATTCATTTGTAAATTCTCCAAATTAAGTAATTCATGAAGGAATCTCGAATTGTGAGACTACTCGGTAAGACAAAAAAATTAAAGAAGTTTTTTATAAGTTTCTGATTCAAAAGTTCGTTAAAAAATTAAGATCGTTTTATGCGGATGCGGACTACGAAGGTTGAACGCGTGAAGTTGCATTTTTTAACACTTGGTAGCGCCATGATATAGTTGCATGGATGAACTTGTTCTGATTTTATTAACGCAGAAGTCTTATCAAAAGAACTAATTACAGCAAGTGAAGATAGAATCTTAAAGTTTGAGTAACTTTTTAAAACATAATGTTTTATTGTTTTTGAGGGGAAATGAGCATGAAAGCTGAAGTCAAGCGAATTCAGGCGGGTATTGACTCCCATCGTGTAGTGTGTCACTGGGCACATAGATGGCGCGGTCGTTCATTCCACAGGTACACCCCGTATAAATAGAATATTCTAACTGTTGGAGGTAGTTTTTGGATTGCCTAAAGCATAGAACCTAAAGAGATAAAATCATAGGAAATTGTTAAATAGGTCAATAGTGAATTATTTCAATTCTAACAGATTATAACAAATGCATTCGTAACATTTATATTTCTGCATTTATACTAAATGTATATTTTAGTATTTACGTAACTGAGTATAGTATTGTATATTTTGTTAAGTCCATGTTGCGATCCAATCTCGTGTTTTCTTTATAACATAAAATAATAGCTCCCTCGGGCTATTTATCTCCCAAAGCTTTCGTTAACGAAGGCATTGAGCTCTCCAAAATCAAATAATGAGAAATACGAAGTTTTGTATGCGGAACGTTAAAATGTATGAAGCGAATTGATAATCTCGTCTGGTACAGGGACTCGAGGGCAGAATTTTAATTTGCAGCATGTTCAGCAACGTGACGTCACTGGAATCAGCGTCAGGCGCGCTATCATGTGTGAAATTGTTGATCTACGTGTATCTATGAAACACAATGCTTCGTACTATACAATCGTTATGCACAAATTTCGCTTGCAAAGATACTTATTTTTATTATTTTACTTCCTGTCTGACCAGGTAATATTCAGTAAGTTCGTAATTCCTGTCAGTGATAATGTTTTGTCAGTGACCTTATAATGTGGAGGAGATATTTTATTTTTGAATTTAAAACTATATCATGTATTAAAGGTGTGAAAAATCTTTGTCATCTAGAATCTAATCTGACTGAATCTATTAAATCAATTAAAAGTTATTTGTCGATAAATGAATTGAAATTAATCGTTGATATTTGTTGACAACTGTATTAAACAATTTCGAGTTTCATCATGGTTACCTACTCAAAACGAAGTAAAAGTAGACTGAATCAGAGAATCAAACCGACTGTCATATGTTTTTAGGAATATTCATAAATCAAAACCTAATTTATAAAAAAATATTTTTGGATGTATTGCAGGGCAGACAGTCTCTCGGCGCGCGGACAGCCTTTCGGTAAGGAAGAGACAAGAGGCCTCTTTCAGGTAAAACAGGATTAATGTGTTTGAAGGCTTTTTTAATGAACTACCATCCACATGACGTTAGTTAACAAACATATACAACAAAAAGATACATCGCCAATAGCTCATTTCGCGTAAGTTATGATTACTCAAAAAATGATATACCTTGTCGTGCACTGGAAGGGGTTAATAGTTATAGAGTCCAGTAAAATAGGTAAAAAGTTGAAAATGTTATTTTGATTAATTCTTTCAATTTAAAAACGATCAAATTGTTTTTACGCTAACCTTCCATGATTTCTTAATTCCAGTAGTCATACAATAATAAGTACACAAGTATGTATACGGCAAAGATTGGTTTGCCGTATACATTTATTACATTATTGGTTTAAATGGATACAATATTTTGTCTACTTTTCCTCATTATTGACTTAACCCTAGAATACTAACCATGAGTAAATTTTACTCACACCGTCACGTTTTTGTCTCATACTCCCGAGTTCCTGTACTTCATGAACCCAGCCGCTAGCAGTGTGATCTCGAGTCAGTTTGCAATACCCCATTTTGAGGGAAACTTGCCCGAATCCCATTTGTTCCATTTCTGGAGTGATTTTCCATGTGATGGTTAGTAAATTTTACTCATCGTTAGTATTGGGGGGTGTTAAACGTGAGTAAAAATTACTCATTGTTAGGGTTAGAAGGTTTTTAGCGTGTGTAAGAATTACATGTAAGTCAATAATAACTTGAATTAGAATATTCAGTTTTTAAGTAATATTCGTCTTAAAATATCTTATAATATTTTGTATTGTAGTGGAAAATAATATGTCCGATGAAAAATGTATTGAACGATGGATTCTGGAAATGAAGTGGACGGTACTAGAGAAGAGGGCATTATTGATAGATTGGGTGACAGTGATTCCAATCCAAATTATTGTCCTAGCGATGATGAACCTGAGCAGACAGATCAACAAATTGAAGGGATTCAACGAGTTGAAAGAGAGACACCCTGAATTTTCAGAATAAGAGAAAAATGTGGGGATCTTTAAGAGGCCTGTTTTTGGTGAACATGAAAAGAATATGCCCTATTTGTTCTTAAGAGGCATTCTCTAACTTTGATTTATTTTGTTTATTCCAAGTTTCTTCATTTTCAACTTTATTACAAGAAGTACAAAATTACGTGTTCTCGGAAAAATAAATACCGCATAAAGTGATCTTTGAATTTTAATTATCATCATATATTATGATATAATCCTTTCCAAATAAACAGAGAAGCTTATAATCTAAAAGGGTAATCATAAAACCTTTTCATTAAATATTAAACGTGTTATTAATAAGTGTGAGTAAATTTTACTCATGGTTAGTATGCATGGATGTAGAATATGGTTAGTATTCTAGGGTTAAGTGCCTCAGCTAATAATTACTATTTACCTTGATCTCGAAGCCAGTTTGGTACTTTTTTCTTTGCCTAACGTCATTGCGCTTGATGCCACAGAAAACTCCTTTTGTGAGGACCCAATAATAACGTCAAGCAACAATGTCAGGGATGTGAAGGGGGTGTTACATGAACTCCCAGTTAACTCTGCCGATGGTTTTTAGCGCAATTTATGCAGTATAAAGTCGAGAATTGGCACGACAAATCACGCATTTTTTCTGTAATCCTGAACATTTCCTGTTCAATGAGGCTTTTACTGTGTTTTCAGTCTGTTCTGCGAGGTATACAGTGATGATATCCGATACTATTCCAAATAATCACAGAAAACCGGAACCTGGGCCATCCAAAAGATGGTTACCACCGGATAGGCGGGTTTTTAATTTCTTACGGGATGTGGATTTTGATTGTTTCCACTGCACACTTTGTTGCCAACTCCGAATGTATCCTAGTTACCTTAGATTGTTCAGATATGTTAACATGTGTATTTTTGTCTTTTATAACTTCATTATTTTTGGAAATATAGCATCTTGAAATTTGCTAAAAATGACACGCATCACTAACTTTAATGTAGCACGTACATGAATACATTGATTATAGAAACTCCGCTCAAATTCGGAACCGAAAAACATTTTTTAATTTTTTTAATTAGGTTTTCTCTTAGAAACACGATTTAAATGCAATGTGAAATAAATATTATTCCCTTTCAAGAAAAATCAGACTGGAATGCAAAAATGGCATTCTGCACCGCGAAACGGCACTAGTTCTGTGAATTTCGTCTCATTGTAGCGACATGATTTAGATGTAAGAAACGAAGTTATAATTGTCAAATTTAAAATTGAAAATATGAAAATATTTCGTTTTCGAATTTAATGTTCTACAATTTGTAACGGGTTTTACAGAAAAAACCGACAGATGTGTAAATTACGAGAGAAATTGCGGTATAAATAGTAATACTTAACCATTACTAATGGCAAGAAAGTAAGTGCTGTTTTAGAACCACTAGTTTTCTTTCATGTTACTGTTAAATCGTATTTTCAAGAGAGGAACATAATTGAGGTAATTTAAATTAAAATTTGCGGATTGCTTAAAAGAAAATACATCAGTACATTGAGAATGCAAATACATTACTCGCAACACGGACAAAAAATATCTATTATCAAATAGGTTTTAAATAATTTCTTAAAACTGTATTTTGTAAACGCATAATAAATCTCAAATGGAAGAAAACTAACAAAGAAAAATGAAACAACATACAAATTCAACTTGCGTAGCATCCAAGTGCCTCCAAACACTTCTCAAATTACGTTCACGGAGCGCAAGAAATTCGAAGCGGACGACTATGACGCCAAATTACACAAAAAATACTCGTATTATCAAAGAATTGTACGTGACCTTATTTGAAGACGTTAGTTTTTAATTAACACAATTTTAGTTGTAGGAAGACGCAGAAAAGTTTAATATTTTTTAATTTTTGAAAAATGAGGGATATTAAAGAACATGAGACCTACACCATTTTCTTAAGCGTCTTTCCGCTTTCTAAGGTCAAAATTTAGTAACAAAAGTTTGTGCCATTTTTAAGAAAAAATTATTTAAAGAAAATAAAAATTGTTTGTTTGACCCAAAATTTCACAAGATATGTTCAAATTAATCCTTTAGGATTTTTTTACACTTATGTACTAATAAAACCTTATAAATAATAACCTACTAATAGAAATTATTTACTAATAAACTTTTTAAACTTATATATAAAATATACGAAATAAACATTGCTAGCCTTTAGGGAATATCAGATTGGAATGCAAGAATTGCATTCCCCGGCGTGCTCGCGACTTTCGGTAAATTACGCATCATTGTTATGACATGATTTATCAGTATGAAAAGGAGTTATAATTGCCATATTTGTGTTGATATTTGGTTGAAAATAGTTTTCGCATCAAATGTTCCACCATTTGTAATGAGTTTTATAGAAAATGACTAATGAGATGTGTTAATTCGGAGAGAAATTGTAGTATAAATAGTGTTACATAACCGTTACTGAAGACGAGAAAGTACGTGCTGTTTTAGCACCACTAGATTTAATTAATGTTCAAGGAAGTATCTCTTAACAACAAACAGTTCTCTGGAAATCCAATTCTTTGTCGATGATGAATTTCTTTAAAGCTTGACGTTCATTAAATGATGAATTGCTTTTTCTTATCCTTTGAATTGAAAGTGTTGAGAAATATGAACAGGAAGTGCTATAAATATACAGCACGTGCGAATATGAAGTGTTTCTTCAACCTTTGTCTTATCTCAAAATATATGAAATTATGTAGACGTGCGTTTTTCCATTTCCTTAATTCGTCTTATTTGTGTGAGGTTTGATGATATCCTGTGAGGAGATGTGTACAAACGTCGCATGAATCATGATAACATATAATAAATCATTCCTCTCAATTATAGTTGGTCTTCTGTTTTTGAAATTACCTGTTTCAAAATACAGGGGCGTCACTTCTCAGTTGCGTTGGATAATGTGTGGGGATCCACTCAATTTCCGAGATATTTTTCTCGTAATATCAGAAAATTCATTTAGATTTACTACGCAGAAGTGTTTTCGCTAGGCGCCAGGTGAGGGGCGGAGGGAGCTGTCCTTTCCTGTTACAAATAACCAGACTACTTTTTTTCAGAAAAAAATATTATTTAAATATAACCTTTAATATACATACATTTAAACTTTAATATATTGGTGTTTGTGAAAATTGCAACATCAAGGAGACTTACTATTGCATGAAATTTATTCCACAGATTAGGACTATCACATTATACAAATGATTAGAATTACAGAAATGTAACTGCATTTTGACCTTGAATATTTAGTTCGAGGTGAAGCCGCCACGAGCTGCCATCAGAGCCTCTAGACGTCGTGACATGGATTCAAAGAGAACCTGGATATGTTGCTGGGGAACATACCTCCACACGGTTTCTATGTGTGACCACAAAGAATCGACAGTGGCTGCAGGACCCAGAACGAACAAGTTGTCACCTATCATATCCAAGAATATTTTTCACCTTCAAAGATTGGAGGGAAATTTCCGGATCCAGGCACACGTTTTTCAAGATCTGTAGTGTGCAAAGAAAGTGGTGAGGGACGAGTAGAACATTAATGTTTCTTTCCTGGGGAAGGAAAACGCTCTAGTCCAGTCAACAGTGTACTCCTAATACGAACGCGCCCTAAATGAGTGATAGCTCATTTTCGGTAAGATTACAGATCTAGTTCATGGTGATCATAGATCTAACGATGATGATAATAGATCTTACCAATTTAATTACAATGTCACACCAGTACTTTATTCTCTGAAATTCTCCTAGGTCAAAAATAAATATCAGTTAAACAGTCATTGTTCGTGAGTTCCGCTTATGGCAGGTGATAAACGTGATGAGTCAATTATCTATTAATATCCTCTAATCAAGTAGCCCAAATATTTCCTCAAAAACTTTAGCAATATCTATCAACGTATGCTTCAATAACATCCGATGATTATCAAAAGTCCAGATGAATATCGCGGTAACTGTGATGATTATATCTCCGCACGTCCAATTCAGATAAACGGTTACAGTTGTTACAGTTGCTTAAGACTTCTAACAAAGTTCAAACTTAATGAATTCACATATCGACTTTGCTATCAGAAAAGTGGCGATACATACACAAATACTTGCAATAACGTTAAGGAAAAGTTTAAAAACGGATCTTATTTTGTATCAACTTTAATTTAATGTGCCAGCATATTTCTGCTAAGTGAAATTTTTTTGGGGGAATATGGGTTTCAGTAAAGAATAGAAACACGTGCAAAAAAGTGTCTAGAATTTTCAACACTGGGTAACTGATAAAAACTTAACATTGAACCAGAAATAACACTGTTTTTAAATATACGTTATTTTTGTATGTACCAAAGGAAGACTTCGAATCTACCTGGGAATTTGTTGTGTTGAAAAATTGTTAAGGACTGAGAATAGTAAAGCGAATTATATTGAAGATGTGACGAGAGGTATTTTCAAATTTTTGGTAATTATATAATATAACTTTTTAGGCATAAATGTCAGCGTCGACAAATCAAAAAACTGTTAAACGTTGAAGTAAACATGATATTTAAAACAATCTTGATAATAATTTTTTGACAATTTTAATAAAATGAGTGAAAAAAATAATTGAGTTCTTAATTCTATGAATGATATTAAAGAAGAGACAAGGAAATCGGCATTTGATTTCGTCCCATTCAAAACTAACACATGCCGTTCATTGTCAACGTACTCGTACGAGCATTATTTCGCGTAGAAATATTGCCACTTTTTTCCTGGCATGGAAGTATCTTGAGGTCGATGACCATGTAAAGTAAGCATGTGATAATTTTTATTATTTCATGTTGTACAGTAGTAGATTGGTACAAGGTTTCTGAAATTGTAAGGTAACGACGGGTATCATTGCCATGGGTGAAACATTGCCACAACTTCAAAAAATTTAAGTAGAACAGTCTGTATCATAAATTTATTTGATGGCTGAGTTCCCATAGCTAGCTACTTGTCATAGAGACATTATATACAATCGTTTGCTGCATTGGGTTTCAGTTGTAACCTAAAATGTACGTAAATATGTATGGTGCATTGTGATGCAGTCGAATCTCGTAATCGAAACTTCGTTAATTTTGGATTGAGTTGAAATAAACGACATAGATAAGCAAATAATCATGTCCTAGTCATGCAATGTCGTGACGTAATAATTATTCATTATAAACAAGACAAAATGTATTAATAGCATACACTACTTTCAGGATAACATTGCCATATTGACCATCTTGCCCCCTGCATTTATATAAGAAGAAATTCTTACATTGAAACAATTGACATTTGCAAGTTTATATATCATTTCTAAAGCATATGTTTTATAAATTGTAAACATTGATTTATTACACCTGATACAAAATTACGTTTCTGTTGTTGCCATACTTGAACTGTAACTTCGCCACGTAGACAAATAAAAAATCCAATATCTAAGGTTTACAAATCTATGATGAAGTTAAAATGCACTAAGCATTAGGAAAAGTAAATAGTGGAAAATAAAGTGGGAAAAAGCTACTGAACCATATGTAATTAGTATGTCCACTTTAAATGACGAGGATGAATGTAATATGCTAAAATACGATATTGTTGCTGAGCTTCCCAGACTAAATATAAAGAGGAGAAATCACTTTTTCTCTAACGCATTTTATCACAATGTAAAATAGTAAAACTTATTTTAGACTAAGTTCTCAAAGCAGTATGTATTTCTGTTTAAAGTATTTAAACTGTCAAAAGCCAAAGACTAATAATGTTCTGATGCATATTTATGTGTTTCTGTTTCCTATCCGACTCTCACATATTTAAACATTGTCAGAAACTTGAAAATGAATAGAGGTGGCAATGTTTGACCCCCCTGCGGGGTAACATTGCCACTTTGCTATCTTTTAAAAAGGTAATAAAATCTTTCAAATTCTGAAAGCTGTGACATCAATATTTTGAAGAATCATTGTACTTTTGTGAAGGATTAAATTGTCAAAATAAATATTGTGAAGTTTGATGCAACAACGTAGAACTTTAAAAGAAACAAAGATGTGGCAATGTTACTCGCTGTTTCCTTACCATTCTTAGAATAATATTAGAAGGGAAACAGCACTTCAGAGAAGGTGTGTGGTGTCAATCATGTATGCACTTCCTTTCGTGTAGTAAATTTTAGTAGTAATTATTTTAAACTATCTTAATAATACACGCTTCACACAATATTAATTTAAAGCAAATAAGTGTCATAAAAATTTGAAAGGTGTACTTCTTCCCCGCGATTTTCCAAATTCCATCTTGAACAACTTGTCTTTCTTCGAAAATTCTGCAAAAAAATGTGTTTCATATTAAGTCAGTTAATTTCCGGTTATTATGACATATAAAGAATTTTTTCAATAAAAATATTCTTCGATGTATAATAAAGATTTTCAACAACACTAAAACATATAATATTATTTATTAATCAATCTTGACAATATTTTACATACTTTATGAACATATTATATTGCTGAAGATACGGAAATCGTAAAAACGCAGGGTTAAAAAATCGTTTCACCAGGTCGTAAATCAAATCCGAGACATTTGCCGGTTGGAGCACTCAAAAGCATATGAAACTGTCTATATTTCATAAGTAGCAGTACCTGAAACTTCTTCTGAAAGTTAATGAATTAGGTGAATTTTTATTTAAAAAATTAATTTTAGGTTAACATTTTTATAAAAAAATGATTTTAATCAATTTATTACTTTATTTATGAACTGAAAGGCATCTACAAGTTAATTTTTTAACCAATTATTACGGGAAAGTTTATATCAGAAGCAAAGAAATAAGGAAAAAGATTATTTTCATAATTGAAACACGGAAAAACCGTTTTTATTTGCTTTAAGTACTTACCATGTGGATATTTTATTTTCATATTTTGAAATTAATAATATTTTCTACATCCCAATATGTGGGGAAAATCTAAGTCGAATTGCAAACTAAAACCGGAAACTCCCCTTATTCGGTTAGCGCCTTTATAAAACTCATAATACAAAACTAATTCTCTTTATTACAAATATGATATTTACAATTATAATTAAGTTCTTTTTTTACATTTAAAATATTGATGTTCGGTATCTAAAATTAAATACAAAATATTAAGTATGTGAACACTTGAAGTACCAGTGATAGAAAATGTTACAAACATTACCGCAATTGTTCTCAGTTTTCAATAAATGTAATATTTGTCACTGCTATATTAACTTTAACAGTGTTGGACTGAACTTTTGTTCTCTGTTGGAGTTCATTCTGAGAAATATTCCTTTTTCTAAATGCGAAAATGTAATATAACTTAAGTTGCGTGAGTTATGTGAATTGCTTATACTCACTACGATGACAGAACTACCAGCTTAAAGGCTCTAGCCGAATAAGATGGTAAAAAGTGCCCCCGCCTGGAATCGAAAAGTGAATCTTTCCTGAGGATTGTGACCACGAAAAACATTTTTTCAGGGACTTTTAAATTCCTACACCCCCCACACATCCTCCGGAATAAAGGAAAACTTGTTTTTTTAATTTTTTTCTCTGACTCGGCCGCATGAATTTTCATGAAAAAATATTGGTTATTTATGTAAAATTTACTGAATTTTTCAAAAATAATTTTTAAAAATGTATTTTCCACGAAATTCAAGCTTTTAAATGGATTTGAAAATTTTGGAAATTCTTTAAGAAAATTATTATTCCGCCGGGAGTATGAGAAAATTCTCAAATGTTGCTCTAAAAATTAGCTATCTTCTGGAATTTTTTCAGACTTTTATGATTGGTGCGCCATGTCTAAAAAAATTAAAATATATATTTTCGTCCCATTTGTCGTATTTTTATGTATGTATAGAAATGTATAGAGACATGTAATTACAACATTATTTGTTTTCTAGGCACAATATTTGCAATTAAAGGCTAATATCAGTAAAAAAGGTTAATATCAGTAAATAATTTTGTCAATAATATTTTGACCGTTAGATATAATCGCACCAGATGGTGAACAATTTTGTTCAGTTATTTTTGATAACTTGAGAGGTTCGAAAAATTATCTTTATAAAGAAATGACTAATTTAAGTCAGAATTTCTTGAGAATTGTAGATGCAGTGGTGTATAGTAACAAGATAAATAACTGATAAAATAGATTTTCCATCATATTAAAAATATTTAAAAGCTTAAATATTAATTTATTTTTATTATTACATGATTTTGAACATGAAATGACATGAACTTGAAAGTAAATGTACTTGATAATGGTATTTGTGTACATTTTGTAACATAGTTGTTAACATAACATAATTAAAAAAATACTGTCCAATTATTTCGTAAATGGATATATAATATGCATTAAAATTGGTGTTACAAAAAAAGATGGCATTTTATTCATCATAATACAATCACACGTCGAAATAATCTCATTTATTTAACAATACATTTAACTAGGGGGGTCAGTTTGATGACCTAAAACATTGCCTAAACTGATCAATAAAATACTCTTAAAATGTTTTACAACTCCATAAAATCATAGAAAAATTACTTAAATGTGATCAAAAGTTTGGATATACAACTCAAGCTGTTGAATAAGTTGAATACTTATGTAACCGAGGCGTCTTCTTTTGTTCAAGTGAACGTTTGTTTAGAACTGTTCTTTACCAGGAAATCTGACTTTAGTTGTCCCGAAATAGGCTGAACCGACAATGGCGCTGATAAGCATTACAGGATCCTTAGATGACATATTTACAATGACTGAGATTACAATTTCTGAGCGAAGAAATCGAATAGGGTACGAAGGCCCACTAGAATAGGAAATCTTGTGTTGGTAATGTTTGATGCTATGCAGACTGCCGACTGGTGAAAAATGTAACATTCAACAAAGAAGAATGAATTCAGCAATTTTGAGTGAGGATGTAAAGTTGGCCAAAGCATTTTTGAACAGAGATGAAATAGAACGCTTTAAGCAGAGTTGTATAATTGAGTGAAACGTGAAATAAAAGGTGTATCGTATTGGCGGAGATACATCTACATTTCAATTGTCAGGGCCCGGCAAAAAGCGTATTTCTGTCGAAAAATTGCTGTTAACACTTACATTATGGGAACAGTTCCACTTTGGCTCCTTCAGAACCGAAGTAAAGTGTTTTTGTAATTAATGTCTATGTACTTTCTTCCTGACAGCTTCTGTCCAACGCAATGTATTTACATTTTATGCACAATGTACTTATTTGCAGATGAGACTCACAGCAAAACTCACCTAAGTCGAAACAGAATTCATCACAATGAATTTCGTCGACTTTGATAAATCAAGCTAGCCCACCACCCGTTTTTTGGATGAAGACGAGTGGTAAAAAAATTGGTTTTGCAGTAATAAGTTAGTAATGAAATAGTTAAAAATTCTGGTACTGGTTTGTTTTGATTCTGCTGGGGTGGGCGGGCCAGCATGATGGACCTCGCACTCGCTGCTGCCGCGCGTGGCGCCTGGGGCGCGGGTGCCGCTGCCGCCGCTGCTGCTGTCGTTAGGCCTCCTTCACAATGCAAACTCAAACGTAAACGTAACGTAGCCGCAAAACCTAGAAATCTATTATTATGCGAGACCATTCACAATGCCTTGACGTAACCGTAGACGTAAGACCGTAAACTTAAGAGTTCGCAAGCTCCAAGCTTTTACGTTAGGTTTACGTCGGAATTCTACCGAAGACCAATCAGAGAGCAGCATGGAAGTTCAATTTCAGATTGTGTTCAGGTAGTTTGTGGTTATGTCGTTGTTATTGTAATATAGAGAACTAGTTTACATATGCTTTTGATGGGTGTTGTGAATTCAATGTAAGAATTTGGACAATTTTTATTGTGACTTTAACCTGAGATGGCGAATAAACTAATTATGTCCGACGAATTACTCATGAATTTGGTTCATGAGAATCCTTCTTATAAGATGAAGGAAATGTGAGCACTACTACATCTACTCGCATGTATATAAAGACAAATCGATAAGAATCTTGAAGAAAAAGCTAGAAATTATGGTGGAAAGACCTTTTCACCATGTTAGAGACGAATCGATCAAGTTTCAGTACATTGAATTCTGATTGGTTCAGGCGAAACTTACGTTCGTCATTGTGAATGCTTGTTTTTACGTGTAAATTTTGCGGCTAAGTTTACAGTATTACGTTACGTTTAAGTTTGCATTGTGAATGAGGCCTTAGTGCGTTCGGGGGAGGGCGCAGATCTTGTCTACGATCTCCCTTCACTCATGCGGGGCGCGGTAGGGTTTAGTCGTGTGGACGAAGTAGAACGCCGCGCTCCCGGTGATGGCTTCGGTTATGATGCGCTGTCGCAATGCTTTGATCTTGTAGCCATTCGATATCTTTGGAAACGCAGCGTCGCTTCCAGGGTATCATTCGCAAAGAACGCCTATCACCAGCTGTATCATTTCGGCGGAGGCGTAGCCGGCGCTGAGGAGAGCTTCACTAGAGACATTGAATTTATTCTTCGTTTCTCTCCTGCAGCTTACCGGCGCGTTCCGCCACTACCGTTGTATCAACGATGATAGAGTGTAGGCCTCGCGCGAGTGTGGGATGGAAATGTGGGAGAACGAGGAGAAATGCGAGAGAGGATGAGTGAGATAGAAAAGTGTATCTAGTTTGCATGATCGTCTCTTCTGCCGAAAATGCTCACTCTAATGGAACAATGACCCAGTCTGGTTGACAATGATCCACAGTGCTGCATTATTTCCGACTAGGGGGAGAATTCTGCTTTTATGCACGAAGAAACGAAAAATAATTAGTGCGAAAACTGAACAATTTCAAGTCGAACGTGCATCTCGTTACACGTCGTTCTATAGTGTGATACAACACGTGGCTTCGAATTACAATAGTGTTTCACAAGTGGTGTTATAATCTGAAATTACAGGAATGCTCTTTTTCGTGTTTTTTCGCATCAATTCAACACTTTGACGATAAAGTGGAAGATTCGAAAAATGTACATGAAATATATTGTTATTGATCGCATATGAATACTTCAAAACACTAATTAATGTCTGTGAATCATTTTACGTGTTTCGGAATCACAGACTAATATTTATGTCAATCAAATTGAGCAAGACCTACAACAAACACAACCAGAATCACGATGAATAAACTTGTTACCGCACAACTAACTCTCTTTTTACATTCTGAACTTGTGTTGTTTAGTTGGGTGGTATTTCTTACAGGTTGATTTCGTTGAGACCCACTCCAATCGCGATTTGTCGAAGGAATTCTATTAGATGGCGCTTCTCTCAGGGGTGCGTAGTAATTTGTAAAATCCCGGGTATTTGTGTTCCTATTATTATGGTGTGATGGTCCAGAGATTTCTTGTCCTGAAAGAAATAAAATCAGACAAAATTAAGTTAAGAATAGATTAACAGAAATTAATATAATTTTGTAAAACGATACTAATAAAAGTATAAATTAATGGAAGAATTAAATTTTAGTAAAGTTAATAGATTAATAGCGTCTAGTTCTGGATGTTCAGTTTATTTACGAAATCATTTTTACGGTCTGTATGATGTGCTGGAAATGAAAAAAATGTTTATCATAATAGTATTCGTTCATTTACTATTTCATATTATTTTATTTTTTTTCAAAAAGTAATGAAAGAAGTTGGAAGACTTTCTGAAAGAGAGTTGGCAACAAAAGTGAAACGTTTTACCGAGTCTTGTTCTTTACTGCTCATATAAAATTTAATTTCTGTTTAAAGACATTAATTATGAAAAGACCAATTACGGTTTTGTATCTGAAAGTGTTCTATAAAGAAAGCCTTACAAAAACTTTCATAAAACCACAATAACGGAATCTGAAAAACAGTTCCATTTATGGCAAAGGGTGTTTAAAGAAACTAAGTGAACAAAAATATAACCAGAAAATCTCTGTAATAATGATATTTGTGTAAATTTAAATCATTTACTCTTGTTCTTGAAGTTCTTGAAGCACATTTACTTAACATTTTGAAGATCTGTTCTTCAAAATGTAAAGTAAATGTGCAGATCTGAAATTAATAATAATTGGCAAGAACGACGTTTTATCGAGAACTGATACGTCAATACGTGCCCATTATTGCCAGAGAACGTGCTGCACGCACGCATTGGTGCCAGTGCTCATTGACTGATGTGATATAGATTGAAATTGCAGTACAATAATATGGAATATACCAAATAACTGTAAGTCAAGGGGCATGTGTAGCTTAACCAGGCAAAGCCATTCATAGACGAGATTAAAATACAGGTGGCATAGACCGGCACCACACGGGTGGCAGAGACAAAAACAATGAAAAATAAAGAAAAGCGAACGATCCTTGAATAGCGGATGAATAGAAGGATGGCTTGATCTCTAAAGAAATGTAAGAAGTCAGATGCTTATTTAGCATTAAGTAGTATTCGAGATTAGGCGCCCATCAGCGGTGAAATGTAAGAGTAGGACGGAATTTTGTGTAAACAGTTTTTTTTTTAAATTCTGGCCCTCAAGAAAACGTGCGCAGATAAATTTCTTTGCCCACTCGTCATTTACAGTTTTTACTGTTTTTTGACAAATAAATAAATAAATAAATAAAGTATGGAATGAGAACATATTGGAAGAAAGGAAGAATTGTTACGTTTTTACGTTTTTAAGTCCATAGGAACGAACGGTCCATAGCCTAAGAAAGTGTCGGAGCATTGCCGACTCGCGGACTCCCCTGAGTCGTTCCGACCGGGTCAGCCAACGCGTCCAGCACTGCCGCTGAATTCAAACAGTGCCGAACGCATCTGACCCCGCCGCTGCATCTTTAATACGAAATATAAATAAATATTTATATATATAAATATATATTATATTAATATAAATAAATATATATATATATATATTATATATATAAAGATTTATTCTAACTCTTTGGTTCCGACACGTTTGCAACCCTTGAAATCTGTTCCATAACGATGTAAGCTTGTCACAACGCGCGAGATCTTGAAGCCAAAAAGAGGGATACTCGATATGTTAAGCTACGAAAACCTTGAGCTGAGAGACTTCTTAACAATTAACACATGACAGGTGATAAGTGACACTGGACACTATTCTCTGGAAATGTGCTTACGCTCTTGAACTTTGCACGCAATGTGTGTGAACTATGCCTGGGGAAAACTACTTCACCGAAATAGAGCAGAGATGTGTTCACCATTGATTTCTCTCATTGATGTGTGTACGTGGTGACATGCTGTGCCGGAGCTAGGCAAGGGCCGCGACAAGACCGAAACGTAGCCTCTCCCTCCCCGAAAAAATTAAAAATGTGAAAGTTGTATCAAGAAACTATAAGCTATTTTATTTTAACAAATAACAAAAATTACAACGTTTAATCCATAATTTTGTTTGGAAATGCAGGTAAATAATAGTTTTAAGTAAAAGTATTTATTGATCAAATAATACAAAAGCTACAATGAGCTTAAAATGCTAAAAAAATGGGGTTTAGTTAATGCTTAATAAAATCACTTGTTGAATACATGGAATAATAAATATGACATTCAGTAGAATCTATTTTAATGGTAGCATCATTTGATTCATTTCATAGAATTCTATCTGGCAAGTGATGACCATAATTAACTATTTAAGGAAAATTTTATGAAATATCGCGACTTATAAAATTATGATAACGATGTTCTTGAGATTTTTTACTATTTTTTCCCAGCAGTCCCACATCGGGCTACTTGATTCGTGGGGCCCGGGCGGTCGCTCGGTCTCCCATGCCTAGCGCCCGCACTTGTGACATGCGATGATGGCCTTTTTACTCTTCAGTAAGTAAGGGTGTGGTGGACACTGACACTATGGCGGTTAGTGATGGCGACCCAGCCATTCGATCCAGCTAAGCCACTGTTCGAGCTGGAACGATGATGAGACTATGTAACAGGCATTTGTTAAACGTGATGACGTTAGGGGCGGGAGCGGCCTGCTGTCAGTGTAAAGTCGATAATCTATTGGTGTTTAAACCCTCAAGAATCATGACTAGTTCAGACGGCCAAAATAACGATGCACAGCCTTCGCGTCGTTTTCATGTTCCAAAATCACACAGCCATCATAACGTTAGGTGAGTAGAACAGTTCATCGATTTGATATACATGTGGCTATTGCTATCAATTGTCGCTTAATCTTTTCTAATTTGAGAATTGGGTTTCAGAATATATCACAAGAGGATACTTTGAATCTCTTCAACGAAAACGAAACAGTAACTAAAATAACAGAGAACTCCTTAATTCATTCAAGAATTAAGCACATGGTCATAAAAGTCCACTTCATCCCTCAAGCTGTCGAGAATTACTCAGCGAATCTTCAAACTGAGGGAAAATAGCCGTCGTTTTGACAAAGCCTCTTTCTGCAATTAACATGAAAATGTTGGTATTGGTTTGGGATTATGTCGCTAAGGGCTGTTATTTTATTGAAGAGGGGTGTAAAATTGAAGAGGGATGTGGGAAATAAATACCAATCACACACTTTTCTTCTATCATGCTTTTTTGTTCTGACTATTCCACTCATGAAATTAAATCCAATAGTGTTTAACTATACATATAAAATGCCCCAATCAGGACGGTGTATCTCCAAAAATTACTCTGGCCTTTTTTTTTTCGTCTCCAAAAAGCGGCTCATTACGGACAGCCAAGAATACAATGACTCCGCGGAAGCGTACGAACTCATCCAAAAAATGATCGTTTTTTCTATCGTGTTATTCTTACTTTCCCTCCCTTCTGGCCAATAATAATCAATCTTAGGAGGCGGTATGCATTGATTGCTGAGTTGATGTGCAATAAACCGCGAATGTACTATAACCTAGCCTCTTTGATTTTAACAAGCTTTCAGTTATTTTCAATATTTGGGGCATTTTGGTACTTTGTTGGTCGTGATTTCATTCGTGATACTTTTAAATATCACCCATGCTTTGGAAATTTTCAGATAAATCTCCTCCACACTTAGCGAGTCGGGGATTTGTAGACAATTTCCAAATCACTCGTGTTATTTTCTATGATAATTCTGTTTAACTAGTCTTGTTCGTGTTTCGAAACAATTGGTTTCCTTAACAATTTATTTCAATGTTGGCAAACAAAAGCCACACTGTAGATGCCTTAAAATCTACCTTAGTTTTTTAATCGCCAATATTAGCATTTACCCGATAGGGCGTTTCATATTATATTCACTGATACAATACTGTTATATAATCGAATACAAAAAATTAATTCATTTTTTCATATAAAATATATCGTACTCGTCTGCTAAGGGCTTGCTGGCCGTGCAGAAATATTTTTTTAAAAATCCGTGTTGTTTTGCATTGTAATCATTGCATGAATATTACTGTATTCTCAGAATGTTACTTCATTCTGTAAATCACTTCTATGTTGCCCATTAAACTAGTTACGTTCTAATAAATTAGAAGGACGATATTCAAGTATGAATTATATTTAGATGAAAAAGAAATTTATATACGAGCAATTTTAAACAAAAATGAGTCAAATTTCCTGTTCTACATCATGAGTCATTAAGGAAGTGAATCAAGCAATTACCGAACTCTAAGAAATAAAGCAGTGTCAGGAATGAAGTGGTTTTTGGTCTATGAGGTTGATTGACACAAACCACAGAAACTCCAGAATCCAACGGTCAGAGGAATCGAGCATTATTATCAATTCATTGGGATTGGGGAACCATTTTCTCTTGACCTTATCGTCTACCAAAGTATCAAGCTCTTGTTCCTGCGTAAACGTAGTGTGCGAGTGTTGTAGTGAGGTTCATTTGTGAAAGGGATGTGTCATTGATATTCAGGTTTTCAAAACATGGATGATTTTATAAAATTATCGATCGATTTAACATCGATTTTTAGTCTATATTTTTATCGATGTTTTTATTCAAAAATTTTACGTGGCTAATATTTTATTTTGAATGAAGAGCACTATCATAGCAAAAGCTTTTATTAATCTTTAGATATCAATAAATTGAACCTTCTTCGGACTAAAGTGACCCACAGCCAAAATTAATTAAAATAGTTTTCATCGAGAAATGAAGTACTTATAATCTTTTATCTATTGATTTAGACGTTAAAAGTTTTGTTATACATACTGTTTCATTTTTGACACTGATGATCAATTATTTTTCAGTTAAATATACGCATCAACCATCAAATTACAAATTAACGGTTAATAGTGCTGTTTTGAAAATATTGATGTTAAAAAAACGATGATTTTGGAGAAATATTTCATTAACACTGAAGCTTTAAATTTTAACATAAAGGTTTAAAAACATCGATGTTTTTTGCTGGTGATTAATATCCCTAATTTGTAAGGGGATAAATTGGCAGCGAGGAATGCCTTTCGTGACACGAATTATTTCCCGGGTGACTATTGTTTATCCTCCAGTAATGCCTTTTGTAGCCCAGAGTTCGAGGAAAATACTCTGCTCAACTGGAGACAATAAAACACGAACAACTGGGTCAATAATTGTTTCGTGAGAGTAACGTAGGTGCAACATAATACGTTTTCCTGCGACAAAATACCAAAGAGCCTGCGTGGCTCAACTATAAAGGAATAGAACGGTGGTGGAACGAGGTAATTGGTCGGTACACTAGAAAAATGACAGAAGTAAAAAAGGGTTTTTTACTTCAGTGAATAAATATATTTATTTTCCGCTAATACATTATTGCTCGTTATTGCCTTCGATACGGATCTCGATATACGCTACATAACTTTCCTAAATACAGAAAATCGTAGTTACGTGGAAAATGTAAAAACAGTTTAACGATGTTACATGTTTTGTCTTGTGAGAATTATGTGACGGAATTGTGAAAGTGAATTATGGGATGGGAAGATGAAAAGCCAAAGAGACTCAAGTTCACATCTAGTTAATGAGTAAATCTGAAACATTAAAATTATGTAAAAAATAAATATATTTTGCTCCACGGGCGTTAACTAGTTCTAATGATTGAGCGGCGATAAAAACTCCTTGGGTCAAACATCATAGGACTTTTTATGTTCGCTCGATCATTAAAAACGTTGTAACGCCCTTGGTGCATAAATAACCATTACACAACAGATTTCTTACTAATAAAAATTTCATAAAAATATTTTACAACATAGCCATTACATTGTCTAAAACACACTGTCTTCTTGCGGAATAAACGATATCACAGGAAATAAACACCTCCAGCAAAATGACAACATTTTAAATTTGTCACTTTCCATGTGCACCGCTGTTATTTCTTTATATCCCGCAATAATGTTTTCTAAAAGTAAAGTATGAAAGTCCGAATGTAAGGCGAGAGGCAAAACTGTGTCGACCTATCATGCGATATTAACCAAACTGAGTGACAGGAGACTGAGAGAGTATTTTAAGTGGAGTTCAGTTTTGGTTAGGACCCTCTTTTAACATTTTTAAAATTATATTTATTTTCAATTTTTAGCTTGTAATAAAAGAACTTATGTTCATTCAAGAATTACTCCTTATATGTAATCCAAACTAGGTTTATAAATGTATTCAATATTTTTTTTTAAATATCCTGTTTTGGAGAGAGTCCATGACCCTTCGCAGACACACTGCAGCCTATGCGACTGTCCGCCGTAGCACTCCCGTAACTGTGTGTGATGAACTGAAGACTCACCTGGGCGGGTGTGGTACGGCAGCGACGACTCCGGTCTGACCCAGGGGGGTAGCTGAAGCTGCTGCTGCGTGGCTTCCGCGTAGGTCGGAGGGGGGCTCGATGGAGGAGGATGGAGGTCGGGGCCCGGGGGCGGGGCCTCCGGAGGCGCTGGGGCCGGGACCACGGCCGCCATTACCACCACTGTCGCCGGCAGCCTGTCGGGATACGAGGCGCTGCGCCGAAGGACGGAGGACGGGCGACGCCCCTGCACACGAAGATCTTGTGTAGTGCAGTTGTTTTGAAATAAGTGAAGTAAGTCACTGAAGGTAAGTTTCCTAGCTCTCGTTGACAAGTATAGGGGAGTTAAATGTGAATCAAAATTTTAACCCACGCACAGCAGAATATTTTCGTCTAAGCAATTCATTTATGAATAAAGTAGTAAATAAAGTAAACACAGTTTTAAACTTATGACATGGTTTTATGTCGTGACAGAAAGTTCCTGCTTTCCATTCACTGACTGCAAGAAGTCGCCTCTGGATGTTTGTCGATTGTGTTTCGGTCTATCCTCTTTGTGGTAATACGTTGCAGTGGCGTAGCGTCAGGGAACCCTTAAATGCTGAGCATCCCTACGTAAAATATTATTCAAAGATACCAAAGTATTATATTGATAATCTTCCAAGTGAGTAAAACACATTGAGCAAAACACGTTTTGTATTAATTTTTAAAGTAATTTCCTATGATTGAATTCGGCGCATTGTTACAAGCTGGACTCTGATTGCTTGGACGCAAAAATGCTTCCAGCTTCTGCCGCGAGATTTCGACGAGCAATGACGCATGCGCAGACTGCGAGGTTCCCCCTCCCCTCTTCACCCCTGCCCCTGGATTCTCGATTCACGATAAGCTAGCATACGGCTGAGAAAAGGCTTATGAGCAAGTTGCTCGTTTGTGCACGAGAGCGCAGTAGACTGAGGTTGTCAGAGAAATATTTTTCTTTCTCACTCGTGATTCCGTGCTCGATCATGGGCACTAACAGTTGATAAAGTGCTTCCCTACTAATTCTCAATTAAATCAAAGAAGTTGAATTCTCACTTATATTTTAAATTTTATTTGGGTTTAAAATTCACAAGTGATCTCAATTGTCAATCGCGCATGAGAACTGAAGCTGAGCTATCTCATAATTTGCTTTCAAGAAGTATCCTGACATAAATCTGTTGAAGTATTGTAACATTTGTTTCAATAACACAGATTCTTAAGAATCATGATGTCTTCAGTTCGCGTTAATGTTGAGCATCCCCAATCGCGCGAGTCACACTACGCCACTGATACGTCCTTGTTTCCAACCCTTTATACTTAGCTCTCCCCGGATGAATACTTTTTTTACACGAATTTTTTTCAAAGCAACGGACTCTTTCGATATTTTAACTATAAAACAGGGTACGTAGACACACATTATTCGGTTCATATGTAATTGTAATACTTGTTCCGGTAAATTTATGAGAAACGCCTTCATATTTTTTAATTTGTGGTTTATTTGTCATGTAAATCTTACAGTACTTGCAGTTTTCTCTGGCTGATATTATACAACTTAATTTGCTGTAGTAAATTAAGATTTTGTATGTAATGCCTATAGCTTAGCTGTAGCGAATTATCCGAATTTTCGTTCGATCACTCGATTATGTGAAACGGACCGAATTCCGTTTATTTAGGATAATTGGGTATGAACAGTATAGAAGTTTAATTTTTGAATAGTCGCGCTGGTGTACTGGGTAGGGGAAAGTCACAAGGTTTTGAATGTTCGTGTTATATTATTATTGTTTCGGAATCTTTATAGATGTGTTGTTTGGTTAGATTACATACATTAACACTTACATTAGCAATATCTAAGGATATATATTCATATTTCATGATTTTCTTGCGCCAGAAGAAAAATTAGCATGTGAATTTCAAACGAAAGGCAAAAAATACGTTATTATTATTATTATTATTATTATTATTATTATTATTATTATTATTATTATTGCTCCATATCACGACTACAGATGTTATGAGTCGGCTGAGTATAAAATCTACTCCAGGTTGCAACCAGCTACCTAAGGAGCAGATCTAGGGACTGTCGGCGCCTCTACAATACTTTGCGCAAAATGTGAGCTGTGCCAAATAAAGCAATTTCTTGCACTTCCCAGTCTTTTGAATGACCTGGAAGTTTAGCCAAGTTCTTACATAAATTTTGTGGAACAAATCCCAGAGCTCCGATAACTATCGGTACGACCTGTGCTTTTACGTCCCACATTCGGCTGATCTCAATTTCCAAACTCTTGTTAATATTATTATTATTATTATTACTATTATTATTACTATTATTATTATTATTACTATTATATTTTCAAAACGAAATGGTGTTAATGTATACCACCTCCAAAGAAAAGAATTTGTCGTCTTACAAACCATCCGACTCAACAAATTTAATTTAATCCGCAATTACAAAAATGAAAATACATATTTTTGTCAACAAAAGATGGTATCGGCACGTATACCAACAAGATAAAAAATTAATTGATTGAACATTATTGACACAACAGTTTTTGTCGGGGACAAGGCCTATCAGCGTCGTCCCGGCCTTGGCGCCATGGGCCAGTACATGTGGTCAGCACATAGTCATCCCTATGCCACATCCTGGTCTTCTCAAACTGAGAAGTGAGCTTTGTCATGGTCACACAGCAACAGATACTGAGACATTGCAAGGAAAGCGAGCACTATAATCCGCCCCGACCGGGAATCTAACCGGGGATCGCATCATGGAAAGCTAGCACCGTGACCAGTGAACTACCCATGCGGGTAGATTGAATATTACAGTTCACATAAATACTATATTTGTAGTTATTGGGATGTATGAAAAAGTAAGGTTTTTAAAAATTTAACATGCGCGAATCTTCCGACTTGTTACGCATCTTTACAGAGCTAATAGTCGTGTGTAACGTGGCAATGCTCCGGATCCGACATCATAAATTTTTAAAATTAAAACCTTTTAACGTGGTGGACACAGTGCATCGCACGACCTCTTCCGTTACAAAACCAAACGCATCTAGTTAAGGGGTTAAAAACCCTTCCGCGATGCGCACCTGCTGGGAGTCTGTGCGGAGCAGGGCGAAAGTCGGGAGCGTGGGTGGCTGCTGCGCGCTGCGGACGCCCCACCCGGCCTCCGGGTGAGGGGGCGAGGCGGAGGGTGGCGCCTGCACGGGGAGGCCTTCGCTCATCGCTGGCTGCTGCTCCGGACGGCGCTCGACGGTGCACACCGGCTCTCACCGGCCTGACACGCAAAGAAACAAATTGAGGCCTTAGTCATACAATGTAGGGAGGTACTCTATTTCTTGTACTGTCTCAAGTACGTCAATTATTCGGAACGTAGATAATTCGTGACGTCAGAACCAGAAGGTTCTGTCTGCAATTTTTGTCATTTCTAATTTTATTGCATATATGTATAGAGAAACCCTAAATGTTTCAAATAAAAAAGATATTGTAACTACATTCACATTAGTTTCAAAGTTATAAACAGGGAAATATAGTTCTATGTGCATAAATTGGCAAACGAGAGAACCAGACAGTTCTATGTGCAGCACCCGTTGAAAAAAATTTCGAAGTTGTAAGTGTTGAGATTATATGGCCACGTAATATTAGATGTTGGTATAGAGTATGTATTAAAGTGATCATAAAGGATAAGGGTTCCATATATAAGTGGCTAAATGACAGATCTGATGATTGTCGAAGTTCAACAGATGACAGTAGTGGAGAAGGATATACGTCTTCTCTGAAAAGAAAAAAACTTCGTAAAAGGTAAGGAGTTTGCTTTAATTATGCACTGTTGTTAATTAAGGTGATGTTTGTGGCTAGAGAGAATGTAATATAAACATTTATTAATTACAGTAGCGTTTCCTAAAATTTTGGTAGGTACGGTGTGTTTTATAATCTCATTAATACAAAAGCAACTTAGTTATGTGAATGTCAGTAGAATGTTTGACCTTTACCTTCAATACTGTAATGAAATTAATGTTAAACCTCTTTTAATGTCAATGTACAGATCGCTTTTCAATAATGAATATAATATCGCTTTTTTGTTACCTAAGTCTGACAGATGTGACTTATGCGAACAGTACATAATGCCAAATAAAGAGAACCGTATAACTCATGAGCTTGTTATGAAATATGATTCTCACATATTGAATAATGAGAAATATTTTATGAGAAATAAAAGAAAAAAGGACCGTGAAAGTAACAGGGTTGGTGTATGTTTTGGCTTGCAAAATGCTATTGCACTTCCTCGATGTAATGCTAGTTGCTTTTTCTACAGACGAAAGTTAAATAAAAAAGGATATTGTGGATTGCGGCATGAGGTACTCAGTAGACGTTCTGGGAAATGACATTGCCAGTGCAGTGATAAAAATAATTACCAAAATAAGTTTAATATTTCCTGATGTTAGGGAGTATATTTTGTGGAGTAATAGCAGTGTTCTTCAAAACAAGAAGTCCATTATTTCTTATGCTATCGTCTCCTTTTAATCCAAAAAACGAACATGTTGATCAAGTAATAACGAAATTTTCTACTCCTGGGATTCATGCATACAGGAGGTGGATAACATACATTCTAACATTGAGAAGATCTTAAAATTATCTGATGTTTGATCACCAGTTTCCCTCTTGGAGTTGTTTTATCATCCAATAAAAAATCACCTTGTTCTGTGATCCAGATGTCATCGAATGACTTTTATGACTTTCAAACCTACTCTAAACATTATGACTACCGAGGCTGCCCGTACACTCAAGTGCTTCAATTTCATTGTTCAGATTTGCTAACATTGCAATTCAAGGCCAGTCATGATCCTTACGAACCTTGGAATTGTAACATTTTGATAAAGAAATCAAAGGCTGGCAGATTAAAAGGATCTGTATCACCTATGCTAAGCATCCGCTGGGGAGCAAATGTTGTAAAAGGGAAGAAAAAATATCAAAGTAGAATGTATGACTAAATGACATAAAGTTTATGATGAAATGGATGCTTGAAGTTGATGTGGAGTATTTTAAAACAATTCTGTTGTAAGAACCTTCAGGATCTGAATTGTACTGTTATGCTTGGAGACAAAAGGTTCTATCTGCATTTTCAAAGTTTTGAAAATTGTGTAAAAAATTGTATGTTGATAATTTATTAACAAAATACACTTGTCCATAGCCTGTTCATTCTATAAAACCCCTTTTTCCATTAATTAAAATGTACATATGGTCTACCAGAGGGAGCAAACTTCAAATTGCTCTCCTGTAAAATGACAAAAAATGTAGGTAGAACCCTCTGGTTTTAGGGTCGCGAATTAGGAATGGATTGTGGGAAAATATCACATGAAGTGAATACTGCGTGTAGGAATATATTTAAACTGTACGTAAACCCAGACACAATTTTATTCCTCCGCTTTTCATACATAATTATGGCGAATGAATGATTGTGACAAGTGTTTTACGTAAAGACCCTTACCAGCCGTTATATTGGTTAATTTCGAAAATGAAAATTTCATATCCTTATGGAGGATATGAACCTAAATTTAGGATAGGAACCTAAATTGGTTACAAATATATATTTGCTAAAAGCATTAAAATAAGGTAATAAAATATAAATAAAACTACTGCGCTAATTAATTATCCTTGTTCTCTTAAAAACACCGAAGAGAACAATGAAGTTTCGTAACAGAAGAGCCATTTATTAGGTACGCTGGATGTATTGGCTCCCTGTGCATCTGATTCACAGCGCAAGCGAGGCGAAGCGAAGCTGGATTTCCGAGTGAGTCGTTCATCCTTGTGAAGAATCGAATCTTCAACGGCGCGATGTATGAAATGTAATGAAATATTGTGTAACACAAAATGAAAATAACAAATGGACACTTTACAATCATTTTAAAATAAAAATAACTGATATTGTCAGGATACGTAACACATCACCCTCATCCATGGACGCTACGCCCCGGGTCTTAACACAAATACTCGGAGCAATAAAAGCAACTTTTGATATTCTTTCAAAGGGAGCTGGTCATGGATTTCGTCGGTCCACCCGCAAACACCTCAAGAGGTAGGAGGATTAGATTATCAGGTAAACCAATCCAATTCAAGCTAGAAGTTCATTTTAAATAGTTTAAGCAATATTTGACTTTAATACTCTTTTATTCTTCCTGTCAAAACTTTTTATAAATTTTAATAATTTTCAAAATATTTTTATATTTATTTTTTGTGAAAATATACTCAAGAAATGAAATGCAATAATTATTAAACACTGATCCCATGAAATGTACTCATATCTGTGAATAGTCGGCATGGATTAATTAATAAAATCACACTATAAATAGTGTACGGAAAATTGTCTATTCTCTTGAATTTACTGTCTCGTGTGATTTCAGAATATGAATATTTAGACTTGCCAAAAAGGTTTCTCTCGATCTGTGTCTCAAAAAAACAATTAATTGGAGAATTACAACCTGATTGGTAGGTAATCGTCTGCGTGATCTAGATGTTAAAACGACCAACTAATCGCTCCAAATACTACGAAAAATTCTCCATGAATGTTAGCAGTGTGGTGCGTGTACATACCTCAGGAACTCAAGATGTGAGGAGAAGAGTTAAGTGCGCAAATGCTGCTCACACTGGGCGAGATGCAGAGGTGGTGTAGGAGAGCTCTCAGGGCAAACGGAACACTGAACGCTCCAGCTCCCTCGCGAAGATTAGCACGATAAAATACCAGCATTGCTGATAGCTCTATGACTATCTTTTCTTATCAGCTAATCAGTACCTGAACTGAACGTGTTCTCTCCGGCCCTTGCACAACGGAAACGCAAGGCTTGTTACATTACGGGAAGTGACGTGTTCCTCCCCCGCTGAAACGTAAGACCCGGCGCTGACGTCCCCGCCAACTTGCACGGTTTTTTCCTTCAGTCATTTCACCCAGGGAGATATCAGCCAAGAATCAGGACAAGTCCTAAGTTGTAGAATTTTCTCCCAACATATTTGATAGTGTAGTTGATGTAAGTATGTGCGTATACATAAATTGGGTGCTTCGGGTCAGGGAACAAGGATGAGAAAGGACACATCGAGCGCGTGTCCCAATGGCCTGCTTGCTAGGATACTGCATCGGCATTCGCACCAATTCCTTCAAATAGAAATCGTTCAATAGAGCCTCTTCCTCCTAAGACTCAAAAAGGTTTTCCTCATCGAAGAGTTTTGGTAATATAAAATCTAATATGACACGTGTTGATTGCACTTCAGAAAATATATTAAGAATACTAAGTTTGTAAAGTCAGTCATTGAAGATACAATGCTGGTGAAATTTAAAACATTTGATATTGGCATCTTCATGTATAGGATACTGTACTTCAAGGAACATTTAGAAAGTTGTAGACTCGCACCACGAAACGTCGATCGAAATATTTGGGTGCAGATCACAGGTAGATTATGTTATGCCAAGTAAAGTCACACGTGGTTTCGTCCCATCTAGTTTACATGTTTTCAGAATCTATTCGTACCCATAACGAAATCATTTAAGTTTTACTTTCTCGTATATATACACGTACATTATATGGTCATTCTTCCGTTCGTCAGTCAGTCCGTCACTCGAGATTAGACCAATTGCAGTCCACTAATCGAGAAAAATGAGGTGTCATTTGACGTCTTTCGGTCTCTTAATGGGGAACTGGTTCCTCAATCTTTGTGGGTACATCAAGAAATTGGTCTAAAAATCGTGTTTCCTTTTGTTGTTTTTTGAAGAAAAAAAATTCCTTTTGAGTGATTTATGGCATCTACAAGGCTGATCAATAGATCATTCAGTTTAAGACAAATCGATTCTTACAATTTTAGCTAGTTCTCTATAGAATATTCTGAAAGAAGTCTAGAAAAGCGCGTGTTTTTTTATAGTTTTAGTGCACCTACGTGTACACCGATGAAAAGCTGTGAATTACTGTACTCCTTCTTCTTCTTCTTCTTCTTCGACCGTTTCTACCCCTAGGAGTTTGCAGTTTTCGATTTCCATATTTTTCGGTACTTCCATTGACCTTTTTCTAGTCCTTTCTCATCCTTTACTTCCTGTATATACGTCTTTTAGGTCAAAACAGGTCTGCCTCTTCTACGCCTTCTTTCAGGTATCCAGTTTAAAATTTGATTTGGCCCTCTCTCATTTTGCATCCTCTGGACATGTCCGTACCATTGAAGAGCTTTATTTTCTACTCTTCTGGTTATGGTTGTTTGTACCCCATCTCTTTCCCATATCATTTCGTTTCTTATCTTGTCCAGCCTTGTAATCTTCAAAGATCTTCTCATAAAGTCGAGCTCTACTGACCGTATTGTCTCTACGGCGTTTTGTTAAAGGCCACATTTCTGCTCCATATAGTATAATATTTTCTACTACACTGCGGAATATTCTTCTTTGTGTCTTGTCGTAACACATTATTCCAAATAAGGCCATGTAGAGCTTTGATTGCATTTCTACCCATTGCGAGTCTAGTGGTAATATCTTCATCAACTTTCCCATCGTCGGTAATTATAGTTCCCAGATATTTGAATTTTGAACAGTTAGTTATTTCGTCATCAGCAATTTTTATATTAGAGGTATCTCCTCCAATGCATCATTCGGTCATTTTGAGGTTAATTTTAAGTCCCTACTTTTCGTATTCTTCTTTTAATTTCCTAAGCATATACTCCATATCTTCCCGATCTGATGCCATAATGACCTGATCATCTGCAAAAAGTAGAGAATGTAAGCACCTATCATTTATGAGAACTCCCATTTGAGAACATTTCTTGTACAAAGTTTCCAAAACTTGTTCCACACGTTTCAGTATTCTGGTACATTTTTAGGACCAAATTAATCCATTTTTATGGAACATTCAGTCTTCTCATTGCTGACCATATTTTACATCTAGGAACACAGTCATAGGCCTTTTCCAGGTCAATAAATGTCATGTGTGTGTCTGTATTGTATATTCCATTTTTCTCCATTATTTGGCGTAAGCAATGGATGTTATCTAAACATGACCTCCCACCTCTGAACCCACTTTGTTCTTCACTAAATGTTATTCCCTTCTGTATTTTTTCCTTCGGAATTCTAGCGAATAGCCTAGCTATTGATGGGATGACACTAATTCCTCTGTAGTTTTCACAAAGGGTTTTATCACCTTTCTTGTGTATAAAGCTGATATGACTTATTCCATTCCTGAGGAATATCGCCACTAACTTCAATTTTGTTAAAAGATTTTTGAGGTATTCAGTTATATTATAACCTCCGTATTTTAAAAGTTCCCTTCTAAGGTTACCTGGTCCTGGAGCTTTATTGTTTTTAGCTTTCGCCAAAGCCCTTTTTACATCAAACCAACTGATTTCAGGTTCCCACGCTTGCCAATGTGTGCATTCCAAGTTGTTTTGGTATTCAACTCTATTTTCTTGTAATTATTTTTATAGTAATAAATACATTTTATAGAAGTTATTATTTGTACTTTACTTTTGCAACAATTTTTTCTTATATTTTTAATCGTTTTTCATGCTTGGGTTGACCTATTATATCCTACATCCTATGATTCAAATAAATTTCTTCATATTTCATTCGTATAAATTTCTCATATAAATTCATTCTTCTTCCAAGAGGCGATAATTAAACGTAATTTTGTAGTGAAACAAATATTAAACAAGTATTTCAAAATATATAATTTTTCTTGTAAATTTCTATGCTCACAATGAACGAGCCGTGCAACTGAACTTAGTTTAAAAATTATTTTTATTGTAAACTTATAGTATTATCGACCATAGTATTCTTCTCGGAACCTGCTTAGTAGTTTTTTGCGAATAAATCTGTTCTCTAAAAAACAAACTTTGATACCTTAATTTGAAATATTGTATTTGGTTGTGAATAGAACATGAGTTTTTTCTCGAATTCTGAATTACTGATTTCGAATATACACATAGATTAACGGAAAACTAAACATGATCGGTAACTATCTGTGTGAAAAACTAAACTGGTAACTACCTGTGTAAATCTCAGCGCTGTAGATCAAATGCAGTGTGTCAAATATGATCGTACATCCGAACTCTTTGTAAAATACGATTTCCGAGAAATCTCTTGAGAGCACATTTACCAGCCAAATGTGGCAAATGTTGACATTTTCTGTAACTATATTAAATTTTGATATTAGTTTGTTCTACTAGAATTGAAATATTTTCCATATTTTGGGTGTAAGTAGATTTTCTGAAATATTTTTAATTCATGACATCTTTAAAAATTCAGACTACCCACCCCCTTGTTGAATTTTGCGATTTCCGACATGTTCCAAATATTTCTCAAAACCAGTGTTCTAGTATGTGTTACGAGTTGTAGGGTGATTTTTGTGATCAATCTACTGGTGGGTATTTTTTTGTGATCAATCTACTGGGTAGGGAAATTTGGTGATCAATGTACTGGTGAATAGAAAGTTTCCTTTAGGTGCTTCGTTTGCCAACAATGGGCAAATAACTTGCATGAAAATGGTTATTTTTCACAGAAAAGCATTCTAGGTTTTCGCCATGTTTTGCTAGTTTGTGTGTATTTAAAGTTTTTTTTCAAACTAAAAGATAAACAGCGTTGAATAACTTACGTGAAAACTACATTTTCCACAAAAATGCTTTCTGAGGCATCGTCGTGTTTTACCAGTTCACGTAAATTTAAAATTCTGTACAAACCACAATATAAAAAGTAGAGTACAAGTAACTATCTGTGTAGCTCTGTAGATCAAGTATTTTAGAAACTACAGAATGTCAAAATGACCCTGTATTCGAACTTTTTGAAAAACATGATTTTCGTAAAAAAAATCCTCTAGATAGCACATTTATCGGCTAAATGTGGCTAACGTTGGCCTTTTCTGAAAATAGATCTAATTTTAAAATTAATTTTTGCTTCGTTAATTGAAACATATTTAATAATTTTGGATTTATGGGGATTTTCTTCCATTTTTTACGTATGTCATGACTCGAAATTAGCTCGCACATTAACATAAAACTATTGGGACATAAAAATATAGAGAAAACCCTTATAATATGTATTCATAATATGATCACCAAAGTTGGAAGTATTATTGATTATTTAAAAAATATGTAATTTAGCAAAGTAAAGTTGCTATGTAATTGTTTGTGAATGTAACATTATAATGGAAGAAATATTAATATTTGGGAAAGGTTTTATTCTGTTTCTTGTGTTCAGCTTCGGGAATAATAATTCTAACGAAAGAGTATTGTATTTCCTTTATATATATATGTATATGTATATATATATGTATATGTATATATATGTATATATATATGTATATGTATATATATGTATATATATATGTATATGTATATATATGTATATATATATGTATATGTATATATATGTATGTATATATATGTATATATATATGTATGTATATATATGTATATATATATATATGTATATATATATGTATATATATGTATGTATATATATGTATATATATATATGTATGTATATATATGTATATATATATATATGTATATATATATGTATATATATATGTATATATATATATGTATATATATATGTATATATATATGTATATATATATATGTATATATATGTATATATATATGTATATATATATGTATATATATATATGTATATATATGTATATATATATGTATATGTATATATAAACCAATCAGCCCAAATATTGGCTAAATCGATTTTCAGCCATCGGTTGTAAGAAATCCGCCGCCCGCCCGCCCGATCGCTCGCGCGCTGCCGGGCGGCCGACGGTTTTTCTTATCGGTGGTTGGGAGGGGTGGAGAAGGGGTGCGCACTTCTTATCTGGAGTAGTGACGTGTGCGGTAGGGGAGAGAGAGAGAGGGGAGTGCGGGACGACGGGGCAGAAAGTTCTTGGACTCCGAAGTGTAAGGTTGACGGCAGAAGCAGAGGGGTAGCCACGACTCAAGTCAACGAGAAGCTGTTCCATGCTAAGGCGGCCATCGCCACCTTATGTTCTTGTTGCATGCTTTGCTGTTTAGGGCGAGGCTATTTTTCCAACGGACTAAGGTCGGTATTTCGATCCTTGTATGTTCTACATTGGGTCCTTTCTACACGAACTGCCCGACTGCGTGAAACTGAGTTTGTCTCGCAAGAGGTGTGTATAATGCGTAATAAGACCAGTGGCGTAAAATAGCTGCGGTGTTTTACGGGGACATGAGGGAAATAATCTTGGAGCTACAGTGACCGCGCATTCCATACTGGAACTGAAAATTTTGATGCAATTAATTATAGAATGCAGGCTGGTGTAAGGCCCGTGTTCACGCAAATCACCGTCAGAGATAATTTCAAGGGCCATTAACGTTATTTCTAAGAAAATTCTTTTGAATATTCTTTGCTATCAACAAACTATGTTTATTCACTGTAATAGAATACAAGATATTCTTCTTTTAATGTCATTTCTTTAGTTTTAAAGAAACTTCTTTTGAATATTTTGCGTTTTCAAGAAAACATTATATTTGTTCATTTAATTGAATGGAGAATTTTTGATCACGAAATTACTTGCATGTGTTTTGATGCAGTGTATAATGTGGGACAGTTAGAATTATTAACTGCAATTTCCGTAAACGGAAGGTACTACGACATTAATCATGCGAGAAGCATGTGCCCTTCACTCATTCCAACCGGGATTTCATTCTTTCTATTTGTTGAGCTTCAACTTGTTTTGTCACGGAAGATATTGCTGTGATTCTAAGTTGTGCTAATCTTAAAATCAATTCGTGATAACGTTGCAGTTGATTCTCCCCTTTTGATATATTTTTTAATTGTGTTAATTTTTTTTGTTTGTGTATTTTCTTTGTGAATTAATGTTATTGTCAGTCTTCAAGTTTTTTGTGGTTTCGCTTCAACGTGTGTCCAATTACATGCTGTTCTGTGATCACGACTTTGTGTTTTTGTATTTTGAAATCTTCTGATGAGCCACGATCCCACTAAATTCCCCCGAAACCGACAGCACGTTTGGTTAATGTGTGTCTGTGTGTGTGTGTGTATGTATAATGTACACGAAGTGATCAAAAGTGTCCGGACACGGGGTTGAAAATTAATTTATCAGTTCGTGGCGCCCTCCATCGGTAACGCTGGAATTCAATAGGGTGCTGGCCCACCCTTAGCCTTGATGACAGCTTCCACTCTCGCAGGCATACTTTCAATCAGGTGCTGGAAGGTGTCTTGGGGAATGGCAGCCCATTCTTTACGGAGTGCTGCCCTGAGGAGGTATCAATCAGGTCGAAGTCGGCGTTCCAAAACATCCCAAAGGTGTTCAATAGAAGTCAAGCCAGGACTCTGGGCAAGCCAGTCCAATACAGGGATGTTATTGACGTGTAACCACTCTGCCACAGGCCTTGCAGTATGAACTAGTACTCGATCGTGTTGAAAGATGCAATTGCCATCCCCGAATTGCTCTTCAACAGTGGGAAGCAAGAAGGTGTTTACACCATCAACGTAGGCCTGTGTCGTGATAGTGCCACGTAAAACAACTAGGGATGGAATCCCTCTCCATGAAAAACACTACCACACCAAAACGCCACCGCCTGCGAATTTCACTGCTAACACTACTCACGCTGGCAGATGACGTTCACCGGGCATTCGCCATACCCACTCCTGCCATTGGATCGCCACATTGTGTACCGTGATTCGTCACTCCACACTTTTTTCCACTGTTCAATCGTCCAATGTTTACGCTCCTTACATCAAGTGAGGTGTCATTTGTGCGTGCTGTGTGGCTTATGAGCAGCCGCCCGAACATGAAATCCATGTCTTTCATCTCCCGCCTGTCATAGTACATGGAGTGGATCCTGATACAGTATGGAAATCTTGTGCAGTGGTCTGCATAGATGTCTGCCTATTACACTTTACGACCCTCTTCAACTGTCGACGGTCTCTGTCAGTCAACAGATGGGGTCGGCCTGTACGCTTTTGTGCTACACGTGACCCTTCACGTTTCCTCTTCACTATTACATCAGAAACAGTGGCCCTAGGGATGTTTAGAAGTGTGGAAATCTCGCGTACAGACTTCTGACACATGTGACACCCAAATCACCTGACCATGTTCGAAGTCCGTGAGTTCCGCGGAGCGCCCCATTCTGCTCTCTCACGATGTCTAAAGACTACTCCGATCGCTGACATGCAGTACCTGGTAGTAGCACCTAAAATGAACAATATGTTTTTGGACGTGTCCGGATACTTTTGATCACTTAGTGTATTTGTTACATTTACGTAATAAGTAATGCCATTTAAAACTCGCAAAAGGGGTTTCCAATCACCAAAAATATTTTCGATTTGCGGGACAAGCAAAAATATTTATTTGGGATTCAATCTCGTGTAATTAGGTTTAGCAAGCAGTTAGCAAAATAATTACTACAATGTGTGCGTAACTAACACCCCAAAGCTCTAGAAAAAATAAAAAATTGTAATTTTTCGAAATTCGGAGTTGTTAAAATAACGTACGAAATCTAGTAAAAAAATATAAAAAATTGCAGATCCTAAAAATTTGTGTACGCAATTTTTTAGATTACAAAGGCGACCTGTACCAAGCATTATTACGAAAGCATAGTCTGACAGATTACTTTGGGTAAAAATAAACAAAATCTCATTTTTACAATTGGAAATAAATTTAAAGGATAGAATATGTATGATTACATTACATCACGATTATTTTCATGATGAGTTACGAATTACATTTTAAAGGTTTTTATAGATTTATCTACATAACTTGATTCTCTCAGCAAACGCTTTGTGCTCTCCACACATGACGTTTGAGAAGCATTCGCAGAAGTACCTCATCATGCGACCTTTGTTGTTATCACTATCGGACTATTCAGATCAAAACTTATATGCTATGTACAAGACAAAGAGCTTGCAATCATTATTTACAATATTAGCCAATGCAGTACCAAAATCTTCACTCGTGCCACTACATAGGCGTAGTCTATTGGACAACGCGTGTTAAAATGGCGTATACTAAAAATAGACACGCGCTTAACTAATATTACACAGTTACACAATGAAAGTACACAGAATTTCAGAAACGGGGAGTGAGGGAAAGGGTGGGGGAAACATAGGCACTAGTTGCATCAACTGACAGAAGAAGTCTTTGTAATCTAGGGATGAAGGTGAACATCATTGCACATAAATATGTTCAAAATATTCTACATTACCTTTAAAGTTCTTATTAAATATAGCATATTTCATTAATAAAAAGTCATTAATCTTGAATATTGTAGTTTTAGTAAGATGCCAAAAATTCTTTAAATTTTTCAATTTTGGAAAATTCAGAGTTCAATGAAAATTTCCCCTACGCCATTTTTGTAAACGTCCATTGTTCTAGCCGACAGATAAGACTTAAAGAAAAATTTGAAGCCATTTTTGTGGCAATTTTGTTCATAAAATTTCCTTCATACTGCGCAAAATTGAAAAAAATCTTCTTAGATTTGAAAACAAATGCTTAATCTTATTTAAAGGTTTATTTTATAGAAATATAATTCTTTATAAAACAAGTGGTGTTACAACAGCATGAACTTTCTCAAATTATTCGTAACTTTTGAAAATTTTGGAAATTTATAGATTTCATCAAAAATCGTTCTTGCGCCGTTTTTATAAGTATTTTTCCCAGTACCTCCGAAAAAAATTAGACGAAATTTGAAGATATATTAGAATATAATACAGAATATTCACAGAATAAAATATGTTCTTCAAAAATAAATGTTTAAATATGATTTTTTTCAAAATATGTGTAATTTTGCGTGCAATATTAGAAATAAAGAAAGCAAAAAAAAAGAAATTTGTTTTCAAAGACTGGCTAAAAAATTTGTCAATTATTTTTGCATGTGTGTTGTAGAAATAAAAAGACGCAGAAATTTGTAAACTTTGGCAATATTTGAAAATTTAGAGCATTCAATGAAAATCGAATATGCGCCGACTTTGCACAATTGAGCAAAACATTTAAAGACAAAATTTGCCCTAAAGAATGCTCCAAATGTAAATTTTGAGTACTCAATGTATTGGAAGAAGTTATTTACTATAGGAGCACAAATTATTCCTTTTTACTTTCCCGTATACGTACGTATACACGGAGTGATATACGTAGTATAGGGAAAGTTATGTAATGCTGCGAGAAAAAATGGCCAATTATCGGCGGAAAAAAATTCATTGCCGGGCCGTGAAAACGAAGAAGTGGATAAAACCAGTTGCTAAATTAAGAAAAAAAATCCCCTAACACGTGGTTTAGCCAGAAACCCTGTTTTCTAGGTCCTAGATACCGAAAAACCAATTGAAAGGAAAACGTCCGTCTGTCTATCCGTCTGTCCGTCCGTCTGTCCGTCTGTGAACACTGCTAGCGCCTAAACCATACGTACGATTTCTTCCAAAATGGATATTCCCCGGTCGATCTGGTGCGAGTCAAAGCTTTGAGATTTTGAAAAAGATTCTTCAAAATTTGGAGGTACTTTATACAAAGCCCTCCGGGGACTTTCAAAATTTTCTCAAAACCCGCTCCAATTTTTTTCTTTAAAATTCTTGTATGGATAGAACACACTTAGGTCCGATTTTCATGGATAACTCTGAATTTTTGAAAATTCTGAAAGTTTGAATTTTTTTCGTTGTCTTTCTCCAACTACAAAATTGAAGATAGAGATTTTTTCTTCAAATAGAATTTGTTCTGCATATCGAGTTCTTTCATAAAGGTCATGTAAATGTTTTTCAAAATTTTCGTAGTATTCGTGCAATATTGCGTGCAATATGTGCAATTTTAAAAAATTACAAAAACAAGATTTTTTCATAAAACAGCTCCAAATGTTTTCTTTAACCTTTTGGTAGGGATAGTGGTAAATGTACTTTCTCAGATGACATAAAAACTATATTATTCTATAGGTTGTTCTTTTCAAAAATTACGAAAATGTAAATTTTTTTCACATTTTCTCACGTCGATAATATTTACACTAGCGGCGAATTTTTCACATTATTATATTTACGAGTACATGTGCTTCAAATAATGTCAAGTAACGTTCTTTGAAAACACGACCGTTTTCTGTGAAAAGTAGCTCAACATTTCGCATTTGCAGAAACGTTCAAAAGCCATATTCTCATACACGGCTGCAAATTGTTTCTTCAAACTTTTGTAACGAATAGTGCTAATAGTGTTTTTAACGAATTAATAGTGTTTGTAACGAATAGTGTTTTTTAAAAATTACTCTTATGTAATTTTTTTAAAGGATCTCTCACATCTTTAATATTCACATTACCAGCAATTTGTAAACATTATTATATTTGTGAGTGTAAGTGCTTCAAATAACTGCAAATATAGTATTTTAAAAACTCAAACATTTTCTGTGAAAATGAGCTTCAAATTTCGCATTTTTAGTAGCGCTAAAACGACATTTTCTCTTAAACGGCACATAATTTTTAAAAGAAAATTGCCATTTATGACTAGGTTTTCGTGTTCTTTAATATTTTAAAATTAATGTTTCCGTTCTACCAATAGGAAACCGAAATATTATGAATATGACAAAAAAATGTACTTTTGGTGGTGAAAGATGACAGCTGGCAAGAAAGAGTTTGTGGCCGAATAGCTAGCGAAGACAAAATGAAATAGAAAACTAATACGGGAAAGTCTGTGCCATCCTGTACCACCACTAGTGTGGAAAATGTTGTAGTGGAAATGGAAATACATGGAAAGTAAAGGTTATAGATAAATTCCAATTAAACAACTGAAAGATAAAACAAAATTATCTTTATTACAGTCATGTTATGTACAGTTGTAATTGCGTATTTATTTAATTTAAAATATTGATATTCAATAACTGACGTTAAATGCAATGTAATAAGAAGATAGAACACTATAAATACCTGTGAATGTAAATATTAGAAGCATCAGACATTAACGCAATTTATCATGTTCCAAGAAATTTGGTAATATTCAACACATGTGTGACCAATCTGAAGGGAGTTGGGCACATTTTCAATGCTTGGAGTTCAACCTGAGTAAAATTTCGTTCCCTGAGTGCAAAATTACTTTTAACATAGACGTAAAGGGTGGAGCTGCGTCAATTGCTTATTCTGTTTGCGGCAAAGAAACAAGTATTCAACATAAATGACTTCTAAATAAACTTCCGAAATTCTGTAGAAGTTTATAAATTCTGATTCTAATATTTGTACAAAAGTGGTTTATAGAATATTGGTTTAGAAGGAAAGGACAGTTTTCGCACTTAGAATCTTGATGTCCGAGTGAAAGGCGTCTTCTGTGTTCCCATGCAGTAACTTGGCCTAAAAATACGTTGGAAATTACGTCTCGTACAGCCTTTAGTTGCCCTAGCGGTTTAGCTCTTTGGTCAGGGTGCTCGCTCTCCATGACACGCCTCCTGTTTGATTCCCGGCCAGGGCAAGATTATAATGTGCGTTTTCCTTACAATGTCCTAGTATATGTTGGGTGTGACGTTGAAAAAATTCACTTCTCTGGTTGAGAAGACCAGAATACTGCGTAGCTTCATGCTAACCACACATATCCCTTAACCCATGGCCGCGAGGCTGGTTCGCTGCTGGTAGGCCCATACGCGGGCTGACACGTCAAATACACAACAGACAGCCTTTGTTTTGTGTCAATCGTGAAGACCGAAGGCCGAAACATCGTCGGTCCAGAGTAGCAAAGCGGCGGCTGAGGTATAATATGAGGTTAGGTTGTGTTTTCGTGTAAATATCGTGTACGATCTACACACCGGAATTCTAAACAACACATCCCTTTTAAGAGCCTAGAAAGTTCTCAATAGCAGCCTGATTCCGTTTATCACTTATCACCTGTTTCTCACCAAAGTAACGTTCTACACCCACCTTCGCCACGTCGTTTTAATAAATGCGTACTTCATCCGTCTAAATTCTGAAATGGCTCTCAAAGTTGTTTCTACTTCGGATTTTTCACCCATTATGGATAACGCGAACATTAACCTTATAATAGGGATATGAGGAGATTCGGACTGAACTCTAACCTACACATGTATTCACAACGGTGAGAGTACTACTAATTGCAACAGGTGTTCAATAAACAAACGAGTGGGGTCTGATTCATCGGGCGATATTTTTTTGGATTGAAGTCGTTCAAATCAAATGCCATCGGTACTGATCCAAAAACGTTGATTCAATGATGCTTTTCCCAGGGGTGCGTAGTTATTTGTAAAACTTGGGTGGTTGTATTTCTGTTATTTGTGTATAATTCAAAAGGTTTTTGAATTAGAAATTAAAAATTTAGGAAAAAGTATGTTGGGATTATAAAAAGCGAAATCAAGGTATAATTTCGACAAAACGAACAACAGGCTCCAGCTCCCAACTTATCTTCCGGTATCAGTGAGAGTAATAGAAGATAAGGGAGCAAGGGCGAAATAGGGAAGATTGCGCGCTGTTCGTAGTCTGTTTGTTAGGGCACTGCTTCGGCATTTTCATTGATTTGATCGGGGAACCCACAGAAAACAACTGATTAGAACACAACTGTTATAATTCTCCTCAAGACTCTTGTTATATTTGTGCCGGAAATACGCCACTAGCTGGACTGGAACTTTAGGACTTCCCTGTCAAAGACGCTCCAGTGGCAACGGCGCTGCCGCTGAGCAATCGCAGCCTGTAACAGGGGGAGGAATGTGCGGGAGAGCTGCTCGTGCATCCAGGCTTTCCTTTGAAAGAAAGATCGGGAGAGGTGGCTCAGGGCATCAAGTGATGCCACTGCAGTTCCTCTGACCGAGAGGTCCTTGGTTCGAGACCCAATGGTGGCAGGATTTTCGTCACTAGCTTTTCAGCTAGGTCGAATTCAGTCGCTGTCTGGAGGAAAATTCTAGCACCCGGCTGCTCTGATCGGTAGTTTTCTGTGGTTTCTCCGATCAACACCAGGCGAATGCCGGAGCAGTGGGTCACGGACCACACGCGATCTTTAATATCTCTTGGTCCAAGTCTCACACCTTACTTACACTGCACATGCATTACTCTACCACACATTCCTGGAAACCGGTCGGGAGATTAGAGCTTGTTCCGGATGGGGCGGTGCCCTGATGGTGGGAGATACCTGGTCGGGGAAACCAAACCGGCGCCGACCGCAGTTCGGCGCCGGATCTCCCCATCCAGTGGGGGAAGACCATAGCTACCTCCCAAGAAAAAAATGCACTTCACTTACAGGACGAATTATCCTAGTAGTTGACGCGCCAAGAATCACTAACAGTCAGTCAACCATTGAAAGAAACGAAGGGTAAAGTATTATCTGCTCACACGTTCTCTTCTCGGGGTGCACCGCCTGTGATCTTCACTTTGTTGATATATAACTGTGTGTTTGTTTCATACAATGCCGCATTCTTTTCATCTGTACAGCGAATGTTGCTTTTTTGCGAACAAGGGAGCTTCATAAATATTTAATCCATAGCAAAAACCGAACAATTTTGCAAAAGATGGACTGATCTGAAGTGGAAAAAATGAGATATTTTACATGATTTTTGTTCAAAATAAACAGTTAAGAGAAGTGAAAAGATTCTTAAAATTTGTTATAAATATTGACATAAGTATACATTAAAATATTGTCGTGTGTTTTCAGTCATTACCATTGGGAATCCGTCAGAAATTGGCTGTAAAACCGTGTAATAAAAGAGGATAATAAAACCTCTATGACCTGCTATCTTTCATTAAAAATATCAAAGTTCGCTTCGAAGAAAGCTCAAATTATTTCTAAAAGAAAATTCTTTGTGTTTTAAATATATGCAGTATGTATACAACAAACAATAAATGAACCAGAAACAAGAGACATGATGCACCCCAATTCATTTTCTTTTTTAGTGATTCTGAATTAGTGTTATTTGGTAGTGGGATATTTCTTACGGGTTGATTTAGTTGAGGAATAAATGGATCGCAATCATTCGAAGAAATGTTATTGGACGACACTTCTTTCAGGGGTGCGTAGTAATTTGTAAAATTTCGGGAAGTTGTGTTTCCAAAATTTTGGCACGATATCCCAGGACCTTGAACTGAAAATAAAAAAAGACAAAATTGTGTTAAAAATATATGAATAAAAATTAATGTATGACATAATTTGAAAAAAAGAAAGAAACCAATGTAAGAGTGAATTCAAACAAATATTAACTTTATCTTCAGTATGTAAGCGATAAATTACACAAACCTACTTTTTACTTTCTCGCCTACTAGTGCTTCCTTAAGAGAGAGTATCATAATGATGCAGAGAAAAAAAAAAGAAAAGAAGACCTTCACTTAAATTTATATTCCCAGATCAATCTGGCCAAAATAAAGGTCCTCCAAATTTGAAACGGGTATTTTGTTTTTGGGGGTGGATTACATCAAGCCCCAATGACACTTTCAAACTTTTCTCAGAAAAATCTCAAATAAAACGTGTTCATCTAAAAAATACGATCTTTAAACAATGTCATGTAAATTGTTTTGAAAATATGGGTTTCACCCTTTTCAATTTTCGTTTTAAAGGGCCAGGAAGGACCTAATGCTGCTTTGAGGATTTGGTACAATTGATATTCTCGTAGCATGCTGAATCTATGAATGTGCATTCGACTCACAGCAAACATTTTGCGGATTTAAGAAGTATTATATTTCGAAAACGTTACAAATAATGAGATAATGAATGTACACACTATTGCCGGGTCGCTGTTTATGTGATATACGTAAGCACGGCTTGACGTCTGCCTGAACGCGATGGAACGGCGTTTCGGAACCTCGAAAAAAAATGAAAAAACAAACAAAAGCAGAGGACGAACACTTGGCAACTTCGACATTTTGTTCAACTTTCATAAATTCAAAATTAAATAATTTTCCAACTAACTGTATCGTTTCTAAAAATGTAATAAAATTATTATTAAAAACGATAAAGTAGCATAAAATGCATTGCAAATTCCTATTTTTATGTCCTATTATTATTTATTTACAAAGAGCCAGTGCTTCCACTGATAATTGTTATTATGTTTTATTTATTATTAAATTGTATTATAAATATATTACTATTTTTATTACATTAATAATTAATTTGGGGTGCTCTCCGGGACATAAAATTTTATAAAGTAAGCACTGTACGTAAGTATAACGGATGATCACCGTAATTACATATTAGTATCTGTGGTCACGTCCAACTAAATATTTTCAAATACATTCAGTATGTATGTACTAGGCGTGACAACCAGTTTCGGTCTATGCTGCCTAACCAGGGACTACAGGCAGCGTCCCGGCCTCGTGGCTTTGGATTAAGAGGTACGTGTGGTTAGCACATGGACATCCCTACGCCTTATTTTGGTCTTCTCAAACTGAGAAGTGACGTTTGTGATCGTTACATAGGAACATATACTGGGTCATTGCAAGGAAAACGCACACAAACAATGAGCTATCCGTGAGGGCAAATACATTCAGTATTCATTTCTAATTTAATTGTATTTTAGTGGACACTTTCACAAAAACACATTATAACATTGACATTTATGCATTTCATAAACCGAACTGTCCTAAGGATTGCATGGTATACATAAAATATGTTTGTGTCCTTCATTAAGAAAAACTTCTAAGATGAACGAGGAGAATACTATTAATATATCTGGTAAATGTAGGACCTTCCAGCGAGCATGCAATTTCGCCTTTAACGAAGAATTTCATAATTGTACATTGGTTGTCACCACTACTGCTCTAACCACTGCCAACGCCATCTCGAAGGCCGCTGACGATTTAAACGTTAAAACACTTTAAAGACTACATGTAAATACCTGAAAGAAATAATATATAAATTTGTTCAGCACAAATTTATATTATCTATTGGGGTTACATAAAGGCACAATTTATTGTACTAGTTAGTTTCCTAATTTCATTAGTTTGCGGTAGCGTTTCGGATTTGCCTCACCATCCTCCCAGCTACCATCTATTAATTTCTAAAATATATTGTTCCGCATTTTCTCCATTTTTAGTTCCCATAATAGTAGAATTTAAGGGTCACTTTAACAATATTATAGAGGAGTTAAATCTGGTGGCATATGCGAATATTCTTTGAAAATTTTGGAGCCCCATTAGGAAAAATGATATTTAAGCTTTTCCGAAAACCCTCAATGTTGAGTTCATTTTCACAGTAAAATTTGATTGTTCGAAAGACATCGTAAGAAACCATTTGAATTTCTTATAATAACTAACCCACTAATATATAAAGAAAGACTAAAGTGAATATTAGTTACGTGAGAGGTAAAAAAATTCATTTAGGTACAAAATTGAAAATAAATCAAAATATACATTAGAATACCTTTATGTGATGTTATTTAGTACATTTATCATTATCCGCAAAACAATTCAATAAAATATTTCAAACCATTTGTGAAAAAATCTTGTTTTGAAAATTAACCGTCTTTTATTCAAAATTAGAAAAACCACTATTTTTTCAAAGCATATAAGTGGCATTAATGAAAAAAGAAGTAATAACACATGTAGCACCCAATAACTTTATTTGAAGAAAAACTATACAAAATCTAGGGCGAAAATATGGTTGAGGTAAAAGCTCAAACTACTTTTTACCGAAAACTCTTAGTTTATATCTATAAATAAATAAATAAATTAATTAATTAAAGAGGAATGTGCCTGGGCCTGCCGCACATAGACGTAAAAAACTGCTCGATCGGCCTCGTGTAAATTTTCATACTTTGTTCTTATTAGCATCGGAAGTTTGAATTAAGAGGTCTGAATTAAATCGGACATGCGGGGACGTTGTTGATGATTTTTTTATGCATGTATAAAAACTCAAGCGTTCCTGACCTGAAGCTCTAGACAGTCGTACCGCCGAACAGTCAAGTATTACCCAACTGGCACTGCATATTCTGTCCCTGCGATTGCGAAATATTTGCAGAAATTATTACTTCAACGTTATCTCGGACAGGTAATTCAAATTTCGCCATGAGTAATTCAAATTTCTCCATTGCCAACAAGCAAATTCCCAAACGTGAGGAAGGACGTTTTAACTATAGGATACTAGACAACCATGTCCAAACCAGGACATGGAACAAACCCATATTCGCATTCAAGTCTATCATCTATTAGACGTTTTGCAGAGCGTAGCGTGAAACGTGATTATCAAGCACGTAACCAGTAGCATGTGAAGAGTAATACATTGCAATAGCGAAGCATTGCTGGATCCACTAGTTTTAAATAAATATTCATGGAAGAATTACACCTTAATAAAAAATACGAGCAATACATAAAATTATTTCAAAAAGTTGAGTAAAATTACAAAAAAAAATCGTTTTGGGGGGGAATTCATCGCCTCGAGAAACCTTCCCAGCATGCTACTGACCATTGGACTCTCCGCCATAGCAGACCTTCCCGTAACACATTTTTCAAATGATGACATGATGTGATGAAATGATGACCCTCACCTGGAGAGTTGTACGGCGGCGGCGACTCGGGGCTGGTCCAGCAGGCGGACGGTCCAAACTGCTGCTGCATCACGGCATGCGCGTAGGACGGAGGAGGGCCCGGTGGGTGACGGTGGGGCCGTGGTGGCGGGGCCTCCGGAGGCGCCGCTGGCAGCGTGGTGGCCGAGAGCCCCTCCGGAAACGACGCGCTGCGCCCAAGGCCCGTGGATGGGCGACGCGCCTGCGCACAGGTTGGCAGCAACGAAGTACTTTAGGGGGGAGTGAATCGATTTTGGGTCCAAAAGTCGATTTCTTTAGTTTTTTTGTTTTCATTTTCCCTCATCTTTCCTGCTTGAAATGAGACAAATCAGGTTGCTAGGATCACGGGAACTATGCTTATTTGTCTCTTACAGTAACACGTGTGCATAAATATTCAGATCTGTTTTCCCATAAGTTCCTTTTTATTATAAAAGGAACATCTTCTAATAAACTATAAATAATAACAATTTCAAAATTTGTGAATATTTGTAATTAGGTGCATTATAAATGCTGAATTAGAGATACTTACAAAATCTGTTATACTTTGGATTTTATTAGAACGAATATATAAGAAAATGTAGTGGAAAAATAATTCAAATTATTCATACTTCTCATGATTTCATAAAAAAATTGCTTTTTTCAAAATTGTCATAATTTGGTATGTGTACACTGTGTGAAAATACTTCAGAGCTACCTTTAATATTTTGCCAGAAAATTTGCCTTCAATCAGCCACATTTTAACTTTGTCAGTATAGAAAATTCACACTCCCCTTAATTAATTAATAAGTAGTGCATAAACTGCTAAGGTCATTAATCTCGTAAGTGTAGTGCGCGTTTTTATCGCAGGAGGTGGTGACGATCTAACCCTGTTGGATGGTGAGATCCGGACTTCATCTACACGTCGGCTAGCGAGATTTTCCTAACCAGGTATCTCCCATCAGCGGGGTTCCGCCCCAGCTGGTACAAGCTCCACTTTCTTGACCCGTCCTCCGGCATGGGGGTAGTGTAATGTATGTAAATGTAAGTCTGCGTAAATAAGGGATGGGGATAGTAAAATAAGAGGAAGAGAAGGTCGTGCGCTATCTATGGCCCGCGTTTGTTAGGGTACTGCTCAGAGATTAGCCTAGTGTTGATCGCAGAAACCAAGGAAAACTGCCGATCAGAGCTGCTGGCTGCTAGAAATCTTATCCTAATAATTACTCATGCAGGTAGTGAAGAGCGATTCTTTGAAGATGGTCTTATGATGTTCCCATCAGACCAGAAAACGGATGACTATCACACTCACACTGCAATGGATTTATGAGAACTTCCATAAATGACTGGAGACTAAAATTCCTCGACGGTTGGGTCAACCTAGTGTCATTGTTAAGGACAATGCAATACATCATTCCTAGAAGCCAACAAAATGACAAACTTTCTTTTCCACACATACACACACACAAGCCACTTTCTTGAAAAGAGACATTATAGAATGCCTAAGTAGACACGATGTAACTATGACGCCTCTCTCATCAAGGCTCAACTATTGAACATTGTGCATAGTGTGCCATTCACTAATAGGTAGTACATTGTTGACGAGGTTATCATGTCAAATGGGTATGTACCCTCTTCACTTGCTCCCTTACCATCCTGATCTAAATCCTATTGAACTTGTCTGGGGACACATTAAAGGACATGACATTTTCTTGTAGCAGCTGAAAGTATAGGCGCCTCTTTTTCAGTTAAAGCTGAATTATGCACAAAAATATTCAGTGAGTACTCCGCTGAACAATGGAGAAAGTGATGTAACCGCGTTAAAAATAAGGCAATAACGACTGTCAGTGTTATGAGTTAGGAAGTGAACCAGAACATCGTCACATTGAGGTCGCAGTCAGTTAGCAGTAGCGACGACAGGGTCACCGACAGCGATGACTTTTGTGATAATGACTGCAGCGTCGCCGACAAGAGCTTAGCGTGAGAATGAAGCGAGAAAACAAAGTTGCGAGAGCGAATCAGCTATTACTGCAGGCCGTCCTTGAGTTCAATTGGGCTCCCCGTCGGGAGCAGTGGGGGATGGCTTCGCCGCGCCTCCTCAAGTAAGCATCGCCACGATGTTTTTTCCCTAAGTTGCCGAGCTATAGCTTTGTAGCTAGTGTCAAAAATGCTGTCATCATCGAGACTCGAACTCTAGGACCTCCCGAACAGAGGCACTGCAGTGACATCATTTGATGCCCTCCTAAGCCGGTATGGAGTACTTAAAATGGAAGGAGAATTATTAGAGAGGAATATTAGACTCGATCGAAAACCGATCTCGGAACCTGTCGATATTCGGACGGCTGCTTTTACCGAGAAGTATGTAGGATCTTATGGCGTAAGACCTGAATATGCTAATCCACGAGTTATCCAGTTTGGATAACGCTCTATGATTGACAGTGATCGGTTTATTTTAGGTATATTTGGGTAATGTTTGAAATAGCCACGAGGGGCAAGCTAAAGTAATGTGCTTGTCTATGTGTGAGACGTCTTGTGTGTTTGGAAGATATTTGTTGGCATAAATATGCCTTGGTCAATCAAACATTTATTAAGACTTTGAAATTGTACCCTTTTGTCAACAAAAAAATCAAGCACCAGCATTGAAACTGCAATATGCATTTTTAAATATATAATCAGACACCCTCTAAGATATGCTTGCCAAATATGGGGAGGTGCACCTTAATCCACATTTCGTAAGCTGGAAGTTATTCAAAATAGATTTCTACGCAGTGCACCAAAAGCTCCATGGTACATACGGAACAATCAAATTCTAAACGAACTCTCTATTGAACCCTTAAAGAAATGGATTTCCAAATTATTCTTAAGATTCTATTCATCCTTACCCTCCTGCTCCGCTACAACAATATATACGCTTGGCAAAACTTCAAATCCTTTTCCCAGAATTAAGACTCGACATAGCAAGGATCTGCTTCATCCTCCATAATTTTCAATCGTAATAGTCTAATTATTACTACAGACCATTTCTTCCCACATTAAGACAAAATAAAAACTCTTTGCTGTAAATATTCATTGTTTTGTGCATTTACTGTTTTTTATATTCAGTATTAAATTAACAAGCAGTTAACAAGAGGTCCCACCTTGGGAGACCCTCGAAAAATTATGTATAAGCTTATTGTAAATATTGTTAAAAACCTTTGTAAGGCAACAACTGCCGATTAAGGAGAATTATAATAATAAAAAAATGCATTGCAAATTATGTGCTGCAGAGTGTAGGTTGTTTTATGTAAATCAAAATGACCGTCTCCCGTGGGCGGGCAACGCGCCTAATCATGCAAACATTTCTCATCCTCAAGTCATCATCATTGGGTTTCGGTCCATCTTTGTGTTGCAATATGTTGTTTCTTGTGACTTGATGTATGAGCACCTCCGTTAAAGAACCAGACACAACCAGTTAAGGGTTAAAATATTTATGTACCAAGGGCGTTATGAGGGTTATAACGATCGAGCTGTGGCAAAAAGCTCTCTTGTCAAAGGCTCTCGGTGTTTTTGTCGCCAGAGATCATTAGAACCAGTTAATACCCGTGGTACATGTACGATTTTATTTCTTACCTAATTTTAATTCATATTTCCTTATTTAATAATTAACTAGTTGTAAAATTGACTCGGTTTGTCATTTCATAATTCGCTCTGTTAGAGAACATGTAGCATCATTAAACTATTTTCATATTTCTCTCATCACCACGATCCTCTCGATCCAGGTAAGCTATGCAGTGGAGTTCCATATCGAAGTCAATGATAAGCAATAACGTATTAGTAAAAAATAAAAAAATAAAATATTCCGCGATGCGCACCTGCTGGGAGTCTGTGCGGAGCAGGGCGAAAGTCGGGAGCGGGGGTGGCTGCTGCGCGCTGCGGACGCCCCACCCGGCCTCCGGGTGAGGGGGCGAGGCGGAGGGTGGCGCCTGCACGGGGAGGCCTTCGCTCATCGCTGGCTGCTGCTCCGGACGGCGCTCGACGGTGCACACCGGCTCTCACCGGCCTGACACGCAAAGAAACAAATTGAGACGTTAGTCATGCAATGTAGTGGTTTATTGACCACATGCAAAAATGCTTTTGATTGATCACACGCAGTTTATTCTTTGCCTATGTATTTGCACTTATTGTTGCATTGTCAGCAAAATTCCAACGAATACTTTGCTCACTGCATTACATGTTTATTCTTGCTTTCTAACAACATATAGGAAACGTAATAAAATATTTGTGTTGCTTTAGCTAAAGAAAGTGGCTACGACTAACACACGAAACACTGTGCTGAATTTCTGTTCTTCTCTGAACTGTCAATTGGTATCGCCTTTTCTTTATTTCCAAAGAAGTATTTTTGACAAATATTTCGGGAAAAAGATCAAGATATCTTAAGGTAAACAATTTAGTATCGCTTTGCATTCTTTTGTATGGATATCAGAGTTGTGTGCTATCACAGGTTCAATAGAGCGTCGACAATTCACATTTTAAAATTTCACGTTTTTGTGGGTTCTGGCAGTAAAACATCGAAGTGATTTCTGTATTTATACATTTATCTACAACTGTATAAAAAGGCAACATTTACGCATTGCTCTCCGTACTTGAAGTAGGTATTTTTTTAATATCCATTAAAAAAGATTGTTGCCAAGGCATCTCTCTTATTACCGTGAAAATGCTACTTCACTCATGTAAATATAGGGAAGTATACAGACACAGCTCTTAGTAACGATTGGACATAAATGGCTCTATTTGAAACACTGCTATTCCCCGAGAAATCAAACACCTTATTAAAATATAAAATTACACTTTTTTCAAATAAATTTTTCGTACAGTTGTAGAAAAAAGTTGCTCAAGTTTCGTGAGGGAAGTGCGTGTTTTTGAGTGTCAACATTTCTGGTGTGAATGGAAGGTACACTAGAATCGAGAAAAAAAGAACAACGTATGTTCAAACTTCTTGCTCAAATTCAGGCAACTACCAACCCCCCAGAATGGCAATATGCAGTAGTTTTCCCAAAGGAACTTGAGAATCATGGAACCGGGTATCTCTCTTTCTGTTTCCTGTTTTGATAGATTTTGTGATAGAACACCGGGCTAATCAGTTGGTGGTTGCGAGTAATAGTGCCAACTTCAAGAAGTACTGCGCCATGTCCAACAAGAGGCGGTTCCTTACTGCTTTTACGTGTTCACAGGTTTCGTGAAGTTCTCCATTACATGTGGAAGTGCTTAGAATTTCTAGTAATCTCTGCAAAAGCTGTCAGGATTCGGTTGGGAATTTTGTCAACGGAAAGTGCAGTTAATCAAATACTCGCAACGGCGAACGGAATTGGAATACCAAAGAAGTGTTGTTTCAAACAGATCTGTGGCTTGTTTAATTCATGTCCCAGATTGCAAGAGATTCTGAAGAACTTCTTGCTGAGTAGTTAAAATTAGGTAAATTTTAGGTAGGCCTAAATGAAACTTTCAAAAAAGGTACATTTATATCGTTTCCATAAATAATACCACAATATAGTGTTTTTCAAAGGGATGTTATTCATGTTCACAAGGGATGTTTTTCTTTGACGTGAACAAAAACATTATCACAAATTCGAAATAGAATGTATTTCGAATTTGTGTTGTTCAACATTTTTAAGTGAATTCCATGTATACAAGGAAAGTTAATGCTATTAATGAGATATTTTAATTTGTAACCACCATACAGCCGATACGTATCGTGAACAGAGGTTCAGTGTATACTGGAGACCCTTCTTTGAACATCTAGTATGAAATAAATTTATACTATTAAAAGGGTTGAACGCACACTTCACATTTCTTCACATTTTGATCGTGTGTGCTATCATGATTGAAAAATGATGTTTAGGGTGTGTTACATTCTACATGTGAAAGGGATTCTGACCACGAGAGAATATTGTATTAGCGTATTTTGTGACAGTTACTGGTGGCACTTCCTTGCCTATTATATTTATTCTGTCAGAGTTAAGTTTATTATGTTTTCTCTTAGATTATGTAAAGTAATTTTTATTATATTGCTAGCAAATTCTACAGTTCATTACAATTAAGACTATTTTATTGTTAATATATGATGCCGCCCCATTCCGGAGATTTGATGTTGAGCAGTTTTTAATCTACTATTGGTAAAAATCAGTATTAAATTTACCCCGGGGAGTAAGGTACTTGGGACGCCGTTGCAGATTTAAACAGTGTAAGAGGGAGCAGCCACCAAATTAAGAGAACCTATAATATACGCAAAGATGGCTATTGCTTGCAAACAGAATGATGTTCGAAGATATTTTTTTAATTATGCCCGGGAAAGATGAAGAGATGTTGGTAGATGACTAATACAATGATAAAATCAGTAGGTGGGCAATCATTACTGACTAAGCAAGAGTGTTCTGAAGAGTTGTTAGAAAGGGTCAAGGAAATACAGACCAGCGCTAATTCATATTTGAGGTTTATTTCAAAAATGTTGATGATTCGAGAAAGCTACTCAAATGTTAGATTTAATCCCAACTTCATTCGTTTTAGAAACGTTAATATAAAATACGTGAACACTGGTCCCTCACCGACAACTCTTCATCATTTGACGCAGACATTTTTTAGGTAAACTCTCTTCTGCTGAACAGATAAACTACATTTCAAAACATTGAGTTACAAAACAAAATTAAATTCGTCAATTTTCAGAAAATATATCTCAAATAAAATACTGTGTAAATTCTTGATAACGAACCTCATGGAACAGAGAACTTTCTTTCTTAAAATATTTTTCATTACATAGATATGTGTCATAAATGACTTGTAAGGTAAACCGACAAAACTCACGTAATGTGTACGTTATACGGAGTTTCTCATAACAGTGAATTTCTTTACAGATAGTTTTCACTATGTACCCAATGAACCAGGACTCCAACGGAAAATTGCGTGAGGTGGTTTTTGAATAGAAATAGAGCATAATTGAACACAAATTATTCTACAAACAAAATGTGATTAAAGATACACATTTCAAAACATTTGTGAGAGTTTTGAACTCAGAGTTCATTTCAATTCCCTGACTTACTATGTCATAAATTAATATCTTTGTGCCATTGATACGGATTAACGTCACGTGACGGTCTCCAAGTCAGTGTGTGATGCCTTAGTTGATTGATTATTTAGTGTTTCCATTCGCGTCAATTGCTGTGGTTGTTAGTTACGTGAGAGTGATGCCTATTCTTTGTATCTCGGGAGGTGGCGGCGTTATTTCCCCCTCTGTACGGAGATATCCGACGCCGAAAGCTTGCGGGATTTCGCTACCATCCGGAAATATTTCCCACCATCCGGAAATATTTGGCTGGGCACGGCTCCAGCCGGAAGAAACTCTAAACACTGCACTGCTCAACCGACATGAGTGGGAGTATAGTGCTTGTAAATGTGTGTGTGTATGTGCGTAAATAAGGAATGAGGATAAGATAAGGAACTGCAGGGAATGATCACGCGCAGTAATGGGCCGTTTATTAGGGTATTGTCTGGCATTCACCTAATGCTGATCGGAGAAACAACAGAAAACTATCGACTAGAGTGGCCATATACCCGCTAGCCGCTAGAATTCTCCTCTAGACAGCAGATGAATTCCTTCTAGCTACCTAGCTGTTATGAAAAATTCTTCTATCGTCAAGACTCGAACCCTAGGACTTCCCGGTGAGAGGCACGGCAGCGACCTCAGTTGATGTCCTGAGCTACCTCAGCCAGTAAGTCACTCCTTAGAAATAGAAGTCGTTTTGAGTCATTTTTTCGGGTAAAAGTAGAAATTTTCAAGTAAATGTTCGTACGAGCAGGTCGCCTTACGTACTGTACGTTGAGTAATTACTCCCACAAATTCATCTGTTAATATCGAGGTTCTTGATGTAAATACGTCCTCAGGCAATTACGCACGAATGCATCAAAACACCCTTTGATGTTCTTCGAAGTGAGAACTCTTGTATTTTCGAAATATATCAGGAAAATTTTAAAAGAGGATGGGTTGTGTTACGAGGTAAACAAACCAAATTCAGTAAGAAGTTAGTTATAGAGAGTTGACATTGTATTTTATTTTGATTTTTTCGTTCTTCTTGTGTTCACTATTTTGTGATAAAATGGAAAACATATCTATAAAATAATGTGCAATAATTAAAAAAAACAGAACCCAAATGAAATGTATTTGTGAATATTTGGCCTGCATTAATTAATTAAATGTCGCTATAAAGAGTACATGGAAACTTGTGTACTTAAAGAATTTTAGAATATATAAATTTGGTCTTAAAAGGTTTTTTTCCTCACTTGCAACTTGTCTCACCAGCACTGTCACAGACAATCAATTGAAGAATTACAACCTGATTGGTAAGTAATCGTTTGCGTGATGTGGGTGTTAAAACGTCCAACTAATCGCTCCAAACACTACAACAAATGCTCCGTGAATGTTAGCATTGAGCGTTACATTGTACGTACCCCAATGGCTCAAGGTGTGGGGAGACAAGTCGGGTGCGTTGAGGCCGCTCAGTCTGGGCGGGAAGCGGAGGTGTGGTGATCGAAAGCGCTCAGGCCGAATGCTGCACTGAGCCCCCTTGCAGACGAGCGTTCTTCAGTTCCCTCGCGACGAATAAACTGATAAAATACCTTCAAAGCTGATATCACGATGACGATAGTCTTTATCAGCCAGTCAATACATAAAGCGAGTGAATATTTTGCGTGCTTTGTGTTTACAGGCATGATAATGACTGATTAGTCCCCTGTGTATAGTACGTTTTGTTTCCCGGGAAGTACCTACGTTTCTATCCCATTTTCACGTCAGGTTGCTTCTAACCAACCCGTCGACTTCAAGGGTTTCCTCCCTTCATGTCTTTCCCAGCGGATTATCACTTTATTTTGAGAAAACTCTTAGCTCCAGTCTGTTTTCCCGCCGAGTTTGGTAGTGTAGTGCATATAAGTGTGTTGTTGGTTATGTGTAAAGGGAGAGGAGGGGGCAAGTGTGAGAAAAGAATGATCGTCCGTGGTCCCTGGTCAGTTTATTAGAGTGCTGTTGTGACATTTGCCTCAATACAGAAATAGTTTGCAGAGTGCATCGCCCTCTTCAACCGGGACATGTTGCGCAGGGCATCAGCTTACGTCACTGCAGTGCCTCTGGCCGGGAGGTCCTAGATTATGGAGAAAACACCGGAACACACAGCTTCGGTAATTTCAAATAATGTCACAAATGATAACGTCTCATCCTAATGTTAAATGTCTTCGGAATCGATTCTTCCCCCACAACGAACTTTTGTGAATTGTCTATCTTCGTGCGTCGTAAATTGTGCATTCTACATGCTCAAGGTTGTTTCATTGAAATCGTGGAGGCCGAAGGTCAAAGCCTTCCTATTAGTTTATAAATGTTTCAGCAGAAAAATTTGAACCTAGACGTATTTTAGCAAACAATGTGTAGTAAATTATGCATTGGACAAATGTAAATGTATGTTGTTTCATGTAAATCGCTTGTTCTGAAGCCGGAACTTTACATTTAAATACGAAATATGCCAGCAAATACGAAATATGCCAGCGATATTGAGTCAATTTGGTCCTAAAAGTATTTTGGTATTAGTGTTTTGATAGCCTAACGTCTCCATGTTCGTGACATTAGAAGTGGTAGATGTTGAAAGACGTCACGATACGCTGCGAATTAAAATTATTCATGCTTGGCCATTGGGAATGACTTGGGTATTTTTTCAAAATATACAGAGACCGTCCATTTTCAATCATCAATAAATGACAGGCGGTGATTTGCTTCAGATTTTCAGTGAAGGTAAAGGTAAAATGCAGGGAAAGATCCAAGGTATTCCACCTTTCGGTCATGATGATGTGTGCCATTCTCATTTCTAAGTCTAGACAACGGAGATTCTCACTTCTTCAATGTCCTGGTAGGTAATTTTAGCGCTTTTCCTTCTATTTCATGTATGTAAGTCTATAAGGCTAAATGTTGACGTGAGCTTAATATTTAAGAATGGGATAATGGTTCAGATAGGAAACATGAAAAGACAACCATGCAACAACCTCTGATGAATATACTAATTCCTTGATCCTAATTTCACACTTAGATCCGCCGATTTTGGTTTTGTGATCAATATTGACATGTTATTATACTCAGTGTTGAAGTGTTGCTTCGAGGTTAGCAAGAAACCCAATTGCATACAGTACAATTTCAAGCATTAATCACAATAAGATTTTAGTTGATAAAGAGCAGTTAAAATTGTAAATAATTGAAAAAAAATACCGATATCTCTATCAGGTGACAAACTTTAAGAACTACTAAAAATGACATATTTTGTAACATTAGTGCTTCCAATCAACATATGACAACAAAGCGGTAGATCTGTTCCACAAAAATATTAAGCGCTTAGATATTCGCTACCAGTAAGTGGTATGATTGTTTACGCATAAATGACTCATAATTTATGTTGATTTTTTTTGAAATGTAGAAGCGAGTGCTGTACAAGAAATAGTATTAGCCAGTAGCATCTCCTACTCGGTGGGCATGGAGATGCGATCATAAAGTTACGGATTAACGAATGGACGGACGTTCTGAAAAATATTTTCGGTATTAAAGAAGTTCAAAATAAGAGTTCTGATTACACTATGTGTTAGTGAAAGTAATATATTACAAATAGGAGCATGAAAATTCCTCTTTTACGATAACAGATAACCAAAAAACGAGTGTTTCTGTAAATAAGGACACTTTTTCCCGCAACATTACGTAACTTTCTCGATATTACCTGTATCACACTGGTATACGTGAGTATACATGAAAGTGAAAAGTGCTGAGTTGCGTTTTCAAATCACACTATTAATAAAAAAATCAGTGTATGGTGAACAGGTTTGTATTAATATTTGTTAGGATATTAAAAACAAAGATCAATTGATAAATCGGGTGATTAAAAAATTAAATTATTCTTTATTACCAGAAGAAATTTTTACGTAATAAATTAGATTAAAAGTCATACTTAGTTCATAGCTTTTAACAACCCTTTTTTGTGATTTAAATTGCATTCACTTTTAGGAAGACATTTAAACTTAATAAATTTTCCGGAACTGTAGTTCGTAATATCAATTTGTTGCAATCTCTTGTAACCATTTATTATCTTAATACTTAAATATGAAGTATTTACATGAATACTAGTACATATTATGTCCATTCTCTTTTTTATGCAAAACACATATTATGTTAATCCTTGTTTTTTTCGACTTCGTATTTATAGTAACCTTACGTATTGGCGGAGATTCGTCGACGGTTGGTAGAGATTCGGGCTGTTGGCCGCTGACTTCTCGCATTTCAGCCAACCGAGTTACGAATCCCCCTCTACTCCCATGCAGTAACCCCTTTGATGTACAGCAAAGCAATTCAATATGACGCGAACAACTGCACAAGCAAATTCAAGTGTTTCAAAATGAATAAAATTTACAAACTTCAAAGTGAGACAAGTAAACTTTCTGCCAATGATTATGTGATTGGAAATTTCATGTAACGAAGTGACATATGTGACATTTGACTCCGATTGTCCGGCAACTTTCCATGCACTAGTATGTGGCAGGTAACGTTTTGACGCAAAGATATTTTGTATTCCTCTGTAAAGTAAACTCTTGAGCAGATAAATAACAATCAAGGCAACTACCTCATGTCACTTCGTTGTATGATATTTCGACTACATGTAGTACATTTACCATATGGTCTTTGTCCACTTTGTCCATACTGTCTTTACCACTTGTCTTGGTCCACAAGCCCTAGAAGTTAGTAATTTATTCTGAGACAGCCTGTTTAAGACGATATTAATTTAGCAGGAGACTCATTGCGCTGCCTATTCCTTTCATCTCCAAAAATGATGTCATTGACGGAACAAAAAGTTCCAGCAATAATTCTATGCAATAACACACCTGTTTGTTTTGAAATTTTCAAAATTTTACTGTCTTACTTTTGTTATAGCAAGCCATGACAATTCTGTGCGAATAATGTATTCTTTAATCTTTGAATCGTACAGATATTATTGCAAATTATCCATACATTTGGAACTCTGCGACCAAAACTACACTCTTCAGCCTTCCAATACAAGTATTACACAGCTAATGTGAAAATAATTCGTTACACAAATTCAACTTCAACTCCACTGATTAACGACTGTAAATGGCATCTGGGTGCTAATGGATAGTTATGTAATGAAAATGTTCAAAAATGCACTTTATGAACAATGTTATCGTCGGAGATTAGGATCCTTTATTTCCATGGGGATCACGGTGCTTTAAATTGACCAGTGGACTTTCTTTGATAAAACGGATTGACCTCATCAACAGGGCAGAACCGGAGGCATAGTTCGCAATTGCAAAATAATGTAAGGCTCCTTTTGTATCGTCTTTTTCAGACGAAACAGGATTTTTTTGGGTAAATATTCCCAGGACATCGCGTCGAGTCTTGAGTCTCCGGAAGATCCTGCACTCTAAGCATTGTTGATGTGTTTAGATTGTCGTATTTCAAATTATGCATACTGCAGCTGACAGACATTCACCAAGGAGAAAAACATAGTTGAAACATTGGCAACCCTGCTTAAATTGTGGCGTCTCCTGGACAGCCAAGTCCGTCATTAACTGTGGCTGCGAAAGTTTTCGCGTTTACATTTGCCGCGCTTCTACTTAGTTTCACTTCCTTGAATGTATCTGTGGAGTCTTCGTTTCTTACTCGCTATACGTGTTTCTCAAAGAAATTCTTGTCGCCCCGCTGCGACAGTGGCCCTTTCAGAAGAAGAAGTATTGGGCCGCCACCACACACACCAATATCACCGTCCACGTGATCACACAGCAATACAGGCCCGTGCTCCTTTCTTCGTCCGCGTATCTGCACGGCGGCGTTTGCCTGGCAACGGGAAGGTTGTCAAAGCAATCCCGCGACGCTGTGCTTACGCAGAAGATGCCTGAAACAATAAAAAACATTCAACTAATTGACTGGATTGATTGATTAATTGATCTTTTGGTCTGTAATGTAGATTACTTCTTAATGAGCAATGTTCTGAGCAATTAGAAATTCGTGCTTTGGTCTAATTTTATCTTGAGCCGCTTCAGCACGTTTATTCTACATCACTGCCGTAGAATGTTGTAGTAAAATATTACATGATTGTTCGATTCATTAATTGGTGTTTCAGCCTTTCTGCCGGGTGGCTTTACGCCACTCCGCCCAAGCCATTTTACAGCTTCACGCCTATGCCACAATTACCCAAACTGAATGTTGACAGGGAAGATATTATAGTCCACACCAAGGGGCAATCGGTTTAGTCAGTGCCGGCAGTCTTTATCCTGCAGTTACCCCGACGCTCACGGTTACTAAAAGTCACAGCTGCGGCAGACAAGTGGTGTAATGTGCATTGCTTTCTGCTCGATACATCAGTAAAAGAAACAGGAAAATAATTTTTATTACAAAACGATTTTATTGATGTTTTTCTTAATTTCAATGTAGTATAAACATTTAAATAGAGAAAGCACACAGTTATTAATATCGCCTTTAAATATAATGTAAATGAATTTGTAGTAGAAATTGGTAATAAATAATTATATTTTAAGTGTTCTAATGATTGAGAGGCGGCAAAAAGCTTGAGTTTTCAGTACAATGGTTTTTTGTCACCCATGATCATTAAAATATGTCAACGCCCCTAGGACCCAAGTATTTTTTATTTTTAGCGAATTCATTATTTGTGTGTTCTGAACTTATATTCGTCTTTCCTGCAACAATTGATTCTCTGCCAGCCTGGAGAACCGAAGTCGCAAAGACTTGAGGGTCCTTAGTTGCCACGGTCATGGTCCTTAGCTGCCTCAGCTCGAAGGGTCACGGGTTCGAATCCCGCTTGTTTGTATGTGTTCGTGTTGCCCTTACGTGTTCTTCCTACAGTTCCCCCTGCAGTTAAAACAATCACAGTTACAAAGAGATATTAAAAAATCCCCCCTAAATTTTCTCTATTACAGAACTTGTAACGTCATTCAACTGTTTTTTTCCTCTTTCCCTCGTAACCACGATCCTCTCGATCCAGGGACGATACGTATTTTCTATCGAGCTCTGTAGCGAAGGCAATAACGTATCAATAAAAACTAAAACGAACATAGAAGGGGCTGACCTGCGGCGGAGTAGGGCGGCGGCGGCTCGGGGCGGCCGACGGCGAGACGGAAGGGCTCCGGAGGGGGTGGGCGGTGCTGGTCGTCGTAGGCGGGCGGCGGGCCCAGCGTGACGGTGACTGCTGCGCGGCCGGGGGCGGGCAACGGCCGTGGGGGCGGCCGGGGCGGCAGCGACAGGCTGCGGCGGAGCGGGCGCCGCGGCGCGTGCACTGGCGTGGGGGCGGGGTCCACCCACGCGCGTGCGCACGCACACACAACTACTTCCGGCGCGCGCCGCTCACCGGCTAAAGGGTTCTCGCTTGTTGCCATGGTCCTTGGGCCCGCGCCGGCCCCTGCGGGCGAAGACTGTACCGCTCGCGGATCAACGGACGATTGGCTTCTCGCCTTGGACTCGACGCCTTCCTCTTCACAGATAAAGGCGAGACGCGGCGCTATTGTTAGCTTCTCCTCTGGAGATTCCTGGGTGGTTGCGGGAAGAGTGTTTGTTCGGAGCTATAGGAAGCGGCTTCACATGTCAATGGATTCTCTTAGAAGCGGCGATAAAATTTCAAGTTTCCACCACTTCAGATTCTGCGCAAAACCATTTGCTGTAAAAGACAATGCATTTCAATCGTAATGAAACTTCCTAATTTTCTTTTTTAAATGTTTTAGTTGTACATTTTTTTCAGAAAACATTTCATAGTACATTCATTTTCAGAAAACATTTCATATAACAGTAAAATTGTCCTACCGAGGATAGACTCACAATTAGAGCGTAAAATTATTCTCATGCTAATTGGTAAAAATGTTGATATCATTAAATCTTCGAAGACGAAACCGCCGTTCTGCTTTCATCGCAAAAGTGGAAATTAAGAAACATTTTGATTATGAATTAATTTAAAAGTAGATACCACCAGTAAGAGTTCAATGTTAGTTTTAGCTATAAAATAACTAAGTGAAGAAAGTTTACTCAGTAATTATACATATCAATGATCGTACGATTATGTCATTCACCAATTTAAAAAAAATACTCTAAGCCTCTTTTTAACTTAATGTATTTTTCATTCAATTTACACATATGTACTTTTTTCTGATATTCATTTCGTGTTAATTAGTAATTTCTTATGGAGTTAAAATTAATTTTAAAACTGACATGAAATGTAATGATTTCATTTAACTAAGAGTTTTATAATCAAGTTTATATTGAGAGTTTTTCAACCAAATTGTAAATCGTATATGTATGCTCACTTTTAACATATTTTCGACAATATTCTCATTTATATTGTTAATATTCCCTATTCCATGATTTGCTATCATTTTGAAAACATTAATGATCTAAATAGAATGTTTAATGACTCCATGGAAATATGTCATTGAAATATTTTATTATTTTTCTATCACTAAAGAAATATCCAGAATGAAAAATCAGGCTCGCCAGTAAACTCCTATGACAAAAATATATTATTTCTTGTTAAGAAAGAGGATTCAAAATAAACTCATTTGCATTTTCATACTTTATAATGTGCAACGCTCTGTTCTCGTTGGAGAAGGGCTTCCGACTTCAATGGGCGGTATCGGTTCGTTTGAGAGTACATATTGCGATAACCAAGTTAATATTTTCTTTAATATGTAAAGAGTTTTGATAATTTCAAACAAAATATAGGAAAGTAGCATTAGAATGTTATTTTTGCGAGCTTCAATAAACATGCTTTAACGACTTAACACTGTAAGACAACCTAAACTATAAAATGATTTATACGATTTGAAATTATTGGTTTATGAGTTTTGATAAGAGAAAGAAACAAAACGCAACGTGTGTATGTAATTAAATGTGCTTTAAATATCATATACACATTTATTTTCATTAATATAAAATACTTTTGAAACGATTGGTTTCATTTAGGAAATATTTACTTCAAGTTTGACTTGTGTTCATAAACAACTCTTTGCATTTTAAACTAGTGATGCTACAGAATGGCACAGAGTTTCCCGTATTAGTTTTCTGTTTCATTTGGTCTCCGCTAGTTATTCGGACTTGCCAATACTCTTGACAGCTGCCATCTATCGCCGCCCAAACAACATTTTGTCAACATTTTCTTAAGTTTCCGGTTTTCCAATAGTATAACAAAACTATTATTTTAAGAATATAAAAAACAACAAAACTTTTCCCTAAATGGCAATTTTCGTTGAAAAAAGTGAAGCCGTTTCTAGAAAATGGCATTTAGCACTATTGTAAATGCGAAATTTGAAGCTCTTTTTTACAGAAGAGTTTTGAGTTTTCGAAAAACTTCATTTCAAGTCATTTGAAGCACTTACACTCACAAATGGAATAGTGTTTACAAATTGCTGTAAATGTGCATTTTAACCGTATGAGAGAACTTTCAAAAAAATTACATTTTTGTAATTTTTGAAAAAACAAAAAATACACCAAAATTAACTTTACGTCATATTAAAGAGTGCATTTAGCGCTATCCATTCGAAAAGTTTGAACAACAAATTTGAACCCATTTTTTAGAAAATGTCGTTTGAGCGTTTTTGAAAATGCGCAATTTTGAGCTAGTTTTCACAGAAAACTATTCAATTTTCGAGAAACTTTATTAGACATTATTAAAAGCACAAGTACTTATTAATATATTAATGTGAACAAATTGCCGCTAATGTAAATACTAACAACGTCAGAGACAAGTCAAAAAACTACATTTTGCAATTTTTGAAAAAACAAAACAACAGAGAAATATGTCGTTAATGTCATCTCATAGAGCACATTTAGCATTATCCTACAAAAAGTTAAAAGCAAACATTTGGAGCCGTTTTTGAGAAAATCTGTTTTTTGTAATTTTTTAAAATTTCAAATATTGCCTGCAATATTGCGCAAAAACTACTAAAATTTTCAGAAAATTTTCAAAAACTACTAAATTTTCCATTATTATCCACTTATCATAGTACGTTACCTTAATTAAAGAACTCAGTTTGGACAACAAATTTTATTTGAAGGAAAAATCTATCTTCAGTTTTGTAGTTTTAGGAAGACGCCGAAAAAATGTCAAACTTTGGCAATTTTCGGAAATTCAGAGTTATGCGACCTTAATAAGTGTATTTTACTCTATTCTTACAAGAAATTTAGAGAAAAAAATTGGGGCCGTTTTTGAGACAATTTTGAAAATGTCGTCCGGGGGACTTCATGTACTCGTAAAGTACCCTCAAATTTTGAAGAAAGTTTTTCAAAATCGAGGCGCCGCGAGTGGATGCAGATCGACCGGGGAATATCCATTTTGGAAGAAATCGCACGTATGACTTACGCGCTAGTGTTGTTCACAGACGGTCAGAGAGACCGATGGACAGACAGACGGACGGACGTTATGAAAAGACCCACTTTTTCGGTTTCAGGGGACCCCAAAACGTGTACTTCCGTTGAAATCTCGAAATTGATTTTCCGCAGCATTACATAACTTTCCCTATACTACGTATATTACTCCGTATATACGTACGTATACGGGAATGTAAAAACAACGTTTCTATCATATCTGTCTTGATAAAGATTTGTCATGGATTTCTTATCTGGAATCTTGAAAGAACTGCTCAACAGGTTAATCAATGAAGCCTTCCTGGTTATTAGGGAGGAACATTATTCTGAAGGAAGTGATGCTGAATCAAGTAATGTTAATCCTAACTTATTAATAGTCATCAGATTATTTTACAATATAGTTTAAAAATCGTGGTAGTTTGTATTACCTAACACATGTTTAGCTCTTACCAAGTCAAAACTTTTTCAATGTCCATTGAAATTTGGAATATATTTCAAAGAGATTTTCCTTCTAATATCATGATTTTTCAAAGCAATGCTTTCTTTGGAATTAATGTCAGATAGAAAAGGAAATTTAAAACAGATCTATAGAAATATTCGTCATAGTTATTTAGTGTTCACGAAATATTTATATAATAATTGTATGCTTCACATGATTGATTGTCACATTGTAGTATCTTTCCTATTCCCATATTACTTACAATCATTTTGTTCTGGTAGTTGGAATGCAAATGAGAATACTTTCTGTATTTCTTAGCACATTTCCTAAACCCTGATACACACGAGTGTTAAATAGTATGTGCTTGTAATAGTATAAAGTTGTTTTTTCTTTCATCTCCAAGTACTTTATAAATCATTGAGGAAATTGTTTCTATCAATGTTAAATTTTTTACATTTGATTTATTTTGTGAAAGAACAAAAAAACTGTCTTTGGAACTTCCCCATCTTTTAGTCATAAATATTTTATTAATAACAGTACCAACAAAGCAGACACTGGGATTGCTCATGGGTGGTGTACAAGCTTCCTTAAGTGTGATCCAGCGATTTCCTTGGCGGGGTAAAAATAGAGATGTAGCTTTCCTTTAAAATTGTGTTAGTTTTTGTAGCTAAGCGCTGAAGTAAAGCTCAGGCAGGCCAAGTTTACTTTTTACGGTGAAGGAAATACGTCACGTTCGCCACATGTCTCTCTTATTCCCCAAACACGGTACTAATTAAACTAGGCCCTGGCATAGGGAACATATACCTAGCCAGTAAAGTCGGACAGTCGACCCAAACCTCGAAATTCACTCATATCAACAAATCAAGGTTAGGAACATTTGATAACTTGACATGTTCGCTTCCGAGCTATAGAAAACCTATTTGCATTGGTAAACGAACTACATATGGATTTGATTATTTAGTATTCCTAACAAAGTAGTAACCCTTGCGATTGCGTAAGCTTCCGCGGCCGGTGTCAGTATTGGCTGGGCTGTCCGGGACAAGCCGTTTCTCGTTCGTGGTGGCTAACGTTTCGGCCATCATTTTGTGGCCTTCCTCAGAGCATTCTGAATCAGAACTCTGATTCACAATACGTTGGCCGAAACCACGGTGTAAGATATATAGGTGTGTCAACTAGCCGACTTTTGGACAAAATGTTTGAAGCTAGTTTGAGGCTAGTTCCTCGCTTATCCGTACGGTGCGCACGATCGAGTTGGGCATTCATGATGGCGTCTCCGATTTAGTGGCTTCCATCAGAGGTTACAAAGCTATTAAATGGATCACCATCTTGTCCAAAAATGCCCAAGTCGTTCGCAGCGCTTACATAGCGAGAACTGTGAGAACTAGCCTCACATTAGCTTCAGTTTTAGACCGGGTGTGAACCCACCTGTATCTCTTACACCGTGGCCGAAACGTTAGCCACCTCGAACGAAACACGGCTTGTCCCGGACAGCCCAGCCAATAGTACCTCCGGCTTAACTCCTAACTCACCAGTAATAGGAGGGGTCTAAGAAAAATGCGCATAATAAAGCTGCGAATTTAAATCCAGAAGGAAAAAAGGGTCCGTTTCTTCATTTACTCAATGGATCACATAATTTGCCATTAGCCATTTACCATTTCCAATTCTTTGCCAATCGAGCATGGGGTTCTAAGAACGGTTTCAATGAATTATTTCCTTTAAAACTGTCAATTGCATAAGCCATTGAAAATTAACAATATGCAATTCACTGATGTAAAGGTAATAAAATGTGTGTGTCTCTCAATTCAGTTAAACCTCAAATGGAATATCTACATATCTGAATTAAACACTAAATTAAGTTTATAATGTTTCGCATTCATAATTCTTCTAAAAATTGTTTTCCACAGTTATGGTCGTTGAATGACTACAAACTGCCTAAAACGTAGATTATAGAAGTATCAATACATCGTCTTACACTATATGTTTGTGTAGGTATGCATTTAGGGTCGGATTAACCCAACGATTGCCTACGTGTTCCCAGGTCTGGGCCTGGGGTAAGGGATGCATTTGGTGGGCGCAATCTTAATACCGAATCCAGCCTTCGTTGCCTTTCGTGCGTTTTCATTCGTTACACAACTACATAAACTGAGACATTTTGTAAGGAAAGCTACAGCTTTATATTTGCCCCGACCGGGAATCGAACCCAAGGCCGTCTCACAGAAAGACCCTCGGAAAGCTAGACAGTGACCTTGAGCAATCCAAGGAGCTATCTTACACTAGCTTTATATACTATTGTAGAACGCTGCGTGCGTTAATTGCGATTCACAAATTTGCCCATATTGCAGAAACTCTAGTGTCTGAATACTGCAGATTCTTAAACTGATTCTTAATCACCCATTTTTCAGAAAAAAAAGAATAAATACTCAGATCAAAGATAATATTATTCTTCTCGTCCATCTTCAATTTCACCTCCTACCATTACGTTGTGGGCAGTGACAACTCATCTCTGTTTATCTGCTTAAGAAAGAGATCATAAATGTTAAATACTCATCTCTTTCGTTTGCACGCAAGCTCACCAACCTTCTGATTGAGGATATTCATCACCGTCAATGCGCATTATAAGAATAAATCGAGTACTCACCTTGTACGCCACTTCGTGTTGAAGGCGCACCGCGCAGTGGATGTTCCGTTCGCGAGCCCGTCCCGGCTGTGTGCGAAAATCGCGAGCTCAACTACAAGCATTGACGCGGATCATCCTCAAGTGGACGACCACTGATAAAACCTCCCAACTGGTACTCCTGAAGCTCTCCATACAGAACAAAGAGGAGAATGAAAATAAAAAAATTCAATGAGAACATTGGCAAGTTGCCCAAACAGACCCAGCCTTAGAGTATTAATTGACAAACACCTAATACACTTTAATGCCTTTAGCTGGCCATAGGATATACCAGACTTCATCCATATGCTTCTATGATTCTTATAGGAACACCCTAGCCCCATTATAAGTATTGTTCTTCGTAAGGCTATTCCTCTCAAAATTATCAAAATACTCGTGTGACGGCCAAGTCATGGCCAGGTTCCGGGCTTCAACCTCTGTTATTTATATTCATCATGCGTCACGTATGGATCTCTTGCAACTTTTTATCAGTGAACGATATTGCAATTCACTGTGCACAATAGGCACCGTGCAATAGTGCATTTAGCACAATTTTGCGTGATGAAATGAGGTTACTAAAGATATCGCCGTTATCTCATTTAACCAACGAATCAAAAAATATCACTAACGAAAAATAACATTCAGCAAGAAGTTTTGAAGTTAATTAAAAATACAAACATACAGCATTTAAACTACAAACATACAGCATTTTTTTGTCTATTTATATTGAACATTTGAATCCTCTATTTGTGTTTAACACATTTAAATTTTAAAAAATCCAATTAACACCATTAATTTAAAATATTAGTTAATTTCCATTTTAAGGAAATTTTGTTTCAAGCAACGTTAGTTATGGTGGAAAACTAGCGAAAGACCCACATTCCTTAACTGAGTAAAATTTCAAGAATTCGGTTGACATTGTTATTAATTTTCAACAACCTAGAACAACCTAAAGCGGAGTAATTTAGAAAAGAATAAAAGTTTGCAAACGCGAAAAATGGCGCACGACGTGAAACAAAAATGACCGCCATTTCTAAAGATACAATAAAAAATTGGTTTTTGAACAGCCGAAACATAGGGAAACGTATGTACTAAATATGATTTTTTTCTCGAGATTGTCGAGCGACCAGTGCTGGACCATTTAAAATGGATTGTCTAAAATATTTTCGTCCTAGGGTGAGTATACGTATGGTAAAATCAAGGATCGTCTCGTTTATTTCAGTTCTGACACTTCGTCCCTTTTCGGCATTCCAAAATGTGTATTTCCGTTAAAATCTCCACATCTATTTCTCACCGGTAAAAGTGTAACCAGCTTTCGTAATCTCATCCTAAATAATGTTACTTAAATATCGAGATCCTACTTAGCTCTGTAGAGTAGCACGTAGTGAGTCAGCATACCCAAACTCCACCATTCCCAGAATTGGACAGTTGAGTTTTTACATATTCTGTCCCGAAAATTTCTCCTCATAAAACACTGAGCAACGGTAATATAACATACGGTATTTCATTGCCATATAAGAACTTAGAGAAAGCAACTTATTTAACTCTAACATATCACTTCAGTCCTAAGTAATTCTATTTTAATTTTTTCTTTTCTTTCTAGGATTTAGCAATCGTTAGTTTGATTCAAATCGGTGACGCATCTCTTTTCTTCCATACCCGTGTTTCTATCGATATCTACTTTAGTGTTTGACTGGCAGTACAGGGTGGCATTTATGAACTTTATTTGTTGGCAAACGTGAAGAAACATTTTACTACTAATACCTCCATGAGTTTTTGAACAATAAAATTGTCTGCGTATTCATGTGCTGTGAACGAGAACCTTACTTCTAAATAAGGAAATAACACAATCCTCTTAACTTTCTATTTATAAAACAGGACAGAAATAAACACTCGAGGAAATTGAACTGTGAGCTATTGATAAGACTTGAGATGTCTTGAATGCCTACTTTTTGAGACGTGATGTTTTACATGTATTGCCCTGAACATTGTTTCACAAGATCAACAGTTTTCGTGAACGGCATTTCTTTTAATATTTTCAATTCGTGTAGCTTTTTACTTTCCGTATGTACGTATAGTTTAGGGGAATTGTGTAATTCTGCGTGAAAAAACGACGGATTTTAGGCAAAAAAAACTCTTATTATAGGGCACTGGTAACGAAAAGTGGGTAAATCCAGTTGATAAATGAAGAAAAAAATCTTCTAACATGTGGTGCAGTCAGTCCCCTGATTTGTGGGTGCTTGATACCGAAAAACCAATTGAAAGCAAAATGTCTGTCCGTCTGTGAACGACGCTACCGACTAAACCGCTCAGCCGATTTTCTCTAAAATTGATACTCCCCGATCGATCTGGCTGATCTCGTGGCTCCTTGAATTTGAAATCGATCTTTTAATTTTTGGGGGTACTTTACATGAAGCCCCCGAACGTTTTCAAAATTTTCTCATAAATGGCTTCAATTTTTTCTTTAAATTTCTTGTAAGAATAGAGTAAAATACACTTATTCAGATGGCATTCGTCCAATTTTCACGGTTAACTCTGAATTTCGAAAATGGCGAAAATTTGAATTTTATTCGGCGCTCTCCTCCAACCACAAAATTGCAGTTAGAGATTTTTCCTCCAAATAAGATTTGTTCTCCATAGTAAGTTCTTTATTTAAGGTTATGTACATCTTTTTGAAAATGTTAGTAGTTTCCGCGCAATATTGCATACAATGTGTGCAATTTAAAAAATACAAAAACAAGATTTTCTCACAAACGGTTCCAAAGTTTTTCTTTAAACGTTTGGCAGGGATAGTGCTGAATGAACTGTTCGAGATAACGAAAACGCCTTATTGCTCTATTCTTTTGTTTTTTCAAAACTGTATTTTTTTTACTTGCCTCTCACATCGTTATTATTTACATTAGCAGCGATTTGTTCATTTTATTATATTAATGAGTTCATGTGCTTTAAATAATGTTAAGTAAAGTGTCTCTAAAACTTAACCGTTTTCTGTGAAAACTAGCTCAAAATTCCGCATTTTCGCAAACGCTTAAACGCCATTTTCTCATAAATGACTTCAAATTTTTTCTTCAAACTTTTGGAACGGATAGTGTTAATTGCACTCTCTAATATGACGTGAAGTTTATTTTGAGGTATTTTTTGTTCTTTAAAAATTTACACAAATATAATTTTTTGAAAGATCTCTCACATGCTTAGTAAGCACATTACCAACAATTTTTAAACATTATATTTGTGAGTGTAAGGGCTTCAAATGAATTTCTTGAACACTCAAAAATTGTCTGTGAAAATGAGCTTCAAATTTCACATTTTTAGTTGCGCTCTATTCCCATTTTCTTAAAAACGGCTCCAAGTTTTTCTACGAAAATTGCCATTTAGAACAAGTTTTTACTGTTCTTTAATATTCTAAAATGAATATATTCGTTCTACCATCGCCTAGGAAACCGAAAAACAAGAAAATGTCAAAGAAGTATACTTTGGGTGGCGATAGATGGCAGCTGGCACGAAAATGTGCCTATTCCGAATAGGTAGCCCAGACCCAAGGAAGTAGAAAACTAATGTGGGAAACTTTGTGCTATTCTGCAGCACTACTAGTTTAGTTAAGTTATATTGCAATTTGTCATAAATTTGTTAATAAAACTATAAAAATCTTATTTAGATAGATTTTAAATTAAAATTTGGAGTTGAATGTGTACATTTGGATAAAAAAATGATCAATGGGGTCCAAGATATTTACTGCTTAGAGCCCTGCCGATTGGTAACCCAACCCTGGTTCTAAGGGAAATACCTACGAGTATATGTTTTGGTGGGTACACGTTTGGGTACACTCTCTGATACCGAAAAACTTCTTTTTTTCAAAACCTCCCTCCATGAACGACTAACCATATGTAGGATTTTTTTTTCAAAATGAATATTACTCGATCGATCTGACCCTACTCGAGGAGCTGGGAAGTTGAATTGTATTCTTTGAATTTTGTAGGTACTTTATACGTAGTAACAGGTGATCCAGAACATAAACACACACCTGTACACACGCATCAATTTTTGTGTATTATAATATTTTCGGAAATAGGTACATTAATTGTAAAGCAATATTTACACCAACGGTGAGATAATATTATATGTAATAATCATTATATTTATTAAAGGTTAATTATAATATTTCAAACGTGTGTAGTTATGCTCATGTTTTCAAATAATTGGAAAAATGGCGTTTATTTTAAGAAGTATGTCGCTTGGTAATTAGTTTCGAAAAAAATATTTCTTACAAATTTAGGAAAATTTATTATCTTTAAAACTAAATGGAATAATTTTCGTACAGAACTTAAGGTTAGAGTTATAGGGAAGAGACCGAAAAAAAGAAAAATACCAGTTTTTCCAACTCCTGGAGTTAGCACAGAGTGTGGAAGGTTGAAAACTTGGGGTTTTAACCTGTGCCTCGTTACATTCCACATATCCAAAGAAAATATTTTCTGACGTCTGATTGTGACGTCCGATTTTTTCAGGTAAAATTTAGTTATCGACTATAAGTTTTCAAGTTTTTCCTTTGTGCTAAGCATTTGCAAGGATTCATCTAGTTTTGGTAAAGGAAAGATACATAACTCTACGTTTCCCTTGGGGGACGTTTCACACACGTTTAAAAGTATAGTTCATGATGTAATATCAAAGATTATAAGAGTTTTCAATGTGGTTATTACTTATAAAACAAGTTAAAAAGAAGAATTTTCAGCACTTTGCCTTTACAAGGGATAAGCTCTAACTTTGAAGCAAATAGAAAGTATTCTATTCTTATTTTCAAATTTTGGTTTGGAAGCTCGTACTTCTGAGACAGTGGCAACTACTGGTACTTTTTCCCTGTTATTGTACAAAAATTCTGAAAATTAGAAGATTATGGAAACTATCTCGTAATCGTTGAGGGTATAGTCGATCGATTCCGCTCATTTTACCTGTCATTTTGTGAGTCATCAAATGGCACTACACTTTTGAGTAAATTTTATACTAAAAAAATTTTTAGTTTGAAAAAGTATTTATTTTAACCATTATCTTACAAAAATTACACAAAAAATTTTATGTATAATACCCTATCAAGAAATACAAAATAGTCATAAAAATAATTTTCTAAAAATAAAGCATTATTCGTACAAAGTAAAACTTACAAGCTGTGTTTAATAGAACATATCACAGTATTATGATAATAATGTATTATTTTATTTTGTTCTTTTATATAATGCTATTTGTATTAATTTTGTATTAAAAATCTTTTAGGACTGTGGTTTCTAAAACTTTTGGGACTTCTGTATATTTTTGATTAGAAAGAATAATACGCTCAATTTTTAGAATTTTGATATTCCATGTGAATGGTGTTTTCGTTGCTTATCGTAAGATATTTCAATTATAAGTAATGCATGTCCATTGAGATATACCGTTGGATCTATTTATGTAGTACTTTGTTTTCTTGGAATCGTAATTTAAAATAATCTATTCAGATGGGTACAATACATTATGAAATAAGGTTAACTTAATTTAATGTTAACTTAACAGAATTTTCTTTTCAAAAAAACAATTGCGTACTATTTTGAAACGTAATTATATTCATTTTGACATAAAAGTAGTGAGCTCTAGATTTTTCAATTTGCATTTGTGCATTCTTCAATCTCGATCAGGATTTTAGTCCAATTTCTCTTCTAACAAATACTGAGATGGCCTCCTTATTTTTGTTTCTGACGACAAAATTAACTTTCACTTCTTCCATTCGTCTCGTATACTTTTACTGTTTTTGTCAACTATCTAAATAATTTTATAAATGAATAAATATATAAATAATAAATAAATAAGAAATAAATAAGTAAATAAATGAATAAATACTGCGTGAATTATTGCACCTACAATTTACCACTGGGAATGCAATCATGTTGCCAACATTGCTACAAACTTACAATTAATCTTTGGTCAGTAGTTATAAATTAAATATTCACAGTAAAAACATTTCACGCGGATTATATTCGTGTTCAATAACTTAAGAAAATCATTTTAATTTTAATTGGATAATGTCAGGAATTAAAATTATTAACTTTTCACACTTTCAAACGTATTTACCGAAAGCTGATCTGGATTGCCCACGTGGCTAGACCATACGCCCACTCAGCGCCTCGGTCCGAAGTTTCACGGGTTCGAGTTCGCCCCCGTGCGAATGGTTGTTTGTCCTTTGTCTTTCATGAATGTGTGTTGTCGCGGAAGGTCTTGTGAATCTGTTGACCACAGACCGAGGAGTCCGCATGTCCTGATGTAAATGTTAATATTTGTCTCCATGGGGAACATAGTGGGTACCCGGCGCGGATAACGGAAATCAGCTTCCCCTGAAGCTGGAAAAAGCTCCAGGAAAAAAGAAAGGAAAAAACTTATTTCCCCTAAAAGATATTCCGAATGGCAACGTTTAGTTCCAAACCATGTTGGTGATGTATTGATCCAAAGTTTTATATTAAACAACGAGACTTACTAAGTGACTAAGCGACAAACAGAGGTTGTTATCTGGCATTTTCTTTTCCTGCAAATTTTAACCTATTTTCGTCCTGTTCACTTCTGATGCATCTTACTAATATATTGTATCTTGCCAATTTCTAAAGACATTTTTTCTTTTGTTTCTTTCTTATAAAATTTTAATTACAAAAAGTTTGTTAAAGATAACGTTTCTATATGTTATGCCATCCCATCATAAGGTTCTATAATGTAACAAAAAATAAAAACCAATTTAATTCAACCTGAAATAATTAAAAAAACATTACATATTAATTCATAAATAATTTCGAACACATTAGAAACCTCACAAGCGTATCTGTAGTATATATTTATTTTTTTCAAGTTATTGAATAAATTTAATTTAATTTTTCTTCAGTTGTCTAGATATGTTATTTTCATTAATTTTTTCAAGATATTAAATAATTTTTTTTTCTTTTGTCAAGATTGGATTTTTCAATAAATATATTAAATGAAACCAAAGAGAGCCATGAGATATTAGAAACCTTTTGTTACATTATAGAACCTGATGAAGGAATGGCATAACCTCCAGAAACGTTATCAACAAACATTTTGTAATAAAAATGTTATAAGAAAGAATCCAAAGAAAAAATGTAATTGTCTTCAGAAATTGGCCAGAGACAATATTTAGTGTAAATGAATTGCAAGACAAAAATAAATAAATTTTGAAAGAGCTAATATATTCTGCTTTACAAATATTTAATTTATATCAGGTAATCAGAGCCGTTTTACATGCTTGCATTTGTCTTATGTTAATCTTGAAACGTTGTCATTAGTTTCATACAACATAATATTTTACCACACATGACTCGTGTCAAAATTATCTTCCTACATCGTACATTCTACCCGTCGTAGGTTCAGGAATAAATCTAAATAAATGATGCGAAAGCGATAGTCCTCAATAAACGTAATGAACGAGAAATACGCCATTTGTAACCACAACTTAGAAACATGGATACTAGCATCATTTGTTGTCGGTTACGTACTAAGTATTATAAGGCAGAAACAGCTAGATCGCTCAAGGTCAAGCAGCTGAGCCCGAGACATAACAGGAGGCAGAAATGCAGTTTGTGATCCGAATGGTTCGCTCGAGCGGAACCACAAAGCAGAAGAACGAATCTTACAGAGATTCATGCGAGTGTAGAAGAAAACTAGTGGGCCAAACAGGAGGAAAGAAAGTGGAGTCTTTCCTGCAACATAAAGGACATACATGCCAAATTATTTTAAGGTGAATATGCACATATGGTAATTACGACCTGGACAGACTCAAAGATGTTTTGTGTTAACGTGATGGCCGAAGGCCTGAGCCTCGTCCTCAACTTGGACACGTGTAGCGAAGCATCACTTTTCGCGGGAATGTGCACCGGCCGCGCACACTCTGGTCGCGCCGCGAGTGACGCAATTTCGTACTCGACAGCGCACGTGAACGAATCGGATTACAAACTGTATTTCTACACCTGTAGGATACCATGTCTTTTGGATTTTACTGCTGCTCCTTTCACTCCTCACATTGCAGCAGTCGCACTCGTTTCGAATTCGGAGTTCCCAGAGTCAGGGTCCCGCTTGGGACACGTGTTCTCGGATCTCTTCTTCCAACAGCTCGGTAACGCAATGAATATGATGGGAAGGCCAATTCAGGAATGTCAAAATGTAGACCAACCAGTGCACTACTTAGTGGAGTCGAGCAGAATTTCTACGATAAGCCAACAAAAGCAGCGACACAGACAGAAGCAGCATTCCCATTTCATTTGTTCGGTGCAGCACTGCTCATTATTTTGCTCCTGCTCTTCGCAATGGAAGCAGCGGCCGCCGGGACCTCTTACATGGGTTCTGTATCTGCTCGTGTAGTAACCTGCAACAGAACAAGTTGGACATTAATTTTTCTTGAGATGACCAAACACACTAAAGAAACTTGTCTCAGAATTTCAGTTTTTGCTGTAGTAATATTTTTGTACTTGATTTTCAGTTCTAAAGTTATAGTAGTTTTCAGCAATACATTTTTTAATGTTCAATAAAATTTTATTATGAAGATAAATGCGTTAAATTAAAGGTCTGCATAACTTTAATCCACGATTCCATGATATTATCTCATAATCACATTTACATGTCACATTCCATAATCACATGATATTATCTCATTAGATAACTTATTAACAAATATATCCTGAATAATGTTTCCTTTAGTCATCAATAATAGTAAGTTTTAATGTTCTCCACTTTGAATACAAATCAATACTGTAATATTTGAAACAACACATTATGAGTCCACGGGATTCCACGTCGGTACCACTGTGACTTATTTCCCATGTCGGCAGCTAAGGGTTAAATTTGTGGTCATACAACAATGACCGTATTGGGTATGGAGAATTTTATTTTCTCACCTTTACGTAGGTACCTCGTAAGAAGACTAAGTTATATAACTGTGCGCCGGAAAACGCGAATTTTTTAAGTAAAACTCTTATTGCCGGACCCTGATAACGAAAGAGTGAATAAACCCTGTTGCTATGAAGAGTAAATTACTTCCTCTAACATGCGGTGTAGCCAAAGTAAATGTCTTATGGATCCTTAATACCGAAAAGTCCATTGACGGCAAATCGTCAGTCCGTCCGTCTGTGGTTGACGCTAGCAACTAAACCGATTTTCTTTAAAATTGATATTCTCCGATCCATCTGAAGGAGCTCAAGACTCCCAGCGTTTGAAACGGATATTTTGATTTTTGAGAGTACTTTACTGAAGCCTCAAAAACATTCTCAGAATTTATTCGAAAAAGGCTACAAAGTGTTTGATTAAACTTTGAGCTTGGACACTGTAAAGAAGGCTTACGAAAATGGTGCGGGGGTCATGTTCGTTAAAATCACACATTTTTACTTTCCCGTATACGTACGTATACACTGAGTAATATACGTAGTATATGGAAAGTAACGTAATGCAGCGCGGAAAAATAGCGAATTTCTGGCGGAAAAAAATTCATTGCTGAGCGCAGATAACAAACTAGTGGTGCTACAGAATGGCACACTCTCTCCTGTATTAATTTTCTATTTCCTTGGGTCTTCGCTAGATATTCGGAATTGCCACATACTATTTCTTGCCAGCTGACATTTATCACCGACAAAAGTACATTTTTTTGTCATTTTCTTAATTTTTCGGTTTCCTATTAGTAGAACGGAAATATTCATTTTAAAATATTAATGAAAACAAAAACCTAGTCCTAAATGGAAATTTCTCTTAAAAAATTTGTGCCGTTTTAAAGAAAATGTCGTTTAAGCGGTACTAAAAATGCATAATTTGAAGCCCCTTTTCACAGAAAATTTTTAAGTTTTCAAAATGCTTTTTTAAAGTTATTTGAAACACTTACACTCACAAATATAATAATCTTTACATATTGCTGGTAATGTGCATTTTAAAGATCTCTCATATCTCACATTGTTAAAACTGCAATATTAACGATGCAGATTTTTTTCTGAATAAAATATGTTCCTTAAATACATCTCTTCAAGTAAGTTCATATTACATTTTAACAAAATGAGTAGTTTTCGTGTAATTTTACTAGAATTACCTTCAGTTAATGGGTATTTCGTTTAATTTTGTTTTAAAATTTTAACCTCGAACCAGGATGTACATCTTAGAAATGAGAGATGCAGCAAAATCCTCGAACATCGAACGTTTGCAAAGGTTACGGAGCAAATCAATAGTCAAGTTATCAAATGAACCATGATATGGGTCAAATAAAACTTTACAACAGGACTGCATTTGTTTGTTGTAGTTAATAAGTTTTGATTCATTCATTGCTTCAGTAGTTTTTATTTCTTTTCTTAGTTCGTTCATCTATCAATTCATTTATTCATGCATACATTCGACATTCACGCATGCATTCTTTCTTACTGTGTTACTTCACTGGTTCATTTCTGCGTTCATTCAGTCATTCATTTCTGCGATTACTCACTCATCCACTTAATGATTCATTTATTTACGCATTCCTGCATTGTCTCAATCGTTCAATCCCGCATTCATTCATTCATTCATACATTTGTCCTTCCATTCATTTAATCCTTTATTGGATGCTTTACAGAAGTGGTGAAGGGAAGCGTGCTTACCTCTGCGCTGAGTGGGTGGCCGGTGGGTGCACGTGCACGTAGTGCTTCGCGTAGTGCTTCGCGTAGTGCTGTGCGCGTGGGGGCGCTCGGGCGGGCGCGAAGAGGAGTAGGGCGGGGGCGGTTCGTGCGGGTGGAGCGGCGCGGGGGCCGGCAGCGGCTGCTCCGTCACGGTGTAGGGCGGAGGCGCGTACGGCGGCGGCACGAAGGACGACCTGTCGCCTTCCCCCGAAAGGGCACTGGCAGCGGCGACGGCCAACGGTGATGACGTAGACGAAGACGTCGTCGACGACAGCTCCCGTGCTTCGGAGGGAGGCGCCTTCGTAACAGCGGGCGGCGGAGGCGTACTTCTTCCTTCTTCCTCTTCTCCTCTGACTACCTCCCGTCCCTCCCCACTATCGCCTCTTTCGGATGCCCCGGCAGGCAGGGGTTCCTCGGAAGTGTGGTGTGATGTAATTCTTTCGCCTGCTTCCCCATCAGCTGTCACTCCCTCCGTCAAGGCCATCTCCCTTTCTCCTTCTTCCACTTCACCATGGCTATCTTCCCCTTCTTGCCCTCCGCCCTGGCTCTCTCCCTCCCTCTCCGTGGGTATCTGTCTTGCGGTGCCCCCGCCCCCTGCCGGTGGCTCCCCGCCGCCTCCTCCGGGGCGGGGGGCGTGGCCGCGGTGCCGCCTTCGCTGCGCAGCGGAGCTTCTGCGCCGGAGGAGCTCCCCTCCCCCTCTGCTTTCCGCTGGCTCTCTGCGGAACTGAAATCATTGATAAGACGGTGTCAATCAGTTGTATTATCAATGGAGTCAATTGAGTTCGTTCTGACATAAAGAAAGATAAGGTTAAATTTAACTTTAATTCGAAGGTCAAATTTTAACAAGAAGGAAGCAAAAAATTGGTGATGGCATTCAGCAATACATTCGAAGATAAATATTTTGGATAAATGGAAATGTCTAATACTTTTTGGCAAGATTTTCATTATTTATTTCTGTAGACCAACGTTTTGTACTTTGAGCATTACGAATGTATTATAACCTACAGTAGCAACGAATAAAACACTTCGAATAAGCTGTAAATAAATCACTATGGCATTCAGTAATAAATTCGTCAATAAACTCTCTGGATAATGGAAACGTCACGATGAAAAGAATCTAAAAATCGTCTTGAAGAGGTTTTTGTTGTTTTGTATATAGATCGTATGTATTTTATATATACAATCTATAAATATACAATGTAATAAAAATCTGGCCAAAACATCTTAGATGCTTTTCGTTTCTACTTAAGACCAAAGTACAGAAAATGGGGAATTGGACGAAACGTCATGCCCTTTCCAAATCCCTCACACACATTCTATGGTGAATAATATTTACATGGAGACAATTGGTGGGGAAATAAATAATACGTATTAAAATAAAAGGGACAAAACAAATTTCCTCTGCTACTGAACTACGATAGAGAAGGAAGAGGAAGCGGCCTAGACGTGTGGCGGGAGATGATAGACGCTTACCCGTTCCGGGTGCCACCCGACACCATATTTCCTACTTACCCTGTTACATTACTGACATGTGTTGAACCTTTGAAATAATTTGCACCTAAATTGTTACATTTCTGCAAAATCATTGAAAAATTCACGAGACTGATAGTCTACTCTAAATACGCCAAGCATTCTCACGTTTTTGTAAAATCTTATTTCATTCAATTTCAGGCGGGTGTTGATTGCGTGTAGGAAACTATTACGACGCACTTGAGATTTCCGTTACGTTCTGTTCTTGGCATTCCTTAATCAATCTTTAAAATGTGTTAAAGGTCACAGGAAACTGTTGAGATAAGATATATTTGCCATTGGAGCAATACTGGCATTTTACCGGAAAATATTAATGTGATGTACTATATAGTGATGTACTATCACAAAAAGTATTTTGTGATAGTAATGTAGCCATCAGAATTGAGAGGCGAGACGTATATTGTAATAACCGTGTGTAAATAGACAATATTTGGTGTTACACTACATACTATCGTAAAGAGTATGGCAAACCTAATTTGACATTTTTGTACAAAATGTTTAGTTAAATGAAATTCTAATTATTTTTAATTGCATAATTTACTTTGTTAATATACAACGAAATCATTTCAAAATATTACCTTATCATTATGACTGAGGATATTTTCACGTCTCTGAATAAAGTTTGTGAAGTTTCCAGTGGATCAATAGCGAACTTACTTTCTTTCAAAAGGAACAATATAATTTTCTTCACCGACCACGCGTCAAAAGCATGCAACACATTCTGTAAAATACAGCTATTGCCGTTAGTGAACTATTTTTAGATTAAATTAGTAGAGATGGATGGGTTTTAAAACCTTGAATCAGTTCTGCGGAAGATAGAGGAAATGTAACTGAAGCGTTGCAAATAAAGCCAAGTAAGTAGTGCAAAAAAGGTAAATGATCTAATCCGCATTTATTTGAAAACAAAGCTAATTCCGAAGATATTCTATTTCTGCCACACAATTTGTGTTATGAGCAACAAGCATATCTTTCAATTATCATTGAAGATAGCCAAACATTTCCATCAAATTATTAATATGACCTTCTAGAAGATTAAAGACGATGATAACTTGCCCTATGATTTTTCATTAGCTTATAGAAATATAAATTTCTTGGACGCGGACTAAAAGTGGCATCTAATAATTACAATTTCGTGATTATAGTATAACACCGTGGTAAATGGTAAATAACGATTAAATCATTTCGTAATTATGGATTAGTATAACGGAAATTCTGCTTAACTAAATTTCAAGTGTTTATAATTTCGTACGTATAAGAATTAAACTACAGAAACAAACCGAAGTATTGTTGCATTGATGAAATTGTTCTATTTGTTGAAATATTATTCCAATTTCACCGACTTTCAATGAGAGGATATTAATAATTCCTTGTAAAACAAATCAAATAAGAAAATTTCGAAATATCATATATGAACGAAAATGGGAATTCTGAAATCCACGAAAGTATGAATATCTACTTGTTTTCTTAGTCGCCACATCAATTAATACGAACTATCTAAATAAACATAGGAAATAAACTATATTTCTTTTAAATTTTTAGGAAGAACACAATACACAACTGAATTTAAATTTTTACTTAGCACTTCATATCTTGGTATGTTAGCCTCCTGTCGTGTACCAACTGTAGAAAGTATACAAACGTCGACAAAAAATGCGAATATAACTCCACGAGCAGATATTACTGAAGGACGACCTCGCAACGTATCTTGAAGTACATAGCATACATCTTGATCTCGGATTAATAACACAGGCCTACAAAAAAAATTTTTTTGTTTGGTGCATCAAATGTTAGAGCTGATTCTTATAGTATTTTTTGCGCTGATTTCAAATCTGCAAACCATTTTTTGTATCAGCTCTAGTTTTTGAGATACATCATGTATCATTTTCAGTTATTTAGGCCTATACAGTATAATGTAGCAGATATGCATGTTATACCACTCAATGTTAGGTAAATATTTTAATTTTTTACAGTTGGCAGTACCAGCTGAGTTTGTTTTGTTTAATGATGCTCGCAATATAAACAAACCAGTTAACCTAAAATAGTGCAATGGCTTCACACCGAAGAAGTTGTGTAAATCATCCTGAGATATTTTGCTATGTTTGTGGTGAATATACATTCGTGGAAAACCGAAAACCTATCTCCGATTTCTTGAAAAGAGCGTACTTGGCTTATTTTGGTGTTAAGTTAGGCGACCAAGATAAAACATGGGCTCCACATTCAGTGTGCAAAACCTGTAATGAACATTTAAGGCAGTGGACTAATGGCAAGAGAAGGAATCTTAAGTTTGGTGTGCCCATGGTTTGGAGGGAACCAAAGAATCATGTTGATGATTGTTACTTTTGTTTGGTGAGAATCACAGGAATAAACAAGAAAAATCATAGCAAGTGGACCTATCCTGATCTTCCTTCTGCAAGACGTCCTATTTCTCATTCAGATGAAGTGCCCATTCCTACTTTTCATCTACTTCCCATTGTCAGTGATGATGAAGAACATTATTCTGATGCCCTAGGCCTACATGATGTAGGTGATACTAGTGATTGTGACTATGAAGGGACAAGCTCAAGTCCCCAGCGTTTCAACCAAAATGAGTTAAGTGATCTAGTAAGAGACCTGCGCCTTTCAAAAGAAGCTGCAGAACTTTTAGCATCTAGACTTAATGAGAAGAACTTACTTGACCCGGGAACTACAATAACTTTTTACCGTAAGAGAGAACAATCTTTGCTGCCATTCTTCAACAATGAAGACAATTTAGTATTTTGTCACGATGTCCAAGGTTTATTACTAGCAATGGGTCTATCTCAGTACTTGTCCGAAGATTGGCGTTTGTTCATTGACAGTTCTAAACGAAGTTTGAAATGTGTTCTTTTGCACAATGGGAACAAATATGGTTCCATACCAATTGCCCATTCAACGAAAATGAAAGAAGAGTATGACAACGTAGCTGTGGTCTTGGACAAAATTAAGTACAATGAGCATCAGTGGGTAATTTGTGTTGACCTAAAAATGGTAAATTTCTTGCTAGGACAGCAAGGGGGCTACACAAAGTTTCCTTGCTTCTTGTGTTTGTGGGATAGCAGAGCTAAACAAGCCCATTGGGTTAGAAGAGATTGGCCTGAACGAGAAGAAATGGTTGTAGGGCAAAGAAATGTGATTAACGAAGCCTTAGTTTCTAGGGATAAAATCATTTTGCCTCCACTACATATAAAGCTAGGTTTGATGAAGCAGTTTGTGAAAGCTCTCGACAAGGACGGTCCATGCTTTGTTTATATAGGTCGTAAGATGCCTGGAATAAGCGCAGAAAAACTTAAAGCTGGCATTTTTGATGGTCCACAAATCAGACAGCTTGTGAAAGATCCAGAGTTTGTGAACTCTATGAGTCCCGTGGAAAGCAGAGCGTGGAAATCGTTTGTACAAGTTATTACAAAGTTTTTGGGAAACATTAAAGCTGACAATTATGTTGAGCTTGTCAACAACATGCTCGATAACTTCGAAAGGCTGGGATGCAACATGAGCATAAAAGTGCATTACCTACACAGCCACCTGGACCATTTCCCTCACAACCTTGGCGATTTTAGTGAGGAACAAGGAGAACGGTTTCACCAAGACATGAAGACCATGGAGGATCGTTTTCAAGGAAGATGGGATACCCACATGATGGCGGACTACTGCAGGAACTTGGAAAGAAGTTGCCGAAACCAGATCCATTCTAGGTCGTCACGGAAAAGAACTTTTCACAGTGTCAACTAATGTCCCAACTAAGGCCGAATGGGTCTTGTAAGTTTGTATGTACGAGTAGGCATATCTCATTAAATAACATTCTGAATTGAATTACTATTTTGTACTTTCATTCCTTATATATCATAACTTGAAAACTAAAGCTCATAGAAAAAAACCAATGTCATTTTTGAAATCAGCGCCCCAAATATACTTAAAAACAGCATTAAAATCGTTTGCACCATTTTCTGTGTTGGCCTGTGTAATTAATTGTGGAAAACGTCTTGAGTTAGAGTTAAAATTAATGAGTCACTTTTGATGATGTGATATGAATGTTTAGGGGTCCTCAGGTAGGTGCAAAGTTTCTACTACGTTATACAACATTATTTCAATGTATATCCAATCCCCAAATTAATTGAAGGCTCCTGCGTCCAGAGTCTTGTAAAGGCTCACGTCTGTCCGAGAGACGCCACATCCAGGGCAGTAACACTGACGTTTCGACCATCATGTTATAGTTTTCTTCACTCCAGCCCTGAAGAAGATCAGGATATAATGGTCAAAACGTGCCCGTTGCAGTCTCTCCAAGACAGCTGAGAGCCTTTCAATCGCACATCAGCTTATATTGCACCTTTGTAGCCCTAATAAAGACTTAATACAACTTAATACATTGCCTAAACATTGGCAATTAAACAACTTGTGATAACTGCCCCAAACGCAAGAGCCTTCCCATACATCGTTGTCGGATGAGTCGTGTACCTTGGAGATTCTTCTTTGGGCAGCGAGTGGATGTGAGTCATCTTGCGAGATCCCGCTGCTGAGGTGTCGGGGGAGGCTCAGCCCAGAGGAGGTAGAGCGGGGTCCGGCGCCGGGGCTGAGCTTCGTCGCCCTCCAAGAGGCACTGAGCGCTCGCGCAGGCGATGCCTTTTAATGAACAGCCACGCGACACGCTCCTCCCCTCCTCGCAGCAGCAGATAATGGCTTATCGTAAGATCATACAGGGGACAGTCAGAACATCCTTTCCTCTAGCTACCTACGTGTGTGCTATTTTTGGAAACGGAATGTTTCTGTTAGCGCTTCTAGCGAGGATGTGAAGTAATACAGGCATCTTCGCAAAGTTCATCAGCTGAATACATTTACCGTCGGGGAGCTAAGGATCTTCATTGAAGGCATGAGGTTCATTAAACGCGTTTTCATGTACTGGTTACCGTGTTATGATTGCCGTGTTCCAGCCTGTGATGTCGCAAATCTATCGCTTCCGCACCTCCTAGTGACAAACTGAAATACAGAGCTTGATGCAATTGATTTTGGTTTAAGAATAATTGAGGTTTGTGGTTCTTTTACAGTTCATAAAACATTGACAGATATGTAACTAGTTTATTTATTTTTACTTTCCCGCATATACATATGTACCACCAACTATGGACAACCCCCATAACTTCTAAACGGTTCAGGATATCGAAATGCTGTTTTCGCTTAACAATGCGGAATCGTGGGGCAAGTAACAGGCCGTACAGAAATTGTCTATAATATTTTTAGTTTAAGAGGAATTTAATCTTCTTTGATTTTTTAAATGAAACTATATAATTTTTTCACGACCAATGGATAGACCATAAAAAGACGAATAAAATGATGTATCATATGTTAGTATTTTGGTAGTAATTTGAGTATAAAATTAGACTTTCGTATATGTGATTTTTAAGTAAACGGTCCTTTCCAGTAGCAGCCCTTGCAAAAGTCGCCTTTGGTGAAGGTAGCCTTCGTGGCGTCGAGACTGTTTCGTGGAGACAGGTAGTGTGAGAAGGGTACCCGTGAAGGATAGGGGCGTAACTATAGCAATTCATGGTCTTGACACGAAGATCATATGAACAAACATCAGTATTAACTATCAGAATGAGATACTTTTTTCCCATTTGTTCATCTGAATTGAACTTTTCTTCTACTGAAACCCCAAAGCAACGATCTTCGAAAAGAACAAATTAAAAATGATTTGTAGCGGAACGTCGATAAAAATAAAGGTACTTTTCAAACTTACAAAAATTGAGAACCGAGCTACGTGTTTTATGGCAGAAACAAGCTGTCATTTTAAAATATGGAGAGGTAATGAATGCTTAACAATTTTATTGTAATATCTTATTCATCAAGTAACAGATAGGTAGACATTTTATCTTATTATTTACTCTTAATAAACGTCTTTTTTAAACAATACCAACAGAAAAAAGCAATACAAATTTTGAAACACTCTTGACAGATTGGCCGTGTAAATTTACTAAACTTCAACACAAATTCACACCTGCAGTCACGACTGTTAATATTGATTGGAGAGTTTCTCACTTCATAACGCCACGTGCTGTCTCAAACTTAAAAATCCACGGCAGAAAACAGAAGGTATGGTTGCGTAATGAACGAATGATCATCTTAATTAAAAATGAAATTTACCAACAAAGAGACGGTGATTGGATTCTTGTTAAGTTTGAAAATGATATTTATTATTAAAGAAGACAAGTGAAATGCAGATAAATCAATGGAAAAAATATTCTGATCGTCAAAATTGGTGTTTATTAGTGTGACCTTTGTGTCAAGACATTGGATTGCTGTAGTTAGGCCTCTTTCCCCCATTGCCAACCCTCTCAGTCTCTTCTCTCCACGCAATAGTCTTTCCGCTGCGAAGGCCATTTCCCGAAGGCGAGATTTGCAGGGGCTGCTACACGAAACATTGTCCGTTTAATTCAAAATCACATATCAGAAAGTCTAATTTTATACTCAAATTACTATCAAAATACTAGCATATGATACAACATTTTATTGCTCTTTTCATGATCTATCGATTGCTGGTGAGAAAAATATATCGTTCCATTTAAATAATCGAAGATGATTAAATTTCTCAAAAAATTAAAAATGTTATAGACAATTTCTCTACGGCATGTTACTTGTTTCATGGTTCCCCATTATTCAGCGAAAACTCCATATCGATATCGTGAACCTTTTTAAAGTTATGAGGGTGGTCCATAGTTGGTGGGACATCCTATACACACACACACACACACACACACACACACACACATATACACATACACATACATATAGGGTATCCCACCAACTATGGACCACCCCCATAACTTCTCAAGGGTTCAGGATATCGAAATGCAGTTTTCGATTAACAATGCGTAATCATGGGGCAAGTAACATGCCATAGAGAAATTGTCTAAAAAAAATTTAGTTTTCGAGAAATTTAATCATCTTTGATTTTTTGAATGTAACTATATATTTTTCAGCAGCAATCTATAGATCATTCTTGCGCCTAAACCATACGTACGATTTCTTCCAAAATAGATGGCCTGGCCTAGAGAATCCTGGCCGATTTAGTTCTAGTCAAAGCTTTGAGATTTTGAAAAAGATTCTTCAAAATTTGGTGGTACTTTATGTGAACCACCCCGGGGATTTTCAAAATTTTCTCAAAAACGGCTCCAAATTTTTTCTTTACATTTTTTGTATGAATAGAGTAAAATACACTTATTAACATGACATAGGTCCGATTTTCACGGATAACTCTGAATTTTAGAAAATTGTGAAAGTTTGAATTTTTTCGGCGTCTTTCTCCAACTACAAAATTGAAGATTTTTTCTTCAAATAAAATTTGTTGTACATATTGAGTTCTTTCATAAAGATAATGTAAATGTTTTTCAAAATTTTAGTAGTTTTCGTGCAATATGTGCAATTTTAAAAAATTACAAAAACAAGATTTTCTCAAAAACGGCTCCAAATTTTTTCTTTAAACTTTTGGTAGGGATAGTGGTAAATTTACTCTATCTGATGACATAAAAGCCATATTGCTCTATTGGTTGATTTTTTCAAAAATTACAAAAATGTAAATTTTTTCACATGTTTCTCACGTCGATAATATTTACATTAGTGGCGATTTTTTCACATTATTATATTTACGAGTACATGTGCTTTAAATAATGCCAAGTAAAGTTGCTCGAAAGCACAACCGTTTTCTGTGAAAAGTAGCTCAAAATTTCGTATTTTCAGAAACGCTCAAACGCTATTTTGTCATATATGGCTGCAAATTTTTTCTGGATACGTCTGTAACGGATAGTGCTAATTACACTATTTAGTATACCTTAAAGTTTATTTGAGTTATTTTTTTGTTTTTTCAAAATTACATAATTGTACTTTTTTTTAAAGATCTCTCACATCTTTAATATGCACATTACCAGCAATTTGTAAACATTATTATATTTGTGAGTGTAAGTGCTTCAAATAACTTCAAATAAAATATTTTGAAAATTCAAACATTTTCTGTGAAAATGAGCTTCAACTTTTGCATTTTTAGTAGCGCTAAAACGCCATTTTCTCTTAAACGGCACACAATTTTTAAAAGAAAATTGCCATTTATTACTATATTTTTGTACTCTTTAATATTCTAAAATGTATGTTTCCGTTCCACCAATAGGAAACCAAAAAATGAAGAAAATGACAAAAAATATGTACTTTTGTCGGTGATAGACGACAGCTGGCAAGAAAGAGTTTGTGGCAATTCCGAATAGCTAGCGAAGACCCAAGGAAATATAAAACTAATACGAGAAAGTCTGTGCCATTCTGTAGCACCATTAATTCTTTTTCAATTTCATTTTCTTTTTCATTTTCCTCCAGACGATCTATATTTTGAGGAATGTGCACAGCATCGACCATATTTTCAGAAATATGGTCATCTTCCTCCACAAATAAGTTCAGTAGTTGACAGATACCTTTATTTTCTATCATTCCCAAAATAAGCAGCATTTGTAGGAATTAAAAAATTACGTTTCAATAATTGTTTATACAATGATGCTACAATGCAGGATAAAACACTATCTCTTTGATGAGATAATTATATCAGGAACGGAAATATGATGCAGTACTTACATGTCTGTTTCTGAACAATTACATTCCTATTGCATTTGTTCTATCATGTTCGTACCAAATACCCTCTAATCTCAAAGTTGTGTAAACGCATTGTAAATTATCAATAATTAGTTATGTAAGGACTTATCAGCATAATGAATATTCTGGAACGATATAAGAAAGTTCAAGCTGGTTTATCGAGTAATAAATAGTAAATAAGTATTGTATAGTAAATAAATTAAAAATTGAATATCGGTAGCACAATCTATTACATTATCTCCAAGTTTAAAAATTCAACGAAGCCAATTTTACGCTCGGGTATGAATTAAAAGTGCAAAAGCTGATCAAATAGCATTTATTCTAGTGCGATTATGATACAGAACAAATTTATAACGAATCAATTTTCTTAAAAAATATGTATATTAAATGTTGCGTTTACGCAACTTCCAGACTTAATGCGTTAATGAAATCTGTTCTTTAAAATTCTGTGCTTTTAGTGAAGACAATGGAAATCAGAACCGAGAAGATTGTTAAAAATCACAAATACCAAGTTTATTTACAGATTCATATTTCTACGAATCATATGTTTTAATAATTTAACCCTAAAACATATTTTATATATTAAATGCATAATTTGGTGGCATTTGGTCAATGCTTAAGGTGAAATGTCAAATGTTTTAGATATTAATAATTGAGTACACTGCTGCACCTCATTGGCTAATAGAGCTTACGATTATTATCTTGCCCCCAATACTCTAAAAAAATATTACATGTTGCAATTCAAGTAAAACCTGTAAGTTTTGTTTAAAAATTATTTACGTTACAATGCCTTCCCAGGAATATTTATTTTGTTGATGCTAAATTAATACCCACTTCAATGCAAAAAATTATTCCCTCTCCACATCGTAAACTTCATCACAAGACAATTGACTAAAGAATGTTATAGTCGCCGTCTGGAGAAGAATTCTGCTCTGATCGGTAGTTTTCCGTGGTTTCTCCCTAGGCGTCCCTAGTGTCTCTTCAACACTAGGCGTATGACGGAGCAGTGCCCTAAAAAACGGACCACAGATCTCGTCCTATCTTCCTTTTCCTATTTTCATCCCTTTCTTAGACGCATTTACACATTCACGCACTACACTACCATACATGCCGGCAGACCGGTCGGGAAATTAGAGCTTGTCGCGGCTGGGGCCGTGTCCCGCTGGTGGAAATCCTGGTTGAGGAAAATCCCTCTAGCCGAATGTAGGTCGACACCAGATCTCACCATTCAACTGGGAAAGATTTCCACCTCCCAGGAGGAAACACGCACTACACTTAGGGGTCTAATGACCTTAGCAGTTGTCGCGAACGTAATTACCAATCAATCAATTAAATAATGGGGGTAAAGTGCAAGAACAAAACCAAAGGACTGGGTAATTGTAAGCAAACAACGTGCCTCGTTCGCTTACAAGAGTCACTACCGCATCGACAGCGCTAGCGATCCACCGTATCGACTTTTCGTTCCGAGAGAGGATCGAGGCAATCTCTATGTAACATGGGTATTAGTCCATTTATCGTTACGCTACGATCCCCTGCACAAGCGGATAGCTAGAGCCGTCGGCACGTACGAGAGGTGAGGAAACCGTTGCCTCAGAGGGCGATTTTTGATCTATCAGGTAAGCTCCCAGCTATACAATTTTTACTCAGGTTAGTGTTGTGAGGTACCATTATTTATCTATAATAAGTGTGTATTTCTTTATTTTTTATTCTTTATTTTTATTTACATCAGCTTTTTATTTATTTTTTCAAATGTATTAATAGTCAGTTGTTCTTATGTGTAGTTTTTCATGATGATTTAGTGTACAATTTCATCAGGCTAATATATCAGTTCGTTGGGAAGTGAATGTCTCCGTTTGTCAATTACAGTCTACAAAGAGTCCAATCATCCAGGATAGTTACCCACAAAACAAAACAAAATTGAAGTTTCATAATATTATGCTAGGTTTGGTAATATTCAAGAAACTTTTATGTTTTGGAACCTGGAAGTCCTCATTTTTATAGCGCGAAATTGTTCCATTGATTTAACTTTAACATATGATTTTTTTGAATTTCTGGGTAAAATTATGAGAATGGGATATTTGTAATGTGCTGGCTTCAGTGAAATTAGCAAATTTTCATCCTTTGCAAGATTTCTTTTTTTTCACAAAGTTTTTTCATTATCACTCGGTCACCTTCATTGCTGACTCGGTCACCTTCATTGCTGACTCGGTCACCTTCACTCGATCACCTTCATGTCTGAAACTGTTGCTGCTTGAAGCTTTCTTCATCGTTTCGATCCAGTGATCAGTGCTATCTGTTATCTAACCTGTTATTTTTGCCACATTTCCCAATTTGTTTGACCCAAATTTCTGAGTCAAACAAAGGAGGCATGTCACACATGGCCTGAAGGTGGATAATTTTCTTTCAATTTTTAAGGGTTGTAGGAAATAATTTAAAAATATTGCGTGGAAGATGATAATGCAAGTAAATTATTAATAATGTGTTATGCGGTGTATTTAGAGCATTAACATTTGTTTTATTAAATGAGTGAACCAGTTTATTTTTCTTTGGAATCAAATGCTGACGTATTTTAACATTCTTGCGGAAACATGATTATTGGAATTTTGAAATTTTGTGTTAATGAACTTTTTCTTGTTGACTATCAGAGATTTGAAGTAGATGTAATGTCCACTAGCTGACTATTGCTCTGTGTCGTAAGTTTGATATCAGTAAAACATTGTTTTCTTTGAAGCTTAATTCAAAGTTCCATTTTCAAGTAAATATTACGATATATTTTATTGCTGTCTGTTATAACTTAAGAAATTTTGTCCTCGCTCGTCCACTAGCCAGTTGTTTATCTCTCCCATCGTAAATGATTATAAATTCGAATGTTTTATGCAGATCGTAGACATTATAATAAAATTATTAATGTCATAAATAAATAGTAAAATAAATTATTGAATATACGGCCCATTTCCTCCATCTACTAGTAGAAATTTATCATGTTTCCTATTTTGTCCCATATATCCAAATAATCTTTCGTCGCATTACAATGCATTACATCGCATTATTACGTGTTCACAAAAATATTATTTCGCACCTCTTACTTTCAGGTTTCAAACACTTGAATCACAACCACTTTACTTTTTGTTGGATAGTATTGTCCAAAAGATAATTATTTAACGTTTTTACACAAAAACATATTTGCTTTAATACGAGTAGATATTCCAAATGGTAATGTGCAGTTCCAAACTGCATTGTCTTGTGTTGGTCCCGAACTTACTTTATTACATCATTGAGAGATTCTCTTCAGGGTATCGAAAATAAACCGTCCTAGTCTGCGTGACAACCTAAATCCGACTCCCCAAAGATTCGATTTATTATGTATTTTTTGTGAGACATTTACTACCATTTGTATATAAATAAATAAATAAAAAATAAATAAATAATAAATAATTAAATAAATAAATAAATAATAAATAAATAATAAATAAATAAATAAATAAATAAATAATAAATAAATAAATAAATAAATAAATAAATAAATAAATAAATAATAAATAAATAAATAAATAAATAAATAAATAAATAATAATAAATAAATAAATAAATAAATAAATAAATAATAAATAAATAAATAAATAATAAATAAATAAATAAATAAATGTCTTTATTGGTGGCGAGACTCAGGTCATTTAGCCTGCTCTTCTCTCAGACCACTTTCAAAATTGTATTACATTAATGAATAATAGAAAGATCATTCAATGGAAACTAGGATTTTGTAGAAAACTGTGAATATTTATATTAATAGATATTTACATTTCCTTTTGAGTATTGCAAATATTAACAACACGAAAGAGAAGAACAGCTATAGTTTGAAAAAGAGCCAACACTGATTTAAGAAGGTATCTAAGTATCAATTGAGGCAAACGTTGTGTTCTTCGGATTCTGAGGCTGAGTGAGAATGCAATGGCGTAAAATCAGGCAATAGTAGCAGAGGGTAAACACCATGTGTTTTGGCTCGTACCGCTGATCGCTGACACTGCTCACATTTCAGCAGTTGTTGCACCCGTTCGCTGTCCCGTGTTTCCAGTGTGGGGGCATCGCCTGTGGCACGAGTTCTTCGATCTCGTGTAGTTTCTTCTAATAGCTCAGAAAAGCACTGCAGCAGTTGGGAAGGCCACGCCAGGTGGTCGAAACGCTGGCAAACCAGCACGCTTGGACTTGACGTAGCGTCGAGTGACAACCGGAGGCATTCAGATAATTGTAGCCGTGGAAGGCTACTCCGCCAAAGCACACAACAACGCACAAATGCAACAGCAGCATAACAGCTCTTCGTCTGTACATTCCTGCTCCTTCTGCTGCTCCCGTTCTTCGCAATTGGTACAGCGAGTATTGTGGGGCTGGCTGTAGGCCGCGTATCTGTGGTGATCTGCAACAGAACAAATTGTACATACGTTTTTCTTCAAATGTGATTACTGGCGTAATTTGGTGAAGGGAGCCTTTATGGGCGAAATTTGAAAATCAAAACATGAATGCAGATTTATTTCAATCAAAGAATTGTATGTATCCAAATTAAATCCTATTTTTTATTATGTTTTACACTTATTTAGTAATGTATATGGAAGATCTTTCAAACGCCCTGTTGATTAGTCAGTGAGATAAAAACTAAAGGAAAAAGGTTAATTTTTGATTTCCTGAAAAATATACCGTATCTAAACCGTTTACATATTCAAAATAAGTTTATTATGGAATTTCAATTTTTAAATTCATTATTCGTCCTTCTCTTACATATGCTTGTCCTATTTGGTGTAATGCCTCATCTATTATCAAGAAAATGCAAACTATACAAAATAAATTCCTAAGAAAAGTACCAAAAGCAGATTGGTTCATTTCGAATAAACAAATTCATAGAGAGCTTCAAATTCACTCCATTAAAACCTTCATAATTTAGCAAACTCAAAAATATTTAATAACCGTAAATTACCTCTTTCTCCTGCATCTCAACACTTTACACTATGTCAAAATTATTCTGCTCTTTCTATTCATTCACATTTTCCATCTGACCATATACGAGTCATGCATCCGTTATTCGGAATGAAATTTTTTATATCTGCTTTCATCCACGCCTTCTTTGAGCCATCCATGCAGACATCAATCACTCATTCTTGCAGACATGCGTTCGTTCGTAATTTATTCAAGTGTTCATTCACTCACTAACTTACTGATTCATTCATTTCTGTATTCATTTAGTAATGTATCCATTCATCCTCTCATTCAGGCATTCATTCATTCATTCCTTGGCTGCTTTCCATCAGTGATACAAGGAGGCTTTTTTACCTGCGCGCGTAGTGCTTCGCGTAGTGCTGTGCGCGTGGGGGCGCTCGGGCGGGCGCGAAGAGGAGTAGGGCGGGGGCGGGTCGTGCGGGTGGAGCGGCGCGGGGGCCGGCAGCGGCTGCTCCGTCACGGTGTAGGGCGGAGGCGCGTACGGCGGCGGCACGAAGGACGACCTGTCGTCTTCCGTCGGGGCGTGGGCGGCGGCGACGGGCAACGGTGATGACGTCGTTGGCGACAGCTCCCCTGCCCGGGAGGCAGACGCCATCGTAACAGTGGGCGGCGGAGGAGTACTTCCTCCTCCTCCTCCTTCTTCTTCTTCTTCTTCTTCTTCTCCACCGACTACCTCACGCCTCTCCACACTATCGCCTCTTTCGGATGCGCCGGCAGGCAGAGGTCCCTCGGAAGTGCGTTGTGATGTAATTCTTTCGCCTGCTTCCCCATCAGCTGTCGCTCCCTCCCTCAACGCCATCTCCCTTTCTCCTTCTTCCACTTCACCATGGCTATCTTCCCCTTCTTGCCCTCCGCCCTGGCTCTCTCCCTCCCTCTCCGTGTGTATCTGTCTTGCGGTGCCCCCCGCCCCCTGCCGGTGGCTCCCCGCCGCCTCCTCCGGGGCGGGGGGCGTGGCCGCGGTGCCGCCTTCGCTGCGCAGCGGAGCTTCTGCGCCGGAGGAGCTCCCCTCCCCCTCTGCTTTCCGCTGGCTCTCTGCGGAACTGCAATCATTGATGAGACGGTGTCAATCAGTTGTATTATCACGAGTTCGTTCTGACATAGAGAAAGATAAGGTTAAATTTAACTTAAATTCGAAGGTCAAATTTTAACAAGAAGGAAGCAAAAAATTGGTGATGGCATTCAGCAATACATTCGAAGATAAATATTTTCGATAAATGGAAATGTCTAATAATTTTTGGCAAGAGTTTCATTGTTTATTTTTGTAGATCAACGTTTTGTACTTTGAGCATTACGAATGTATTATAACCTAAAGTAGCAACGAACACAACACTTCGATGAAACTGTAGAACATAGAGATGGTATGCTGCTTTTCAAGCACTTGCATGAAGAGGGATATGTACCCGACAGTTTGAAATATTCGAAGTGCATAGTTCTGTAATAAATATTTTACATAATCGCTACAAATAGTAATACAAGAAATGATTTGCTAAGTAACAACTCTCAAAAAACGGTGACAAAATTGTTACTTTAGTTTAAAGTAGTGAACCTGGGGCAATTGGATGCCAGTTCCTCTGCCCTCATTCCTATCACGTACATTCTATGGTCCCCAAGATTTGCATGGAGACAGTTGGTGGGTAAATAAATTCAATGCGTTAATTAAAAAGCGAGAAAACACAAAATTACTTTGCCACTGAATTACGGTAGAGGGCGAATGGTTGTCGGCTTCGACGGAGATCGAGACATAACCCATTGTTACACGCTTCGGATGCCGACCTTGGTACACCAACTTCGTAGATATATGTAGATACTGACATTTTTGGAACCTTTGAAATATAGTACCTAAATTGTTACATTTCTACCAAATCATCAAAAACTTCAGATATGTATATCTGAGAAGGCAAGTTTGAGTATGCCATGCATCCCCAGTTTCATTAAGAAATTATTTAATCCAACTCTCCTCGCGTGATGTTAGCTGTGTACCAACCTGAGATAACGCACTAGATACTTCAATATGTTCAGTTCTTGGAATTGCTTAATCATTCGTGAAAATCTTTTAAAGGTCACAGGAAACACTATAGATAAGATATATTCGACATTAGAACAATACGTCAATTCTACCGGAAAAAATTGATACAGTAATGTCCGTCAACCAGGTATTGAGGAATGAATATTATAATAACCGCCCCTACACGGACAATGAAAATATTATTCCACATATATTGTAAAAAGTATAATAAATGTAATGAGAGAAATTTGTGCCATATTTCTGCATCTGTAAAATCTAAATATTTTAATTCACATAATTTCACTTTACTACTCTGAAATTCAATTATTTATTAACTTTCCCTCATTATGATTGTGATATTTTCATATCTCTCTGAATGTTGGTCCTCGATGTACAGGCTTCAAGGTTCAGAAGCGAAATTACTCTCTCAAAAAGAAACAATACATCTTTTCTTTAGATACCAATGATCAAAATCTTTAAACCGCTTGTGAAGAATACAATAATTGGCGTTTGTTCAATATTTCGAGATTAATTTGAAGGGTTGAAAAGGAATGTGGTGAAATATTGAGCCAGTGCTCGACAAAAGAATGAGAATAATACTTGAGCATTGAAATTAAAGCTCAGAAAGTTTAAACGGTCTGATGTATTATCTGCCTTTATTTTAAAACGAAATTAATTCGGGGCGATATTCACCTTTATCCACACAGTTTGTGTTATAAGGAATAAACAGATTTTCCGTGAATCGTTGAAGATGGTCTAGCTTTTGTATCAAATTATTTATGTGACCTTCTGGAAAACAATGTTTGAGGATAACTTGCACCTTCTTTTCTCAACCACTTGTACAAAACCGCCCAATTTTTAGATGCGAACTATGAATGATTCATTAAATCTATTTAGTAAATTAACGATAATTATTTTGTAAGTATTATTAGTAGAACGGAAATTCTGCTAAACTGAAATTCAAATCAAATAATTAATTGGTTTCTGTATTTTTAAACGAATTTCAAAATATTTAACAACAGAAATGAACATAAATATTCAGTTTCGTGGTTCTAATTGGTCGGTGTCTTTTTTTAGGCATTTCTTGAGCACGATTTTGCCATTTTCCTATCTTCTAAGGAGGTTAATAACTCCGTAGTGAACAAATATTATCGGAGAAAAATTTGAAAATTTATCTCAGAACAAAAACGGAAATGTGAAAGTACACGCAATTTTTAACATATTCTTTCCTTAGTCGCTAAACACAGTAAAACTCACAACCAGACTAGAAAATAAAACATTTGGTTGATTTATTATGCAGTGCGAAATGAACAAGGGAATTTATATCTTCCCTAGCTTAATAAAAACACCTTTCGTGGAGAATGTTGCTTGTGTAACTATAAACATTGCTTTTGGATGGAACGCAGTGTACTCAGACGTACGTATATTAACCTAGTATTAATAGTTATTATTGGAAAAGCTCTTGAGTTTGAGTTGAAAGTAATGAGTTAGAAGGTTTTTTTGAGATATGTTTAGTGATCTACTAGTGTCAAAGTTTATATTATCTAGCGCGCCAGCAAAGTCTCTCCGCAGTGTCCATTGCTGATGAGAGTGCTCGTAACAGAAATTGTTGTAGCTCAAGCTGCACCTTGAAAACGTGAATTGCGTACTCACCACAATCATAATAGATCCTTGAAGGATTGTTCCCCTCACCTGTTTTCCAGTGGTTTTGTTGCTACCAACATAAAAGCAATTTTTAATAGGAGGCCCTAATTTGGCTCAGCGTTGAATTTCTTGCCGCACTCTATTTTATATCATAATTTTAATATTTATCCAAACCGCACATACCGCACATCAGATTATATTGCACCTTTGTAGCCCTAATAAAGACTTAATACATTGCCGAAACGTTGGCAATTAAACAACTTGTGATAACTGCCCCAAACGCAAGAGCCTTCCCATACATCGTTGTCGGATGAGTCGTGTACCTTGGAGATTCTTCTTTGGGCAGCGAGTGGATGTGAGTCATCTTGAGAGATCCCGCTGCTGAGGTGTCGGGGGAGGCTCAGCCCAGAGGAGGTAGAGCGGGGTCCGGCGCCGGGGCTGAGCTTCGTCGCCCTCCGAGAGGCACTGAGCGCACGCGCAGGCGATGCCGTTTAATGAACAGCCACGCGACACGCCCCTCCCCTCCCCTCCTCGCAGCAGCAGATAATGGCTTATCGTAGGATCTTTCAGGGGACAGTCAGAACAAATTCCATCCTTCACGCTAGTTACCTACCTGTGTGCTATTCTGGGAAACGGGATGTTCCTGATTGCGCATACAATGAGGAAGAGAAATAAATACAGATATATCTGTTAAGTGTTTCTTTCGAATACCTTTACCGTTGGATAGCTAAGGATTTTCATTTCAAACTTTGGGTTCCTTGCACTCATTTTGACTCATGTTACTTTGTTATGGTTGCCTTGTATCATCCTGTGATGACGCAAATCTATCATCTCTGTACCTTGTGGTAGCAAACTGACTTACAGAACTATGGAATTAATTTTTTTAAAGAATAATTATGGGTTATAGTTCTTTTACATTCCATACATAAATGACAGAAAACACAAATAGTTCATTTAATTTTTTACGTGTTTTATTATATTACTATTACGGAAGAGGTTTACTGTGCAATAAACTTCATTCCTCTAGCACTACTTCAAGCTAGTGACTATCGCAATTGGTCTCATTCAATAAGTAGATATTCCATTACTAACTTTTTTTATTGTAGCTGAAATTAATATTTCGCGTTTGCCGACTTTTTGTGGTCACTGATCACGAATGTCTTTATCGTGACGTGTCACGGATGTCACGGTATCGTCACGGATGTCACGGATGTCACGGTGTCGAAACGTATCGTCACGGATGTCACGGTAAGAATCGATGACGTGACGTGCTTGCATGTGTTGTTCACAAAGGGTATAGGGAGCTCAGGGGGACCGTGACATCCCTAAAAATTATGAAAAGGCCCCCTTAGTCCTACGTATTAAAATATTTCTGTAAATATGATCAATTTCTTGTTTTTCTTTTTTTATGCTGACGAATTGAAAAATGGACACACAGCACTTGAGGAAAAATTCTCAAAATCATTTTTCAATCCTGTAAATGGTTCACCATAAATTTCATTGTATTTATTTTGATCATTGTATTTATTTCATTTTCTTTGTAGTATGTGTATTTTATTTCCTACTAAATATATTATATAGAAACAAAAAAAATTAATGGAAAAGGGTTTCCAGTGGTAATTAGATACGAAGCTGTCCCAAAACTGATTTTGGAGTGCTCAAGCCTACAATAGCCTTCTCCGCGTTCATGTCGCTGTATAACTTGTCTGATTGATGATCCTCGCGTGAAACCTTACCTTCCGTTTTGGAAAGTGAGCAGGTGCTCGTCCGTATTTGAGTTAGTGTGGATAATTTTTCAGACTGGATGTAATCTGTCAACATCAGATTGTGTCTACGGTGGATGTTCGCGTATTGTATTGATTGCTTTGTGAGATTGTATTTAGAAATGATTTGGTGAGATGGGGCCTGCCCAATGGTTCCGCTGAAACAATTTATTGAAAAGAGATTTGGAGTACGTAAAGATACCATCATTATTCATGGTGGACAGCATCTCTAGACCAAGATGAAGCACAATTCCGATCTCTCTATGTCGTCAATATTGAAGATAAGAGATTTATCTTAATGAAACCTGTTCTTTAAAATTGTATGCTTTGCGTCAAGAATGGAGAGCACAACTGAGAAGATTGTATGATATCATAAAAACAATGTTTATTTACAGAATCCTATTTCTACGAATCGTATGTTTTAATAATTTAACCCTAAGATTTCTTTTCTGTATTAAATGTATAATTTAACTTTATTTGATCAACGCACAAGGTGAAACTTATGTCAGATGTGTTATACGGGGCGAGTTACGTGACTTTACCACCTTCTGCAGTTTTTCAACGATTTAATTTATTTCAATACAATTGCAATGCGACACATAAGTGACTGAGGGAACCGGGTCAATTGGTTTATGAACTCGTTTCCATTTTATCATTTGTATTTTACAAGATATTGAGGTAACTGTTTTTTTCCAGTTGAATTAAAATATATTTTAGTCTGTTATGGCGAGCGTAAAATAACAAATCCAATAATATACATATTTTAATATGTTAGATCAGAAATTTTTGAGCAATTGTGATTTGTTTGCAATAGCTTTCCTTGCCCGAGCTCGCGTTAGCAGAGGAGCGCTCCGTGACTTTGTGTGGCGGACTGTTACATTCAAAATATCCGTTAAACACGTGTGGCAAAAAATAAAAATTACTCACATCAAAGCTTATTAAACATATGACAATACCTATATCATTAGATTCTTTTTACGCTCGTCATGATGGACTAAAAAATGTTTATAGTTCCATTTAAAAAAAACAAAGTTTCCTCAATATCTCGTAAAATCTAAGTGTCCAAATAGAAATGAATACACGTATCAATTAGATCCATTCCCTCATGCCCGTCCGTGAAAACTACATTGCAGTAACTTGAAGCTTTCACAAACTGTAGGAGCTGCGTCTTCTTGGCTAATGGAGATTATAATCTTGTCCCCAAACCCCCAATATTTTTTGTTTAAAAATAAGCTTATTTACATCTCATAAGTTTATATAATGTGTAAAATAAGTTTACTTAAGTGTTCTCGTGGAATATTTATGTTGCCTATGCTAAATTTAGTACACTCTTCAGAGCAAGTAATGTTTTCCTCTCCACATCATATACTTCATCAGTCGCTGTCTGGAGGAGAATTCTAACGGGCGGCTGCTCTGATCAATAGTTTTCCGTGGTTTCTCCGGTCATTGCCAGGTGAATGCAGGAGCAATACCCTAGCAAACGGGTCACAAACAGCGCGCGATTTTTCCTTCCTATTCCTTGTCATATCCTCAGACCTCACACAAAATTACAGTTATACTTACACGCACTACACAACCGCACATGCCTGGAGGCCGTACGGGAAATTAGAGCTTGACCCGGCTGGGGCTGTGCCCCGCTGGTGGAAGATACCTGGTTGGGAAAACCCCGCCAGCCGACGGTAGGTCGGCAGCAAATCTCACCATCTAGCATGGGATGATCACCACCACCTCCTGGGGTAAAACATGCTCTACACTCACGGATTTCATGACCTTAGCACTTGGCGTGACTGGAATCACTCATTAATCAACTAAAAATGGGAGTAAAGTGGAAGAATAAAATATCTACTGTACAAGATTATAATGTATTAATACCATTTTGCTCCATTCTTTTATTTTTTTCAAAAATTACAAAAAATATAATTTTTTTGACCAGCCTCTCAAGTCGTTAATATTTTCATTAGCGGTGATTGACTCACATGATTGAAGTTGCAACTTTGTGTTCTTTAAATGATGTCTTCTAAAGTTTTCACGCCAATTCTCTAGTTTTTTGTAAAATTGAGCTCATAATTTCGCATTTTCAGAAACGCTCAAACGCCATTTTCTCAGAAACGGCTGATAATTATTTTTGTTCAGATTTTTGGTACGGATGATGCTAATTGCAGTAGTAGTAATTGCAATAATGCTAATTTAGTTTTGTTTAAAAAATTACCAATTTTGTTTAAAACTCTTTCACGCCGTTATTATGCACATTTCCAGCGATTTGTATACATTGTTGCATTTGGGATCGGAAATTCTTTAAAAGACCTCAAAGAAACTTCTCGAAAAAGCAAAACATTTCTTTGATAAAGAGCTTCTACTTCTGCTTTTACATTAGAGCTTAAACGTTTTTTTTTCTTTCTTAAAAATACCTCTAAATTTTTCAACGAAAATTTTCAATAATGAGGAGATTTTACTCTTCTTTAATATTTTAAAAGTAATAATTCGAATCTACTATTAAGGTACTGCAAAATTTAGAAAACTTCTAAAAAAATTATTTTGGGGGGTGATGAATGGCAGTGGGTAATAAGAGGATGTGGCAAGACGATAAATCTATCCCACACTAAGGAAATTAGAAAACTTTTCTACAAGATACTCTGTGCCATTCTGCAGCACCACTAGTTACTTTCCCTTATTTCGTACGTAGATACACGTACTCGGAGTAATATGTAAAGTATAGAGAAAGTTAAGTAATGCTGCGGAAAAGCGATTTCGAGATTTCTACGGAAATACACGTTTTGGTGGCTACGGAAATACACACTCTGATACCGAAAAAGAGTTGCTTTTTTTAAACATCCGTCCGTCCGTTCGTCTCTGAGCACCACTAGCGCCTAAACCATACGTAGGTTTTGTTCCAAAATGGATGTTTCCCGGCCGATTTGGCTAGACTCGAAGCGATGCGATTTTGAAAAACGTTTGGCAAATTTGGGAGTACTTTACATGAAGCCCGGGGATATTTTCAAAATTTTCTCAAAAATAGCTCCAATTGTTTCTTTGAATTTCTTGTAAGGATAAAGTAAAATGCACTTATAGAGGTGGCGTAGGTCCCATTTTCATAGTTGTCTCCACACTCACACTGCAGCAGTCGCATCCGTTTGGAGTGCAGTTTTTCCAGTGACGGGAGACCACCTGCGACTCTTGTTCTCTGTTCTCCGATATCGTGTAGTCTCTTCCAACAGCTCGGAACAGGCCATTCTAGGATTGCGAAAACGTTGACCAACCATTACGCTACTCAGCCTAGCCAACCAGAAATGCATAGGCACACCAGCAGAGGCAGCGACATATGCAGCAGCAGCAATTCCACATCATTTCGTCGGTGCAGCACTGCTCATTCTCTTGCTCCTGCTCTTCGCAATGGGCACTGCGACCATCGGTACCTCGCCTAGAGGTCGTGTGTGTGCTCAATTCTCTGTGGCTACCTGCAACAGAACAAGTTGGACATCCGTTTTTCTTGAGATGACTCAAACATAATTTCTTGATGCATCATAGGAGGAATCTGATGGATGGAGGTTGAAAATCAGAACCTAAATGCTGAAATATTTTAAACAAATATAATACGTTGTTAAATCAAGTGCCTGTTCGGCTGAAACGCAGTTTGTAATACGATTCGTTCACACGTGCTGTCGATTCCGAGAGTGAGTCGCTCGCGGCGCGGACACATTTGGACACATTTTCTCGACGCTTCGCTATTTTGTTCCAAGTTCAGAACGAGGCTTGGGCCTTTAACCTTCGCGTTAACATAAAACATCTTTGAGTCTGTCCATCGCATATTTACCAACGAATTTTAAGTAAATACACTTCAAACATTATTTCGCATGTGTATTCTCTTAATGTTTTCCAGGAAAGCCTGTATTTTCTTGTCTCCTGTATGCCACACAAGTTTTTTCCTCTATGTTTGCTCACACGTAAACGAAACTAACACAAAATGCATTTCAGCCGAAGAGACAGTTACCTCGCGTCAGAAATTCAAAAAACTATAATAAATACGTCTTGTGTTTTTAATAAATTGAAAACTCATTTTTATTAAAATCATTTCTATATTCAAAATATAATTACCGTAAATTTTTAGTCATCCTACAATGACCATATTGGATAGCGAGTTTTTATTTTCTCACCCTTACGAAGGTACTTCGTAACAAGAGAATGTTATGTAATCGTGCGCCGGAAAAAGGCGAATTTTTTGCAGAAAACCTCTTATTACCGGGCCTTGATGATGAAGTAAATAAATCGTGTTGCTATGGATAGTAAATTACTTTCTCTAACCCGTGGTATAGCCAGAATTCATGTATTGTAAGTCCTTTATACGGAAAAATCTATTGAAGGCGGTGAAAAGAGCCTGCAACACATCGATAACGGCGATGCTCATATAAAAGGGAATAAAAAATGTCACAGATTCCCAAAAAATCAGCCTCTTACTTTCTTGTACTGCAACAGATTGCCTCAAGAGAGATAGAACTAGAAATGTGTTTTTAATGTTATATTTTTCTCAGCTTCTATTGTATGTATCAGTCAGAAACAAAATTGCAGAGACGAGTCAAAAATAGTTGAAATTGAATGTATTTTTGTCAATCTACTGTGATGCCGAATTCAAATAAAAAATAATAAAATTTTGAAATTAATTATTGACGCTGGGGTACTGTTTTAGATTTTTTCCCTAGCAGGTGTCTTTTATCATTCTATAACATATATTCTTTTAGATTTTTAAACATTGTGGAGTATGTTGAAAAAATTAAAATTAATTTTTTTTAATTTTATCACCTTAAAATTTGAAATTTGTGCCAAAATGTGATTAGAAAATACTTTTTAACCGATATTTAAACACAGATTCAGTCAGGACATTAAACTCCAAATCTTATAGGTGTTACCTCGATTACCTACCAAAATCAATCGGAATGTCCTTAGTGGAATGAAATGGGAGGGCTCTTGCTCATCCGACTTCAGGCAATGAAATTGAGGCACCAGTTTGAGTCATAATATTAGAGGGAATTTTAAATGCCACAATTATCACAAGTCAGTCAACAAGAAACAGATAAGCATTTTTTAAAAATATTGCATCTTTTATTTTATTTACCCTTCGTGTTATTTTTGGTTTGTCACCATTGAAAATTATCAATTAACGTCACATTCAAAATGTTTCATAACACTTCTTGCTCTCTATGCAATATGGCGGCCAACATCTGATCTCCCTTTTCAAGCGAAGTGGTCACATTGTTCGCGACGGAAACTGGTGCTGCGCAGAACTAGCAAAAATCGGTGCACCGGAGGAGTCCACCCGTCTCTTTCCGCCATGAAAATATCGGGAGTGAAACGATACTATTGTGAACGCGCAAACGAAAGTGGCACCCTCAGATGCTGCTCCCACACAGCTGCGATCATTTATTATTTGGCACCCGTTCATTACTTGGCGAAAATTGTGTAACTGTGACAAATATTGAGTAGACTGTTTATAAACGAATTGCGTGATCCCAGTTTTTGAAGAAAACAGTGACAATGATTAATTGTGCATGATCGTCTAATTGTCAATGATTAATAAATTTGCAACTGAGTAATCTGATTTATATTATAACCACAAATGATTAATATACCTAAAATCGAGTAATTTGATTTATATCATAAACACAACGTAATTCTAAAAATAAAAAGGTTTGATGGTTTTATTTACATAATATTAATACTCGTCACATAAAAGAAACATTTGTCAGCAAAAAGTTGCAAATCAAGCTGGTAAGTGAGACCTTTCAATAATTTTAATATAAATTATTTCAACATTGGCGAAAAATGATTTTCCAATCACATTTTGGGGCGAATTTCAAATTTTTAAACTGATAAAATTGGTTTCAGTTTTAATCATTATTCTCCACATTGTTTAAAAAACTGAAAAATATATATTATAGAATGTTATAAGACATTCTAAGGGGGAAATTGGGGCAGTACTCCAAAATTATCACGTCGAAATTAGATTTTTTTATTTTCGAATTTGGCGTCAAAATTACTTGACAAAAATATCGTCAAAGTCAACTATTTTTTCCCGTTTCTACAATTTTTTCAGTCTGTTGCATGCAATAGAAGCTGAGAAAAAAAATAAACATGCAAAACACGTTTCTCGTATCTCTGCAACAGATTGCCCTAGTAGGCTGGTTGTTTGCAACTTTTTTTAAATTCTTTTTCATATGAACATCACGATCATCATTTTAGTTTGGGAGCACTTTTCCCTGCCTTGGCTATATACGTTGCAAATATTTTCTTAATTTGTTTGCTCGAAATTCTCCGATATTCTTTAAAACTGAATTTTTGAAGGTGCAAATGCTCAACTTTCCGAAAGGTCCGGGAGGTTTTCACATTGGCTTAGGTGATTGGAGTTGGAATTATTCTAGCTGCTTTCTAAACTTACGAACCTGATTTCGAATCCCCTGGCAGTTAATTATGGGTTCAATTTTGAGGGTTCAAATAGAATTACAATATTATGTAACTCTCACAAACAATGCAAAAAAGTACGTGGCGTTGAAGATCTACTAGCAAACTACGGCGCTTCGTTTGATTAGGAGTTTTAAGCGTTAGTGGGAAGTTGCAACATAATAATTATTGTTCGTAACTGTTACACACGTAACGTAATAACCCGGGAAAGGGTAGCACCACTCTTATCCCACATGCGTCAGGACAGTGTTTTGTCCAGTCCTTGGCTATTCTAAACCACGTATGTCTTCAGAACAGACAACTACCTTCCCTCATGGCGTGTAATCATTATTTTATCAGATGAAGATTCTCTCATTGTTTCACATTTTGAAAAAAGTGTATATTTACTAAGTAAATGGCGTCCAAATAAAATCAAGCAAAATTTCCGTGTATAACTTTCTATCTTTGCAGAGTGAATTGTAGAAGAATAAAGATACACGGACAAGATGTGTCACAAGCTGATAATCTGCCATCTGAGGATCCTCACTTTCGCCATTTCTTTATTTGTCGGATAAATACTTTTTAAGAAAAGGAAGTATAATTGAAAATAAGAAAATTATCTTGGTTAACACAGAGAAAAATCCAAATTATCTCTTGAAAATAAAATTCTGAACTCCAACCTCGAACTACATTGTAGAAATGAGAGATACAGCAAAAACATCACAAACATTGAACGTCCGCAATGGTTACAGAGCAAATCAATACTCACGAAGTCGGTTGAACCATGATACGTGTCAAATAAAACACTACAATAGCGCTGCATTTGTTTGTTATGGTTTATGACTCGTTTATTCATTCATTGCTTCAGTAGTTTTTCTTTCTTTTCTTTGTTCGTTCATCTATGCATTTATTTATTCCTGATACATGCATGCATGCTTCGTGCCTGCATTCGTGCGTTCATTCCGTGGCTCATTCCAGCGTTAAATAAATAAATCATTCATTCCTGCGATCACTCTCTCATTCACTCACCCATTTATTAATTGATTCATTTATTTTTTCTGAATTATTCAATTCCCGCATTCGTTCGTTCGTTAATTCATTTATTCATTCATTGACTGCTTTTCAGCAGTTATGCAGGCAAGCGTATTTACCTGCGCGCGTAGTGCTTCGCTTAGTGCTTCGCGCATGGAGCGCTCGGGCGGGCGCGTTGAGTACGGTGGGGGCGGGTCGCAGGGGTGGAGCGGCTCGGGGGCCGGCAGCGGCTGCTCCGTCACGGTGTAGGGCGGAGGCGCGTACGGCGGCGGCACAAAGGACAGGGCGGCGGCGGCGTCCCCCACTCCAGACCCCGCCCCCTGCCTGTAGCTCCCCGCCGCCTCCTCCGGGGCGGGGGGCGTGGCCGCGGTGCCGCCTTCGCTGCGCAGCGGAGCTTCTGCGCCGGAGGAGCTCCCCTCCCCCTCTGCTTTCCGCTGGCTCTCTGCGGAACTGCAATCATTGATGAGACGGTGTCAATCAATGGATCTCATGTTCGCTTTCACATAGAGAAAGATAAGGTTAATTTTAACTTGAATTCGAAGGATATTTAAAAAAAAGTAATGTAAATATATACCACTATGGCATTCAGCAATAAATTCTTCGATAAACTCTCTGGATAAGTGGAAAAATCACAATGAAAAGCATCTAAAATCGTTTTGGAGAGGTTTTTTGTTATATTGTATGTTTATAGACTGAATGGATTTTATAAGTGTGTAGGGGATTTGCCCTTTCCAAATTCCCTACACATTCTATTGTGAATAAGGTTTGCATGGAGACAATTGGTGGGGAAATAAATAATACGTATTAAAAGAAAAGGGACAAAACAAATTTCCTCTGCTTCTGAATTACGATAGAGAAGGAAGAGGAAGCGACCTAGATGTGGGGCGGGAGACGACAGATGCTCACCCGCTCCGGGTGCCACCCGACACCATACTTCCGGCATACCCTGTTACATTACTGACATTTGTGGAACCTTCAAAATAATTAGCACCTAAATTGTTACATTTCCCCCAAATCATTGAAAAATTCCAATCTGTGTATCATGTAAAAATTCAAATCTGAGACTGAGAAGTCAATTTTGTGTCGACACGGATCTTGTTTTCATAAGAAAGTGTATCATTCACATCTAGAGAGACAGAGAGTGGGGAAAATGAGAGAGGAGGAAAAGACATAGGGGAAGGGAGAGAGGAGAAAAAAGTGAGAAGAGGAGAGGAATATTTCCTCAATTATTTCATCTGCGGCAGCAGCGTGCCGGGTACCAGCTAGTAATTTATAAAATGCCTCCAAATCCACATTGTCCCTCTTCTTAAACAATTCCATCGTTATCTGCCAGTTTATAACACGGACGTGGACATCCATTAGTTCTCAAGACACACGATTAACATGGCATACTTCCTGCTATCCCACTTCTACAGAATTCCAAACATTATGTCTTCGTCTTCTTCCCTTCACTAAAAAAGTTCGGAAACAATTACCGTCTCTCTCCTTCACTTGCTCTTTGAACATTTTCCTAAAATTGCGTTTTTTTCTAATTTCCCCTTGCACTTTCTCATACGCGATAGGCCTACGTGAATTAATTACGTATTTTACCCGTAATTTTCAGATATTTAAAATATCCTTTTACAGTCACTTTATTAAAATTTGAGATTTACTTAAGTTGTTTTCCCGTTCTTTACAGCGGTCGTTCGGTCTCACGACCGAAGTTACAACTTATCTAAAATTTATTTTCCAAAACCTAATATCAACATGATTCGTGTCATTCCAAAGTACGTTTTATTTATTTATTCAAAACGGTCTGCTTATATTTCATTAGTTTGTTTACTCGTAGTAAATAAATAAATGTTCATACTCCTCCAAACGGTCAACTTTTAATGCAAATACGTCCTATTTTTCCTATTAAAATATATCGAAACGATGGTTTTTCGTGACGTGTCAGTCTGAACCGTCATAGGATTAAGAGATATTTTATAATAACCGTGCGTACATGAACAATATTTCATGTTATATACTAAAAAAGTCAAACGTAATAGTATGCATAAACGCATGACGTAATGTCATGCGTAAACGCATGACAAACGTAATGAGACAGATTTGTGCAATAATTCTACTTATGTGAAATTCTAACAATTTTAAGTAACTTAAATTACTTTGCTACTATGAAAGGAAATTATTTTAAAATATTCCCATATCATTATGAGTGAGGATATTTTCACATCTCCCTGCATACAGGGCTTCGATGAAGAGATTTTAATAAATTAATAATATACATTCATTCTTCAAAAAGAAACAATACAGCTAGTCAAGAAGTTGCAACAGATTGTGAAGAATACAGTCATTAGTTTTTGAGAAAAAAGCGAGAATATAGCTGAAATTTTGAAACAAAAAACCAAGGAAAATGGTGCATAAAACATATAAAACCTTCTATATAATACGTGCTTATTTGAAAATAGAAATAGTTCTGACGATATCCACTTTCAACCAAACGATTGTATCATATAAAAAAATTAAGTATTATTGAATATTGCCATCATTTTGCATCGAATTTTGACCTTCTAGAAAAATCATTAATAAAAATTGTCCATTGATTTTTTATTAGCTTGCAGAACATCGTCCTTTTTTGGACGCGGAATAAAACTGGCATATATAATCACGAAATTGTAATTAGTGCAATACTGTGGTAAATAGTAAATAATAAATCAATTATTTGGTAAGTAATGATTAGTAGGAAGGAAATCATGCTAAACAAAACTTCAAGACAAGTGTTTATTATTTTTCTTCGCATATTTTTTTTGACAAAGAATTGAACTTCAGAAACAAACGTAAATACTGTTACGTTGATGAAATTGTTCTGTGTGTTTAATAACTTTGCAATTTCGTCACCTTACAATAAAATTAATAATTTTAACAAAAGCAGAAGAAAATTTCAAAAAATCGTCTTTGAACAAAAATGAAAATCTATAAATGCACGAAATTATGAATCTCTAATTATTTTCTTAGACGACACATTAATAGAGGCTACCTAAATGCACGTAAAAAATAAAACAACAATTTATTGAACTATTAGGGAGAAGAGCAAATTAAAAATTTTCCTACCTTATCAAATCCTGGAAACTAAATCTTTCGTCGTGTACAAACTTTAAAAATGTTTTCAAAAGTCGTTGAACATGTAAATATTATTCCACCTGCAGAAATTACTGAACGACGAGCACGCAGCAGGGAACCCAATGTATCCAGACGTACATAGCATACACCTTCATCACGGCATAATAATTAATTACGACTTCAGTTTGTGTTAAAATTACTGAGTCATAAATCCACATGAGTGGTGCACAATCCATATGACTGGTCCATAGGCAAGTGCAAAAGTTTACTCTATATTATGCAACATAATTTTAGTGTACTTCTATATCCAAATCGAACATCAATTGTGGACTTCCGCAGCCACAGTCATGTGAAAGCTGTTCGGCTGATATCGCGTCGAGGACAGTGATGCCGACGTTTTGACCATCATATGGTTTTCTTCACTACAACCCTGAAGAAGGCAGCGATATGATGGTCAAAACGTCCTCATCACTGACGCCGATGCGGCTCACTCAAACAGCCGAAAGACTCCAAACCGCGCATCGGTTCATATTGTGCCTTATAACTCTACTATCGGCAGAACGCATTGCCGAAACGGTGGCAATTGGTTGATTGTGATGTAACTGACCTAAATGCAAAAGCGGTCCCATACATCGTTGTCAGATGAGTCGTGTACCTTGGAGATTCTTCTTTGGGCAGCGAGTGGAAGTGAGTCATCTCGTGAGATCCCACTGCTGAGATGTCAGTGGAGGGCTCAGCCCAGCGGGGCTGTCGGAGCGCGGGGCGACACACGGGATCTTAGCGTCGTCGCACTCCAAAAGACACTGAGCGCAGGTCCAGGCAGTGCGTTTATACTCCGATTTAAACATAGCTGCATTTCAAAATCACGAGCTGCAAGGAGAGGGGAACACTGTCAGCCAATCGAGAGCTTTGTTAGTACTTCAATGTTTGTTATTGGAGCTCCCGATTGGACAACAAAGTCCCCCTCTCCTTTCACCTCGTGACCTTCAAGTGCAGCTAGGTTTAAATCTGAGTATACTGAACAGCCACACGTCCCTCCCCTCCCCACCCCTCATTCCTTCCCCTCCTCTCCTCGCAACGGCGGTAGTTTCCTACGTGTGTGCTATTTTTGAAAACGGGATGTTTCTGTTAGAGATTCTAGCGCGGAGGTGAAATAATACAGGCATCTTTGCAAAGTTCCGAACTTGAATACCTTTACCGTCGGGGAGCTAAGAATCTGCAGTTTAGACATAATGGTCATTAAACTCATTTTCAAGTACTACTTACCGTGTTATGGTTGCTGTGTTCCAACCTGTGATGATGCAAATCTATCGTCTCTATCACTCTTAGTGGCAAACTGACATACAGAACTATGGAAATGATTTCGTTTTAAAGAATAATTGTGGCTTGTAGTTCTTTTTTAATTCACACATCATTTACAGGAAATATGAGTTCATTAACATTTTTTTTTTCCATTATACTCGTATTACTATTGAGGGGGAGGTGTATCAAGGATGGCAACATAAACGAAACTAAGAGAAATTAGAAATTTCGTTACTGATTCTTGTGCACAGAAACTAAACTACGTAATGAAACTAAACTCCAAAGCGTGGCGAAGAAATACATTGACTAGTAACGAAAGTGCCTCTGGAATGAAACGTTACTGCGGCTGGGAATATAGTTTCGTTACAGGAACTAAACTATATTAACATGGGATTTTACTTTCTGTACAGAAATTTTATTCAAGATTCAGTTTCGTTATTTTCAAACTCAAAAGAGACCTCAATTATGGCCTTTACCACCAGTCGTGAAAGAACGACGGCGCTAGAAATCTGACACCGGATCTTGTACGAGTATAAAGTTCCTCGCGCTACCGAAGCTACAGTTTTCCAAACCAACAAAAATTTGAACCGAGTTCGAGGAAGGAAACCACGTGACGCCGGATTTGCAGAACGGCTGTATAAATATGAATTAGTTATTGTCATAATAGTGATAAGCAGAATATTTGCACACTTTATCGTAAGTTACCGGCCCACGTCTTGTGAAGCGACGCTCATCTTTCGATTTTCATCCTATGGTTATCGTAGGTTAGTGTGTATCGTAGGTTATTGTGTCCGGTACGGCTTCTAAATTACGTCTTACGTACGCATCGCACCTTGTTACGCCGAACTTTTGTATTTCCCTTACACACTTGTTTTCAGAAATGGTAAAATATTTACTATGTTAATTTAACACATACTTATTTTTATTTTGTATTGTATTATTTTTATTGTTATTTTCTATAAGATATCAGTTTTGTATTATATTGTTAACATTTTTGAAACACGATCTATATAACGTAATAACGTAATAATAATTATAATAAAACGTAATGTTGCACAATATTTTATTTTGGTTGATTAAGGACTATTTAGAAGTATGTCATTGTCTTGTTCATTGATAATTTTGGAAGGTCTTGGAAATAACGTGGTTAAAATATTATTGAATATTACCTAAATATTAAAATATTCGCAATTCTTAAAATCCAAAGAAAATTCCTTGTACTACCCATATGTGAAGATTAATTTTAATAATACCGAAATAAATAAAATAGCCATTTGCATGTAATTTTTCGTTTACAAAACAGGACTTTTACTAACTTGGAAAATTCAGTAATACACCGCGCTCCTCATATCATTCTATGAACATCTATTCTTGTCCACAGTGTTCTTTTGATACGTTCGAAGACCCAGGAGTGCATTTTTTAACTTGATCACTGGTTTCCAAAAAATATATTATTTAAAGTACAATTGTATATTATCAAAAGAAATTTTTTTATGGTTGGAAATCCTTTTGGTGATTTATATAATATTACAAAATAGTGCAGTCATTACAAGTACTCCGAGGCAGTATGTTCTGTTGTACCATCACTAGATTTCTAAAGACATTCTTCCACGGAAATGTTTGATATTGTCATCGGTTTTGACATGACATTGGTTCAGCTCTTGATTTTCATGACTGAGTTTCTTTGGTTTTTGAGTTCCCTTTTACCTCTGAAGGCATCTTCAATCAAAAATACCCCTCAGGGCTGATTGGCAATTTTCAATTTGGGTTCGTTGACACTATGTAAACCAAAATCATCCTCTGTCTGTTAAACGTCTCCACTAAATAAACAATTTTTCTGATTTTTTTACATCTATGGTAAAAGTATCTTTAATGACCACAGTTAATTTCATTTTCTAAATGCTTGCTCTGCAGTATTTAATTCGTTAAGCACCTAAATGGGAAATTAATTTATTCTGCTGGCTAAGTTTAAAAGATTTTTGTCTTTGGGTATTGGTTGGCCCTGAGTCGCCGGAAATAATAATATTTTGAACACCTACGCCCAGTGTCTGGACACATAATTGAAGAGTGGTCTTGGCCCGAATCAAAAGTTCACGAAATATCCCCTGGCAGTGAAATTGTTAACATACCTCTTTTTGAATAAATTGCTTTTCCTAAAATGGTCAATTTTTTATGTGTTCTATTTTTTATTAATTTATTTCGAAACCCATATTTTCTTCCAGTGATATTCATTTAATAATTGCAAAATTTTGAAGTGTTCAGATACTTAACTCAGTAATGTCCAACCAATATTCTATTGGAAGTGTCAGAGATCAAAAAAGTCAAAAAAATTACACGTTTCATTATTGCTGCAATGCCAACATTAAAAATATGTTTTCAGAATATTCTCTAAATATAAAATAACAAAAAAACATACATAATCTTCGTAGTAATCCTCATCATTTGGAGGCATAAACTTCACATTACGCACATTTGAAGCAAGTGAGAAGCCTTCAATTCGCATTTTATATAGTATGTTTGTGTTCAAGATGTAACTGATGCAGTGGCTACTGGTGTCGTTACTTACCATTTGGGTAATATAAAATGTCGTATCATTTCTGATATTTTCAAAACCAGAAACATTATTTCAAAACGTATCATCTTTTCATGGTACTTCATTAGATCCTCTACTATGGGTCCTTGTTTCAGCTCACAGCTCGACAACGCAACTAGCTTACCATGTAGGCTCTCCTGTCTTTCGTGAAATGACACGAGCACATATGAGGTCGGCGGCCAACCGATTACATATTTCGTAGTAAACATGAGCCTTTGGGAGCAAAAGTGGTGTAAGTCAAATTTTGGAAGATATGAGTTTGAGGCACTGGTAGATGGTTTGAACATTGTTCCATCACGAGCTAAAATAGTGTGAGTCAAACTTCAGTATTTCTTAGCTAGAGGTCAACACAATACAGAAGCAGCCAACAAGTTGCTGTTACCGCTGCATGCAATTGTGGTGTAAGTTACAGGTAGGACGAAACAACAGCTTCCAGGGACTCCCAAGAAATAGCTTCTTATTTATCTGCACCTATCACAGTAGAAGCATCTCGAATAAAAACATTTAATCGATTTTTGTGATACATGTACAGGTCAAAATCGCATCTTCAAAATTGTTCTTACTTGGTTGACAATCGTGACAAAGCCCAATTTTTTACTATTCTTCCATCACATTACTACCTCAGACGAAAATTTTGTATGCCAATTTTTTGAATGTAAGTGATAGTTTTCAGAAACGGTGTGTACAAAAAGTAGTGAAAGTTAACAAAATAGTTAATTACTTAATCAATAAGTAATAATTCGGTCCCGAATATGTGCAGTATGTTAAAAGAAAATCTCCTTAACGCGTTCATAACACTTTAGATTTTATATGTATATGGCGCTGTAGAAGAAAATATTCACGTCAAATGCAACCCGCAGCACACTCGGCAGCATTTTATATCTATATCGTTAAATCTAAACGAGAGGTTGTAAGGCTTTAAAAACTAAAATTTTGAGACCAAAAGTCTCAATGAAATGTTTCTCATGCTGTAATCTACAGAATGAGTTCGAGAATACTTCTCAAACATTCTATTACATTTTTGCTGGTCCGGCGCTTCCCGATAATACCTCACCTGCTCAGAGACATGCAGTATCTGCAAGTAAATGTGAATGAGAAGGACAGAGAGTGACAGAGACAGAGACAGACAGTGGCAGGGTGAGGGAGGGAGGAAGAGACCGTGAGAAACGGAGAGGGGAGGGGAAATATGGAGATGAAGGGCAGAACGTCTGCCGGGTTTTCTCAGTATTTCATAGAAGTCGCAACAGCGCTCCTCGGTTGGGGCAAAGGGGCGGTGGGGAACTCGTCTCCGGAAAAAGGAATTTCCTTTGGTCGTTTCTGTTGCGGTGAAACCAATTTGTACTTAGTGGTCATGAAACGGCTCTAACTTTTTGCTATCAACCGCAGGTGTTGATTTTTTTAAAGAACTTCATTAATTTTCACTCATTAATTTTTAAAGATTTATTTTGCTTTCTTAGTATGGTAATCTCTTTTCCAAAGCTCGTCTATATCAATTTTAAGTTTTTTAGCTTGAAACTTGAAATAATTAAATGAAGTTATCTTTTCAATGTTACAAAAAAGGTAAATATTTTTATTAAAAAGAGTCAAGATTGATTAGATCAAATTAAAGGATATTTTTTAAACTTAATTTTAAAGTTGTGAAGATTACTGTAGTTATCAATGTGAACCAGTCCTTCAAAACCAACCAATAATATTTGTTTTCATTTATTTGTGTAACTAAGGCGTTGAAAATTATTTATTTTTACATTGGTTTATTGCTCCACACTCTCACATAGTAAGTAGTGAATCAACCTACCCCAAGGTCTGAGCCAACGAACAAATGGGGTTGATTGACACATCTTGACTTGATGAACTTTCACGAACAAAAGTTGACACATTCACGAATAAAATTATCATAAAATACCCAAGTAAATGTAGTTTCCGCTGGTAAAATCAAATTTCCGAAAACTACACAAGACGTTGTGTAAAAAATTGAAATATTTTACCTGGAGTCAATCATTCCCGGTCTCCTCTGCAATTCTATTTTAATGTCTGCTACCATATGACCACCGACTTTACGTTCATCGTTTAGATGTTCCGTTGCTGTCGGCCTAAATATGGCTTTACGTACAAGAATAACAAACGTTTCTTGTGAATATAATTTACCAAGGAAAGATGATAATTTTGTACTCTTTTTACGAAATAATGGTTGCAAAACCTAATAGTAATGCTACTTGTAAGGATACTAATACTTGTAGGAATGCAGTCATGCATTAAGCAGATTTAATAAGCCAGGGCTTGAAAGTTTTCATCTTATGAGATTGGCAAAAGTACGAGCACACATGAAGAACTCAGAATCAGAAGTTGTTAAGTCACGATTTTTGAGAAATTCAGTTAAGTACATGCAATACATAAACATACAATGTCTTAAGAGTACATAAAATGGACTATTAAGACCAGTTCCATGATGGCGCTTAACGATTTGCCGATCAGAAAACGTTAAGTTGTTCATTCAAGGAAGCTACCACGTTGAATGGACTTCAGTTTTCGAAACAGAAACTGTTAAGTCTGCTTTTCGAGTTAAAAGTTGTTAAGTCATGTAGTTGCCGTATCAGGCGCTTGATGTCGCTACTGGCAGTATTTTAGATACAGTAGATGCGCGTGTTGATTACTAGTTAAGAATGGCGGAAAACACTGGTGTTTCGACAAGTGACTCCTCAAATGATGGTTTATTTGAAGATAGTGGCTCAGAATATAAACCTACTGAAGTCTCAGACAGTGATTCAAGTAATGAAACTACGACTTTGGACGCAAAGAAAAATATTAGCATAGATAACAATAAACCTACATCAGCTGCAAATGAAAATGCTCCCTCCAAAACGAATTCATTTTGTGGTCGTAAAAGACGCAGAAATCCCGCAATTTGGAAGCAGTCCATTCGCAAAGAGTTGAAAACAGCAGGTAAATAAACTGTAAATCGTGGACTGTAGAAATGATAACTTAGTTATGTGATATAGGACAACTGATCAGAGATTCACTTTGCAAGAAGCCAATTGATATTGTTTATATCAAAAAACATTCACTGATAATGGAGAAAATGTTGGCACTCCAGTTGTTGAAGTTTTTGACTTTGCCTTATCAAGAGATGCCTTTGACCATCTCTTGATAAGAAGTGTCCCAGAATTCATTTCAATTCGGGGTGTTTTTCCAGAGAGGAAATGTACCTGAAGTTCGTCATACAATGTCGTCCACAATTTATCGTCCACAATCTTTTTTGAAGAGAGGAGCGAGGTTGAGGAGAAGAGAGGAGTGAAGCAAGCCTTACACAATGCATATGATGTTAAAAATACACCGAATGCATTGAGGAAGATTAAGGAAGCAAAATATTACGATGTTTGCTCACTGCTCCAACACGTAGCTCTTCCACAAGGTACCACATTTTATGACACAATGATATATGGAAGTGATGTGAAAGATGCCATAATAGAGATGGAATGATGAAAATAAAGTAAATAATAAAAAGATATCTTGTGGTAATATTATGTTATACTAGAAAGACCCAAACATTAAGAATCAGAAGTTGTTAATTCAAGCGACTTAACAACTTTTCATCTATTTTAAGTTAAAAGTTGTTAAGTCATGTTAAAAAATCTGCTCTCACACATGTCAAACCAATAAAAAAGTGATGAACTGCTCATTACAATATATTATGCCTCCAAACCTACCCATAAAATAAATTTCTTCCATTTGTATTGATATTCCGGTATTTCGAATTCATTTTGAAAACTTTAACTAGCTCTTCTGTAAAATCGAGAAAACATGACGTAGCAACTTCTGTTTCTGAGCGCTTCACATTCAATACTTTTTACGCTGTAACACAGGTTACTATTGTGCAAAACGCGGAAATGATGGCTCCTAGGCATTTTAATTCGAGTTTTCATGAGTTTCCTAAGCCATTGTTTGCAAATTTATAGAAAATAGTAGAAATGAAATAAAAAAGTATTTTCAACTACAATACAAAATTCGTGCAGAATGTTTGCACGGATTCAGCTTGTCCCTTGTATTTAATTAGTATAAGTAAATATATATTGAAAAAAGAATCGTAACAATGCCGTTTAGTTCTCATTAATATGCAAATATAAATTACTTCTAAATTGAAGAGGTCTGAATAACATATTTATAACCCACATTTTACTCATCCAAAATACGTACCATACAATTAAAAAAAAATACATAAAACAAATGGCTTGATACAAAATGTCTTGGCTGTACGATGGTGTTCAGCACAACAACGAATACTTATATCGTATAAAAAGAACTTTAAACAAGTGCATTCACAATCTGAGAACTGTCTAGGAACTTTGTTTTTCATTTTTGCATTCAAAAAACAAAAGATATTTGCAGATTTTTATAAGCATGTTGCTCTGCCCTATTTAATTAGTTCAATAAATTCAAACACTTCTCCATATTATGCTTAATCTAAATATATACAGACATGAACATATTATACAGACAGATTTTGTCAGTGTTAATACACTTTAGATTATTTCGAAAATTCACAATTTTAATAGTCATGTTGTTTAATGTCTTATAACATTTTAGATAGCTACACAAATTGTATTATCCGACGAATATTAAGAGAATACTATCCAGAACAAAATTGGCGAGAAGCCAAGAACTACACAGGAAGTGCAAATAAAGCAAACTGCATATCTCATTTTATTTCTCCAATCACAGCTGAAGCGTTCTGGTTCCTCCGCTGTCACAGATTGAGTAGGTTGCGTAGTGCGCGGTGCATATTCAGGCCAGTATCTGCTGGTATATAAATCTCCTGAAATTGAAAAAGGTCTAAAAATTAGTATGGATTATAAACAAAGGGTTACGTTGTAAACAGTGCAATAGTTTAATAGTATGACACACATCCACAAAATGTCTTCAGGTCGTCAAGAAAACGAAAACACAATTTCATGAAAAATGTTTTGTAGCTGATACAGCACATGTTGCACAGTTTTTTTCTTGACATAATCCTCATCAACATTCAGATATTTGTCATAACGTGTCATACGATCGACCGTACATGGGTCGGACCCGGAGAGATGGCTCAGGGAATCAACTGATGTCACTGCAATACCTCAGACTGGGACGTCCTAGGTTCGAGTCACGATGGTGGCAGGATTTTCGACCCTAGGTTATCAGGCAGGTCGAATTCAATCACTGTCTGGAGGAGAATTCTAGCGACCGACTGCTCTTATCGGTAGTTTTCAGAGGTGTCTCCGATCAATATCAGGCGAATGCCGCAGCAGTACCATAACAAACGAACCACGGACCGCGCGCGAGCTTTCCTGCCTCTTCCTTATCCCATCCTCACCCCTTACACACGCTTACACTAATATGTACTACACTACCACACATGCCGGAAGACCGGTCGGGAGCTCAGAGCTTGCTCCGGTTGGGGCGATTCCCCACTGGTGGGAGATATGTTTGGGGAAAAACCAGCTAGCCGATGGTACGTCGGCACTGGATTTGCCGTCCAGCGGGGGACGATCACCGCCAGCTCCCGAGAAAACACACGGACTGCGCTTATGGGAGTAATGACTGTAATTGTTGACGCGCCCGGATTCACTAACAATCAATCAATTATTCTGCAGCAGTTCTGCTAGGAAGCGTTTCACTACTATCCACCTTATAACCCGGATCGTGCCCCCCAGCCATTTCCATCTTTTCTTACACCCCCAAGAAAAACGTGTCCGGTCAGCATGCGTGTAGCAGTTACGCAGAGTTGCAGGTACCATAATCAAACATTGATATCTATCTCAGCCAGGATACATCTACGACACAGCGATGCATATTGGTTTAGTGGTGAAATGTCGTTGGCATTTAAAATTAAATGATCACAGGTGTTGTCATTGCCAACATTGTTGGCAATGACAACACCTGTACAGCGATGCAAATTAAAGCTGGTCTCCTGTATGAGAAATGTCTCAATTCGGATTGTCATTAAATGGACATGTGCTGCATCCGCCTGAATAAATTTTTTAATGGAATTTTTTCTTCTGTTTGTTGCAACTAACTTATTTACTGGATAGGCCGCGTACTGTGTATAATGATTTTAACCCGTTGATGCATAACTTTCGAACAAGTATATGGTACCTTTTTAATCTTTACTTTCTCGTATACGTACGTATATACGAAGGAATATATAAATAATATTGCAATGAGTCATATTGCCTCATGCATAGCACAACCTCCTCCGTCAGGCTAATTATGCAACCCGGCGCCCTCGCGCCGTCCGCACTTAATTCGTCACGCACAGCTGTGAGCGCCCAGCGCCTCGAACTTTCACAACCCAAAGGGTCATCTCTTGGGCATAGTCGACCGCCTTCGGCACAGGGCAACCCTGACCACCCCGCCTCGTTCTTTGTTCCGAGGGTAGGCAGGGAGGACGCACATACAGAGTACAGCCCCAGAAAATCCCTTAGGAAAATGAACGTCGGTGTGTGGGCGTTCGGGCAGCGTCCATATCACGTGAACACCACGTGCCCAGCAACAAAGGCCCACCAATTAGGGATCTGGTGACAAACTACAAAAAGGAGGGGATTACTTTAACCAGTCAAACACGCTAAATCTCAAAACTTTCCAGAAAATTCCAGAACAAAGCAATTTCAACCAATCCGAAGTGCAGAATCACACACGTGACAGTGTGAGTGGACTCGAAGAAAAGGGGTGGGGAGGAAGGAAATGCGGGATTCGGGGCGAAGGAAAAAGAAATGTACTTGCTCTTCTGACTAGCTGGCAGACGGTCAGTGATCTGAATTTTTGGCCGACGACTGACTCGCTTCAATGAAAAACGGTGGAGTGTAACTAACGAGACAGACTAGACGTTGCAAAAAATACTACTATCTGACGATAACATTGCTACCTTGTGCTTGACTCACACCTGTCGACACAAGGGTAGTCACCCGCTACGACACTCGTTCGGGTGCGCAGTACGATGACTCTTCTGCGTAAACGCGGTCCAGAAAACGTTTGACGACCTGAGACTCGAACGACCAACCCACACGACGTCCCGGAAAGCTGGCGTGATTGCCGTCACTCCTGGGGCTACCAGCCGGCCGACTTCTAATTGTTTCCGCCGTGCCCTGGCAGTCCCTTCCTCTCAACGCAGACCGATCGGCATCGGAGGTACAATTGCCCGAGGTGAAGCGACCACGACATACTCATCGCCATCTTCTGTAAGTGTATTCCTCTCCATAACAAACCCATGATTGTAAAACAAAAACTTCAGTGAGCAAGAGAGACATTTTTAATTTTTTTTAATAAACGTGTCCTCGCCACTCTGGCAAGTAACACTTGTAAAATCTACTTACTGTGTATTATTTATAAGTAGTAGTAGTAGCATGCATCCTTTGATCCAGGGCAATCCGCACTGTGACGCTGAACGCCGGCGCAGTGAATATGAGGTGAGGCATTCGCTTGGCGCCCTAATATAAGTGCAGCGTGTGCACTCTGGTACCCAGGTGTGACCGATACACCATTCGTGTGACTGTCATTCCCAATCTCACGTTTGTGGCACCCGCCAACCGCTCAGTATCCGCCGGAGCGGCACGGTTTCACCACAATATGTAGTATAGCTAAAGGTATGTAATGGCTTGGGAGAAAACGGCGGATTTTCGGCAGAACAATTAATTGAGGGGCCCTGATAACGAAAAACTGGATAAATTCAGTTGCTAAATTAAGAAAAAAATTCTATCACGTGGTGTAGCCAGAATTCCAGTTTTGTGGGTCATTGAAACCGAAAAACCAATTGTTGCAACTCGTCCGTCTCTGTGTGTGAAGACCACCAGCTCCTAAACCATGTGTAGGATTTTATCCAAATTAAAGAAACCCCTGTCTACCTGACGCGAGACGAACCTTTGGGATTTTGAAAAATATTCTTTAAAATTTGGGGGTTCTTTACATTAAGGCCCTGGGGGTATGGAAGATGAAATGATGATGATAATGAGAGGTGAAAGGGCGACACACACAGACATACACAAACATACCCATGCCCGAGGCGGGACTCGAACCTGCGATCCTTCCGTCTGAGATCGCCACGACACTACTGACTTAGCGATGTCGGCCACGGGTCCGGCATTATTATTATTATTATTATTATTATTATTATTATTATTATTATTATTATTGTTATTATTATTATTATTATAAATAGCAAATATTTCTCGCTAGCCATAGGGAACAATTTATCCTAAGATTGCCATCATCTTGAATCTATATGATGATCTGAGGTATTGTAGTTAGTCTAGGTGAAATATAATCACCTTTTACCTGCGAACAACATGCGACGGGACATTTCGTGTGAGGAAGTTACACGTTTCATTTACTTCTAATGGGTAGGCAACCCAGCATGTTTTCGTGTTTGGCGGATATAAGAAATACCTTTGCTTATGTCACATCGTGATCTGCTGAACACAAATGCATATTCCTTAAACCTTCAGTAGCAAATTTCACGTGTAAAATCGTTAAATGTTATTTCCCTCCACAAGTTTGTTGAGAAAAAGTTATCTTTGATCCTCCTTCATGATCTGGAAGCTGTAACAATTATTCTGAGCTGTATTAAGAGAGTTGCCTCAGGAGAGGCAGATCCCAGTCTGTCGTCTCTCACATATTTTCCTGAAAGGAAACTCACCGCAAGCGTCGTTATTCTAAGTATAAATCCTCCGTTTATGTGATAAGCACAGCACTTCAATCGATGGAGTGAACACGTTTAGTCTGATACATACTGGTACCATACATGGCTTTGAAATTCTGTTGATGAAGTCCGTTTCCAATGTAAGAAATTTAAGTTTTCATAAAACGTTTTACTAACCATCCGGTACGTGAAGTCCAGCACAACAGGATGTACAATATCAATGAATAAGGTGAGATTAGTAAATAATTTGGAGAAACGAAAAAAAGATGTTTGGAGTGGTGTCGTAAACAAAGAGTGGTGTCAAGTAATGTTCAGGGTCAATTTCGCGTTACAGTCTCAAGAATGTCTTTTGTTTCCAAGAAGACCGGAACCTCGTCGTCGCATAGCGTCCAATTGCCTTGAACGTTTGAGGATATAAATACAACACCATTCCGCTAGAGGTATTCAGAGTACGGACTTCACCCATAAGTGGTCGTGTGGATTACTATTGTAATTCAATCTTATTCATTAGCTGTTTACAACAAGAATTTACAAAATTTTGGCATAGATTTTTCAGTACCTTTCGCAGAAGTCCCTGGCTTTTAAATTATAGCAAAATGTGACACAAGTGATAACTGCTACACGAGTGATAAGCGTAGCAAACAGCTTGGATTACAATAGTAATCCACGAGACAACTCCCGGTTCAGTTTCTGACCTACGCAGACATCTCGAATATCGCTTCAATCAATATTGTGAATTTTTATGCCAAGAACAACAGTGGAGAAAGATTGACTAGGAGGGGATTTCTAAAGTATATCACTTTGCCCCTTATGAAACAAGGAATGAAAAGGACGATCGAGAGAAAAGTTGTTCCAACACCGATAAGAACACGCGGGAGACTTCTGATGGTTATCCTAGAAGGGACTGAGGGGTCCGCGGAGTCACCAAAAGGTAACATGGGACTTTGGTATCTCAGTAGACTTCAACAAAACAAGAACACTCGACAGTATTGCGTAGATTGTGTCCAGTAGGTGTGCACATTAAGAAAAAAATGTTCATCTGTTGTTCACAGAGAATCACGTCCAGAATACAGGCTCCAAATATTTAAACAATTCTGTCAAACTGCTTGATTTAATAATCAAGCAGTTTGTAAAGTATTCAAGTGCACAAAACATATAGAGCACAAAAATTTCGAAAACAAACATCTATTCGCATATATTTCAGAATAATTTTAAGACATAATACATGTAATTTTGTGTAGCATTTACTAAAATTTGCAATATATCAACGTTCTAATAAATTGAATAGTATTTTAACTAGTCAGTATTTTAGATAGCATTACGCCTATATTTAAAATAAAAGATTTTTTTCATAAAATATTATTAATAATAATAATTTGTTTTAATGGATTACAACTGTAATCCACGCGACCACTCTCCTTCCAATTTTGAGCGCAAACAACTGAAGTGTTAAAAATACACCGTTATATTGTGTTATAAACACTTTGAATTTACTGCGCTTGCATGGGCTAAATGTAGTTGTGTTAGTCATTAAGCAATTTGTTAAAATAATGCATGTTTTGAGACAACGATTGGATTATTTTCATGATGTTTAAGGTTTATAACGAGATAATTATTTTTGGAGATTTTCTCTTGCGAAAATATATTTCCTTGGTACGACCTAGTTTCGATGATCAATTATATCACGCTGTGTCTTCGTGAAAAATATAAACTAGTATTCTTTTATATGAAATTTACACAAACATTGTCTCGTATTATTCACTGAAATTGAAATACATCATACTACCTCGACTAATGAAATTTGAGTCCGTCTGGCTCGATGGCAGCCCGTTGCCTGAAGCCCACTCTGGCCAATATCTGCTTTCTGGAGTAGCGTCTGAAACTAAAGATAGCATAAATTATGAGATGGGCGCAAATCTTTTTACAGAAAAATTAGCGTTTGCGAAGCATTGCCAAATTGACAACTTCGAATACTAAGTAGCAATTTTTAATTTAAATAATATCCAACTTATAAAAATGCAGAAAAATTTATTGCTGATTCGAGTTGCAACTAATAGTCAAGAAATGTTTTTGTGACGTAGACCTTTCCTCATTTCCTTTATAAATGGTTTTATCCAATATCGTAAATTGACATACATACGTGTACTTTAGACAATATAAATTATCAGTGTAAAAGAAGAGAGAATTATCTTTTAATTCTGCTTTAATTAGTAACAATTTCATAAAAATAGTTCACGAAATAATACTTATGTAGAGTGAAAAACCTGTCTTTTAATGAACGATTTTCACTCTGAATTTCACCGACGAGTAACACCCATTATAAATTTCGACCATCAGCAGATCGCTAATTTTAAAGAAAACCAACTTTTAATGTGTATTACATATTTTAAAATAAATTATTCTTAATCTACTCTTTAAAATACAGTTGTTTCTTCTAGAAAGTAACATACCAGTAACTGTAGTAAAAGTAAAATTTATTTTTTTTTCAAATATTACAATGTATTTGTTATATATGACAATATATCTTATTCTACTTGAATTCGAATTTGGCTAATTTTCGAATCTGTCGCTTAATGTACACATTATCTAAAATGGGTACATAAAGTTCAAAGAAGGAATGTCCTCGCAGCATACTTTGGACTTTGGTCGGATGAAACTGGCATCAGTCGCATTTCTGAATTGGCGCCTATACTCCGGCCTTCCACCTTCTCGATTTACATAAAACCACTTCGAGTATGTGCAACTCAAATTTTTACATTTTTAACCCAAAGTACTTCTTGCAAACATTTTAAATGCCTAACATTCCAATCATTGCCTTAGTTTATCCAGCGCAATGCGGCTAATTCCAACATTATTCAGACTATGTCTTTAAGTTTGCCATTGAGCTTTATTCAGTCCGTCTGAGTAACGTGGAAATAGACACCTACTTATAAAATTAGCCACCTTTCGCACTTTAGCTGTGTCATAAACGAGGCGCTTGGAATCAGACAAAAGTAAGTTATTCACGAAGCAAAATTGTGATATTTCCTTTCCAGCTGGAGGTTGGCAAGCCACTGGCAAAGTAGTGTAATCCATTACAGTTTAGAACTCGGTATTTTTTAATTACATAAATATTCTATTTATGTTGATTACCTAATATAGAGAATTCTTCGAGCTTTCGTTTACATTTCCTGTAAAAGTTGCTTATAGAGGCCTTATCGTTATCTAGTCCCAAGTGCCTTATATAGTGGATGAATCTTTTTACGCGCTAAAAATATACCAGCGTGTTCATTATAATATTAATAGTACTGTGTATAACTAGAAAATTATAATAATGCATTTACCGTTTTGGTCTCAAAAACCTAGATTCTTGAATCACGTGTTTTCTGTTACTTTCCTGTTTCGTCGTAGCCAGTATGTCACCGGAACTTCCAAAACTGGAAACGCTTTTTTTGTCTCATCAAAACATCAAGGATATTTGTAAACAGCCACTACGCTGAAATTCTGACGGTCTTAGACACTGACGGCCTAATATTGGGCACCAATTCAAAGCTACAGAGCTGTCGTAATATACATCACAATTCCATCACTTTACAAATAAGCGCTTGCTTCCTTTATATCGGATTTTTTTTCCTTCGACAATATTTAGATTTTTCTATTAAAATTATATTTAAAACCACGTTCCCAGAAATTCAACTCATGTTAAGCACAACCTCGTGGGAATTATAGACAACCTAAAGAAAGTGATGTGCAGGAACGAAGCGATTCGTCGCAAAATGGCATCGGAAACATTCGTTGGTCTCGTTGAGAACAGACGATGGTGTGCTGTTTTAGTACGAAATGAGTCACTCTTTATAACACTAGTTGTACTAAAACATCACGTACTTTCTCCCCCGGATTTGTCATGCAAAATTACGCGAAAAATACTCAAATTTTCGAAATATTGTAATGACCATATTTCAAAATCTATCTTTAAGGATATTATTTAGGTAAAAAATATCTAGCTTTGAAACTTTACTTTTGAACTTTTGAGTGGTTTTCGAAAAGTGAGGGTTTTCAACGAACATGAGGCCATCACCATTCTCTTAAACATTCTTCTTACTATCCCACAACAACATTTAATAAAAAGCAGAGTTTTGTTTTTGAAAATTTGGAAAATGTCCCATGGGCTTCATGCAAATTACCTCCAAAATTATAATATCTATTTCAAATTGAAGGGCCGCGACATCAGTCAGATCGATTGGGGGATATCAGTTTTGGAGAAAATCAACTGAACGGTTTAGCCGTTAGCATTGTTCACCGACGGACAGACACATAGACGGACAGACACACAGCTTTTCCGTCTTTCGATTTTTCGGTATCAAGGACCCACAAATCATAGGCACACCACGTAAATTTAGCAACGTTTCCATTTTTTCGTTACCAGGACCCTGCAATAAGATTTTCGGCCGAAAATTAGGCATTTTTCACGCAGCTTTACATATCTTCCTCTCTACTCCGTAGTGCGAAAGTGAAAAGGGATGGTAGGGTTGATCCTGTCCCTTGTGGCGAAGGAAAGCTCACCTGCGCGGTCGTAGGGCGGCGGGGTGACGGGCACCTCGTCGTAGGCCGGAGGCGGCCCCAGCGGCGGCGGAGGCCGCGCGGCGGCGGCGGCGATGGCGCGCGGTCCTGCTGTGCCGAGGGCGGGAGTGTCAGCGATGAACGCTGCAGGATGAGAAACCGGTGAGCAAGCGCAAAGAAGCCATCCTCTACTGTCACTGACGCCAGTAACGAGCGGTGCCCCCCCCCGCTCGCTACTGGCGTACACATCAGGTGTACACATCACGTACACATCACGTACACATCAGGTGTACACATCAGGGAGGGAAGAAAAAACTGGGGCAGGATATTTAGATTATAAATAAAATATGTAAATTATTTCTAATCATATTCTCCAATTCTCCAAAATCTGTTACTTATTTTCAATCTCCTGTTTGCATGATCAACAAATCTTTACTGATCGTACTTACGACCCCAAGAACAAACCAAATATTGTTATTTCCGATTTGTAGATTAAATCGTCCATTTGTGGACGTTGCTGTGTTACGCAAACAGATCGTTGTGACCAAAGAGGCGTAGAATCGTCTTAAATAGGTACAAGAGTTTGGAAATCGAGATAAGTAGAATATGGGGAGCAAAAACAAAGGTTATGCAAATAGGTATCTGAGCTGTGGTTTTTGTTCCTCAAAATCTGTGTAAGATCTGTTCCAGACTTCCAGTTCATTCAACATACGTACAAGAGTAAGATAACACATTATTGAAAACTACCTCTAATTTACACAATGCATTGTTGAAGCATCCATCGTTACAAGATCTGCTGCTTGAGAAGCTGGATGCAATCTGCCGTGAATTTTATGTTGAACCGTTCTCTAACATTCTAAGCCTTGAATTTAGAAGATGTTAATAATAATAGTAATAATAATAATAATAATAATAATAATAAATAAAAATAACATAATTGTAACTTTTGTATTTAACTCTCTTCCCTCGTAATTCCTTCAGGATTAGCTCTGAAAATATGATAACCATACATACGAGGCATGAGAAATTCTCCACGCAAATAAGGCATGGTAGGAAAATATCGGTCACTATGGATCCTTTTTAAACCTTTAGTGTGTACATGTATTTGCAAAATAAGAAATTAAAATTATATGGCGGAAGTTAAACTCATTGGCATTAATAACAGAAAAAAAATTATCTTTTGTACTAAATCAATTTTATAACATGGATTATGCAAATATTAATTATAATGTATTGCCCGGAATCCGCTACATTTTTAGCAAATATCATGCATTTAAAAAAATTACTACTTTTTTAAAACATGATCTAGGCTGTCTTATACTATGTCCTTTTAGGCGCTAAAGATTGAAAAACGTACATGACTACCAATTTAAATATTCATCAATTTTAGAATCGTTCACGGAATTAAAGTTACTGTTGGATTACATTCCTGTGTAGTCATTTCCAAGTAGTCTAGAGCTCCTTGCGCGTCAAAAAGAGTTTTTATTAATGAAATTCTGTACGACGAATACTGTACTCAAAAATTATTTTAAGATATATAATACATAATTTCTACTGACATACTAAATACTTCTAATGGGCCACATACATCGTTTCCATTTCAACATAACTGATGTTTCTCCACTTCTTTTCAAATTCAACTAAACCGACACACAAATGCACCAAGGACACACAAAATTAAAAGTATTTCGTAACATTAATAAGATATCTCCAATTAATGCAAGTAATATTTCCCAATTAAATATCTTCAAGTATAACAAAGATATTTTAGGTCTCCCCCTAGAAGTTGATACTACTATTAGTAGTATCTGAATTCCATTGTTTTGCCAGTGAAGACCCTTAACACTGGTTTCTAATACGTAAAAAAGTTACTCCAACTATAACGTACCTGGATTGTCAAGAGGCACTGAATCTGTAGACTCTGTTGTCAACAACAGTTGTGGTTGATCAGGCGATGGAATCGATGTCGTCGTAGGGGGCACCTCCTGGCGTTCATGAAAGTCCGAGCATATCGTTAAGTTCGCTGTCAAGTGAGGCAAGTCGTCAGGTGTTTCAACATTGATATGAATTTGTTCGTTAGTGTCTGAATTTCCGGAAGCATTTGGAATATTTCGAACCGATCTTGCAGAAACACGCCATAAGTCTGGATTTACTTCTGGTCTTTCTTCCGTATGCGAACCTTTCGTCTGACCCGCGTCCGTCGAGAGCAATTGTTCCTGCATAGTATTACTATCACCAGGTTGGGCATGGTGTCTGGAAGACTTGTTTTCGATGCCTCTGGAACTGAAAGGAATAATACAATAAATATTTGTATTCTTAACGGCTCAAATTCTCCGAAAGCATATTTGTTTATATTCTTAGATTTTTCATCATTACATGAAGTTTTTCCTGGAAACCAAGAAAACACAGAAACATTATGGTAAACAATAAAGAAATGAGAGTAGTATGTTAAAGATATCATAAGTACGTTCACCATGAAATATGATCATTCTTTAACGACGTTTTTGTCCATTAATGGATGTTTGAATAAAAATGTATGAACATTTGCGAAAATGTCTCATGAGTTGAAACAAAAATCAACGATATGTTCGAATCTATAACTACACTCATCGTCATAAAAAAAGCTGCATCTAGATGGACGAGGCGGATTGCGATGATTCTTAGCAGATAGGTAGAGGATACCATGCATACGAAGCATACGAAATGATTACATTTTCACGTTTGTAAGACCAATATCGAACTCATTGGCTTAGCGAATGGTGTGCAGAATACCCATCGAGTTTGCAGCGGATCAGTAGGGTTCTTCAGGGTGTACATTTTTTATGACAATATGTGTATATTACTAATTTCGAATATAAGGATACTTGTCGGAAAAATAAGGAGTCTCTGGCCATGTGAAAGCTGGTGGAAAATAAAATTGAAAAGCTGGTGTCATTTCATTGCGTCTCTCCTAACTTGATCTTTGTTGGAAAAATCGGGAAACGTACAATTTTTAGTTTTAGGAACGTGTTCAGACTGCAACAACTAAGTTCATTAGTTAAATAGATTAAAATCTAAAGAATTAAAACTTCTTTCAAAATGAACTTATAATAAATTGAAGTCTCTCTTCAACTCAAGTTCTTTGTGTGGTTCTGTGATGATACGATATAAACACAGTCCATGTTATCTCAGATGTATGGTATCAAGATAACAAAGTAAAGAAGCTCGTTCAAATTTCCTGATTAGGTACCCTGCCATATTACTCAGGTATTTTAGAAACTGTTTACTGACGAACAAGAACGTCATTAGATTTTTGGGCTATCCAGTACATTACACACAGTAAATAACATTTCAGAATTTTGTAAAGACTTCCTTAACACTCCAGTTACTAAACAGCATCATACAATCTTATGGAAAAATTTTCACATAATTAAGTAATCAAACTTTGGAAATATTTGTGGTCACCGAGCTCCATCTTTTTCCTCGGTTACGCAAAGGAGGAATTGCAAAATTTGAGAACAAAGGTTTTAGTGCTTTATAAGTTATTCTGGAACAAATATACCGTTGTAGAACAATTATTATATATTAAGATAATGAATCAGAATTTTGAAACAACTTTCTTGTAAATTATCATACATCACATTTTGATGACGGTTCTATAAAAATAAAACGTCCTAAAATATTGTTAACTTTAGTGATTTCGATGATCCTTGAACTTACCAAATTAAAAATTTATTCGTTATAAAATAATAAACCTATCGTATAATAATAATGACAATAATATAATTAATAATAATACATTTTTTCGTTATTGTATTTATTGTAATTACTATTAATATTGTTGTTATTTTCATTCCCCTATTTCATGACTAAAGGTGTTATGAGTCGGTTAAATATAAAATCTACTCCAGACTGCAACCAGCTTCCTAAGAAGCAGTTCTAGGGAGTATCGGTGCCTCTACATTACTTTGCGCAAAATATGGACTGTTCCAGAAAGGTCAATGCAACTATTATTATTATTATTATTATTATTATTATTATTATTATTATTATTATTATTATTATTATTATTGAAGTGATACTGTTTCTAAAGGGTGGGAAAGGAGGAAAGGGAAGAGCTGGCGTGTGCGTGATGCAGGTGAGGGGGCGCAAGTGGGCGCCAGCGCATGCCTACCGCCGAGCGGGCCAGAGGGCGCACGCACCCCAGGGTGAAGAAGCAGGGTGAAGCGCGCGGTGGGCGGGGGCGGTGCGGCGCGGAGCGGCGGCGGAGACTGCAGCGGCGGCGGCGGCTGCGGAGGCGGCGCGCGCGGCGCGACCAGAACTGCGGACGACTGCTGGTTATCGTTGCTTGCAGCTCCGGGCCGGTGGCGGGGTAACCTGATCACGCCTCCCCGCCCTGCCTCACCCCACCCGTCCCACTCCGCCCATCTCGCCTCGCCCCGCTGTATAGGTCTCTTCCCCGCACCGCTCCGTCTTGCCCCGCCCCGTCCTACCCCGCTCCGCTCCTTCCCTCCCCGTTCCATTGTGCTCCGCCTCGCTTCGCCCCGCCCCGCCCCGCCCCGCCCCGCCTCACGCATCACTGCTTCGCCCCACTCCACCTCGCCTCGCTAATCTCCTCACCTCACCGCCTTGCTCGGCCCCACTCCTTGAGTCGCGGATCACGGACGTGCTACTCCGCGTTACCTCTCCTATCTGACTGCGTCTCGATTGATAAAAATTGTCTACTCATTCACCGTGCTATCGATTTTGATCCTGTTAAATGATAGGAGAAAAAGAAGAAGGAGAAGGCGGAGGAGGAGAAGAAGAAGAATTTATAACATTTTATTTGCGTGTTATCTCAAAATGTCTTGCGAGCCGCTGTGGGTGCTCCGTGTGATACAGTTGCTGAAATGTAGTGCGAAGTAATGCATAATAAAGGAATTGTGAAGGCATTACTCTAAGTACCCCGTCACAGCAGGATGAGGGAAGCGTATTAAGGCGGGATGAGGAAGCGTATTAAGCGAGGGAAGCGTATCTCGGCTGGGGTAATGTAGGCTATGTGTGTGTGTGTGTGTGTGTATCACCAAACTTTCTGACGTAAACAGTCAATCGAAATAAACTTTCCCCTGCTACCTTGATATTGATCTAAAGACAATGATAAGAAATACTGATATTGCCACTGATGTATACCAACTTATGGTACAAAAATAGATTCTTCATTCATGTATACAGAAAATAAAACGGAAATTTACCTTTCATTCAGATAATTTGACATCAATACAAGGCAATGCAATAATTTCTGCGAAATTGCAATATGAGAAAATAAGGTGTCATTCATTGTCAAATCGCCTAAAAATGACCAAAACGTGACATTCTTAATGTTGAATATTTTTGTCGCGGGTGTTTAGGAGAGAGAGAGAGTAATCGTATAACACCCTATGGTAGGAGAGGAGGCTCAATTCGGAGAGGCAGAACCGTATTAAATGGCTCAGAGCACCAATTGATGTCATTGCGGTGCCCTTGACCGGGAGGTCCTAGGGTTCGAGTCCCAACTGTAGCAGAATTTTCGACACTAGCCACATAACTAGTTTGAGATCAGCCGCTATCTGGAGGAGAATTTTAGCTGCTGGCTGCTCTGATCGATAGTTTTCCGTGATTTCTCCGACCGTCACCTGGTGAATACGGAAGTAGTACTCTAACAAACGAGTCGGGGTCTGCGCGCGATCTTTCTTTCTTCCTTGTCCTATCCTTACCCTTTACTTTCACACACTTCCACTAACATGCACTGCACCGCCACACATGTCGGGAGACTAGTCGCAATCCTAGAGCTTTTCCGGCTGTGGCGATGCCCCGCTCGAGGGAAACCTCGCTAGCCGACGTGTGAGTTGGCGTCGGATCTCGCCATCCAGGCTGGGAATTTATTTATTTATTTATTTGTCAAAAACAGTAAAAATTGTATATGATGTGTGGCGAAAGAGATTTATCTGCGCACATTTTCTTGAGGGCCAGAATAAAAAGAATAAAAAAATAAAAAAAAACGAAAAATGAATTTTAAAAATAATTATTTTAGAAAAATAAAAAAAATTGAAAAATGTTTGTTCCCAAAATTTGAAAAATGTTTGTTACCGTTGTGAAATTTCAACGGTAAATGAACTACAAGTAAAAGGAGTGCTCAACAAAACGTGCGCACAGTGAAGCTACATTTACGTCCAGAAGCAAAACAAGGGGCCATCTCTGCATTTGCTCAATGGATCAGGGAAACAGGACAAAAACCTGATCGAGATGGGGAATGTATCACCACCTCCCGAAGTAAAATATACGCTACACTTACGGGACTAATCTTAGCAGCTGACGCGCCCAGAATCACTAGTCAGTCAGGGATACAGAGCTCAGAGTAGACATGAGGTACTTATAGTCCGTGGAAGCGTGGCTTTTGGCGAGAGAGTCGACTTGGTAATCTGGCGGGATCGTCGGACAACGACGGAAGGTGCAAGACTACTCTCTGAATCTGAATCAGTGAAATTGTCACTAATTCAATCAGTGAGAGCCGAAGTCACTGATATCTTTAGTCGAAATACGTGTATGTAGTTTCGCTGACAATCAGCGAATATGCGAACCTGTTCATAATGTCCGCCAGCATTTCACTGGTCGTCGGTTGTAAAAGTGCCGCGTCACCGTCGCTCACTGATCGTTCAGTCGTTCACGTGCTGCTGTTTTCACAGATTTGACTGTTTCAAACAGTGAAGTTTCACTGATTCGAAAAGTGGACCCGATTTTCACTGATTTGTTCAGTTCAGATCACTGATTGTCAGTGGCAGGGTTATAACTGACACCATCAGTGAATAGTCACTGTCAATCAGTAGTTTTTCAATGATTCAGACTGAGAGAGTACAGTACCGGCAGCATATAAGCGTCTCTGACAATTCAATGCGCTGTTGCCTCATATTATAACGCTCATGGCACCATCTGCATGACAGACAAATGAAATATCAAAGCAATAACACTTACTGACAAGCTATGAAATGTCTTGATATGTTCATAAACTTCGCCAAAGCCGCACAACATTTTATTATTAAATTGGGACCTGAGGTAGCATAAAGGAAGCTTAAGAGAATGGTGCAGGTTCAATGGTTCATGTTTATTGAAATGCCTAATTTTGCAAAACTTTTAAAAAATTAAAAATTTTCGGCGGCTTTTTATAACTACAGTTAAGAAGATACAATTGTTTTTCATAATGAAATCTGCTCATCAAAGACAAATCTTCAAATAAGGTCATGTTAAATTATTTGAAAATATGAGTAGCTTTTCTGTAATTTCCTGACAATCATAATAGCCCGTTCAGAATTGACTGCGCTTTGTTTTCGGCGTCTTCTTACAATTACAATTGTGAAAATACAATTTTTTTCTTAGTGAAATGTATTTATCAAAACTACTAATAAGGTCACGCTTAACTTTTTGAAAATACGAGTAGTTTTTCTATAATTTCGTGACAAGCACAATAGCCCGCTACAAATTTACTGCGCTTCAGACAGCTAGATGCGTCATAAATTAGAATTTGCAATTTTGTATGTTATTTCTTTGTTCGTTTCTTACATTGGATCTTTTGTTATACAATTGCACATTAGTCTTTTAGAAATTATTTAATGAAGTATTCGAAATAAAAATTACTAGCTCTCAGAGAATAGCAACAATGCAGGGAATGCAACAATGGAATTCCGTTTCGTACCACAAACTTCTGTGAATTACGTGTCATTGTTGTTACTTGATGTAGCTTTATGAATTATAACTGTCAAATTTATGTTGATATTTGCATAAAAATATTTAGTTTTTGCACCATTTGTAGTGAGGAGAGTATTTTTGTATGGTTAGAATACTCTTCTTTAATCATGGCCCTCTGAAATTCATTTCTATATTATCTGGAGTATCAGTATTCTTTTTCCAATACACGTTTACAAAAATTTTGTATTATATTTGTATGCAGTTGTAGAATTCACATGCGATGCACACATTCGATGTGTATCGTAATTCACAGCACTGCGATGGAAACAGCGAGTTGTTCGCTTCTTGGTTGAATTGAAAGTTTTTAAATAATAGCTAAGATGTAAGTAGCGCATAAAGTGTGTTAATTCAATACCAAGTAGGTGTATTCAATAACGCGAGAAAGTATGTGCTCTTGTTAGAACCACTAGTTCTCTGCCTCGAAAACATAACGCATGCTATCTTCTGTAAAAAAAGCGTTGAGAAATAGCGTTCACTAAATTACGTTGAGAAAGTGAAATGAAAAAAATAGATGAAAATATGAAAGTATTGGGGACACACCTTGACTCCAAAAATGAGATGGAAAAAACTTATACATTAAAAGATGACTAAGACGAAATCTGACAGTTCCTTCAAAAAAATTCCGTCTTATAGAGGGTTGCCAAAAATTAACCATATACCTTCAATGCAATATTTTCGATATAATTTTGTTAGAGGAACAGAATTAGCAATAAAACAATTTATCTACAAAAATATTGCAGAAAATAAAAATCAGCAAAATACAAGGAAAATATAGGACAATCCATTATAGCGCATTTTCTTCTTAGTGGAACGGTTTTTGCACGTAAGAATTGTAAAAGACGTTTTGACACACAAAGTTACCCTATACTGCGAGCGTTCATTAAATTGTGTGGTCTACACCTCGTCAACTATCCAATTGCTACGCTTGGACGACAAGAGAGCCTCCCCGGTATTCCATTGTCGATTGAAGTAAACGCGGTGATACTTTTGAGAATTGAACGGGTGAAGATGGTCAACATGAAGGATTCGGAGCGACAGTGATGACGTTGCGACCTTGAAAATCACTCCAAAGCTTGAGAAAAATTGCAGCGATACGATCGCCGAGTTCGCCAAAGATTTTCTGACAGTAGATTTAAGAGGAAAGCTCATCGTTCACCCTATTGTCACAGTACGTTACCCTTTGCACTATGCCATTCCAAAGAGTGCGCTGGAAATTTAAAAATAAATTTCTTACTTAGCCAGGTAATAATCACCTTATCGTCTCTAAAAACCAATCGTCTCTGCGTTAGACAGATTTCTGACTTATAGAAGTCGTTTTTAATTTGTCGTATATATACGTATATATATGGAGTAATAAACTGTAACCCAGGGGTTCTCAAACTACGGCCCGCGGGACACATGCGGCCCAACGAGGACCTTCAAACGGCCCGCCGGGTTTTTATGGTTTAAAGAATTTTTTCATAAAATCCGCACATTTTTTTATTATGTGTTAGGGTGTCTAGAGATGGCAAAAAAATCGATGGCTTTAAAACAACGATGTTTTCCACCAGAAACATCGATATTTTGCTTTCGATGTTTTCTTCACATCGATATTTTGTTGCCAAACATCGGTGTTTTTTTTAAATGTTGTTTTTAATAAAGCAATATTGATGATTTGCGTTATCCTCTTTTCCACGCTGTACATTTCGCCAGCGCAATCTGAGGAAGTTTGGGATCTGCTCGCGTTATGATTGTATGTTATCGGTTGGCCTGCCATTGCCTGAACTCTGCCTCTCAAGGTCTATCTTCACGATGGAATATGTCACTGGACCTCGAGTCTTTCTCACTAATGTCGTTAGATATCGCATGATCGCGACCGTATCAAGCAGTGCTTGCGACCATGCGACATCTAGCGGCAGGACCGAGAAAGACGCGAAATGCCGTGTGATCGGCCATAGGGGCTTGAGAGGCCGAGTTACAAAAATCGCACTATATTATCCGGCCCTTCGAAGGCCTGAGGGGCAGTGAACTGGCCCCCCGTTTAGAAAGTTTGAAGACCCCTGCTGTAACCGATCAGCCCAAATACGGGATGAATCGATAAATTCGCTATTGTAGAGTCCGTTTATGAAATTTGCTGCCCATTCGTACCCCCACCGCCGCCGCCGGTGGTACGAATGCGGAGGGGAGGGGCAGACGCGTACGGAGAGGAAGTATTGAGTGAGCGGATAGGGTGAGAGGTCGGGAACGAGCAACGAGGCCGCAACCTCTGGTGGTTACGGTTGATGGAGGAGGTATGGTCCGTGCCGATTTTTTCTGCCGATGGAGGAACTACGGAGCCGTTGTTACTAGAATCTGGGATACGCTGACGCATATACAAATTGGAGGCGGCCTCCGCCAACCGTGTTTGCTGCAAGCTTTGCCATTTAGACGAGGTTATTATGCCAACGAGCTGAGGTCGATGTAGTATGATCTATACCGTGTCCTTTCTACACGGACTGCCCGATTGCGTAAAACTTCGAATTCACTGTTTCGCAAGAGGTGAGCATGAAGCGTAATAAGACTAGTGGCGTAAAAGTGACGTGGTTGTTTTATGGGGGCACGAGGGAAATAATCGCGTAGCAACGGTAGTCACCGCGTATTTTATGCTGGAACTAAGAATTTTGAAGCAATTGCTTATAGAATGTAGACTGGTGTAAGGCACATGTTCACGCAGTTCACGGTCAGAGATAATTTTATGGACCATTAACATTATTTCTGTATGACTCATATATTCTTCCACTGGTATTTTCATAGAAGCTTAGTACTAGCTGCGGAAGGAACTAATATTATGCATCTTTCTGAGGGGAGAAAATCATCGATTTTGTAAGAATCTTGGTACTTTAATAGAATGCATGTGCTGTTTCTGGTTTTTAAAGGGAACATTTTGGGACGTTAATGCTGCTTCCAAATCAAATTAGAAAGCAGTGAGAGTTATTCATAAATAATTAAAAGTGTTATAAATTTCTATTTGTTATAAATTTGTATCTGCCGTGTATGAAGAACATTTTAGGATGATAGCGTTACATCCTAATCAGGTCAGAAATCAATCAGAGCCATTCATTAATAATTAAAGTGTGACAAAATTATATTTACTATGAACTGTTGAATTTAAGTAAACTTAAATGTCTCAAAATAGATGTTAAAATGGTAATTATCAATAGTTTTTCAAGAAACTTCTTTGAATATTCTGTCGTCAAAAGCTATATTTATTCACTTTAATAGAATACAAGATATTCTTTTGTAATTTATTTCCTATAGCTTTTTAAGAAACTTCTTTGAATATTCTGTTTATCAAAAACTATACTTATTCATTTTAATTGAATACAAAATATTCTTTTGAAATTTCAGAGAATTACGCGACAAAAATTATATATGAACGTTGGTGCAGTGTATGTTGAGGGACAGTTAACAGCAATTTTCCTTAACAGAAAGTAAAACGACACTCTGTCATGCGAAATGCATGCCCCCTTACCTTGGAAGTGGCTTTATGGGCACTCCTCATTCCCATCAGGGATTCCATTCATCCAATTTGTTTAATTTCAATTTATTTAGTCACAGAAGATATTGTTGTGATTTTTTAAGGTGGACAAAACATGAAATTAGTTCATGTTAATTTTGCAGTTGGTTTTCCCTTCTGATGTTTTTTCTTTTGAATATTGTTAAGGGTTTTTTTAGTGTAAATGTTATTGTTATTCTGTACCTTTTTTGTGTATTGCTTTCAACGCTTATCCAATTATATGTTGTTCTGTGGTGACGACTTTGTTTTTTTTACGAAATCTTTCACAAGAGCCACGATCCCTCGAAAATCCCCCCACAACCGTCGAGCGGTTACAGTATGTAGTATAGGGAAAGATATGTAATGGTGCGCGAAAAAATGGCGAATTTTCGGCAGAAAAATAAGTCATTGCCGAGCCCTAATAACGAAAAAGTAGATAAATGCAGTTGTTAAATTTAGAAGAAGAATCCCCTATCACGTGGTGTAGGCTTAATCCCTGTTTTGTGGATCTTTGATACCGAAAAACCAATTGAAAGCAAAACGTCCGTCCATCCCTCTGTCCCTCTGTAAACAGCCAAAGAAACAACTCTACCACCTATAATTTATCATATCTACCCAAAACTTTAAAAATATTATAAATATCAGGATCGATTTAGAATTTTGTAGTTATTTGTCAGAGAACGACTGCCTTCATCTCCCAACGTCTAAGACAAGTGTCCTACACAATTTCCCATTATTTGTACTTCAAATCGAGTCTTAATAATTGAGGTCATAAAATTTAACACAATGAATTGTTTTATGCTGAAAATATCAGAGCTATTGTAACCTGTTCCTTTCTCATTGTACTGCCGTCTCTATGGGGTTTTCCGTTGTTTCCCTTGATCTGTTGAGCATATACTATGGTAGACACATGTTGTACTTTCCCCAAAACGTCGCGTGCATCTTTTAGTGTGCTTCATGTCAATAAATAATAACATAAATAAGATAACTTTTTTAAATGAATATACTCAAAAGCCCAGACAATCCGCTGCTCCGAACATGTTTATGTTTTATCTCAAAACACATTTCAAGCAAGTTAGGAATGCAGAAAGATTGGCAAGTCCCAACTATAATCCTCTGAAAATCAGATTAAATCCATATTTATTAAAATTTATAAAGTATTATTCGTTGCTATTACGGGGTCACTACCAGAAAATATAAAATTCTATAATTAAATATTTTTATGGGGACTTCTACTTCCGGAAAATTGGCACACCAGGAGTATTTAATGGAAATAAATCACACAAAAAAGTAATAAAATGGTATTAGGATTTGGGAAAAGCTTAAGATTATAGGAATTCACGAATTGCAAATTGAAAGACAATGTTACTGTCTTATAGTATTTATTTGAATTTATGTAATTTATCATTGTACTCTTTATGCTGTTATTTATAGTTCATTTTTCAGTTGAATTACTATTTTGAAACACAATGAACCAGACTCACTTATAGCAAAGTAGAATCCCTTTTACATACACCAAAAATAACACAAAAATCTGCTAAAAGACAGTTATCTTTTTACATCACGAGACGAAAAAGTTGGAACTGAAACACACTTCGAAGACAATTTTATGTAATTGATATTTTATAACCTCTGTGCTGTGATATATAAAGTAGATAAATAAAACCAACTAAACATAGCTAGGGATATTACATATGATTATATCAATAGACTTATTAGAAATTAAGTTCGTCACAATTTAGCTCAGAAGTAACTGAATTGATAAAGTCATGAAACAATGCACAATATTTGTGTCATTCATCTGCATTAAAGACAATTAGAATTTCTAAAGGGAAACAGGTTTTGCACAAAGTAAAACTGTTTATGTAACTGCATAAAATGTTAGAAACCTGGGATATTGTTCAAAGTGAATCAGCCAAGTTATTCTTGAGGATTAATAATTGAACTTGTAATATACAATACAAATACTAAAATAATTACTGCCCCAAGTAACAAGCCACAATAGCAGGGTTTGTCGCCTTCGGAAGACGATGCCGGTTGCTGTGTGGGCAGAGTGTCCTCTGGCAGGCGCATTTGAAATGATGCGCTTTCTGAAAAGAAAGTAGATCCCGTAAGCATAAGCATTGTCTCCAATTATAACAGAGGCTGTGGCGGTCACTATAGGGGAAACGTGGCGTTTTATTTTATTTATACGAACTTTCTCATTTTCCAAGTAATGACGTAGTGAACAGAAAGTATTGTAATGCCGCAGTTCAAAGTTGCGAATTTGAGGCAGAAAACTGTATTGCAGATTCCTGGTGCCCAAAAAGTGGATAATTCTTTATTGTAAAGAAAATTTCTGTCTCTAATGATCGCGCACGGTCCGTGGCCCTCTTTTAGGGTACTGCTTTTGGAGTACGGTATTCACCTAGTTCTGATCGGAGAAACCAAGGAAAACTCGCTGTCTTTCGGATTACTTCAAAAGTCCTTCTTTTCTTTCTCAGCTGTCTATAAGTGCCTCTCCTTTATAATCACATCTTTCTCCTCATTTCGTCACTTTCACACACTAACTCTCTCATTTAGCACTCCTATTTTACTCCCCTGATAAATGTAGTTTGAGTGTTTACACTCAGGCTCAAAGCTGAAATGAACGTTTTGACACTTGTTTGAGTTTGATTGTGAGTACATATATTCTTTTAGATTTGTGGTTTTCTTTTTTTGGGGTTTCTCCCGTCCCGGTTCTTCTAACCAAAGTTCTCATACCCATTTTAATTAATCCCATCCCTCTTTCACATTCGTCCGCCGGTTCACACTCAGTCGCTCACTCTTTCGACTTTTACCCCTTTCCTTCTTTTCCTTTCTCTTTCTCTCCATTCATCTCTCTTACATACACGCACACATGTACTCACACAAACGCACTCACGCACACCCACGCACTCACTCACACGCACGCACTCGCTCACACGCACTCACTCACTCACACACACGCACGCACTCACTCACACACACACACACGCACTCACACACACGCACGCACTCACACACACACACTCACACACACGCACTCACACACACACGCACTCACTTACACACACGCACTCACTTACACACACGCACTCACTCACACACACGCACTCACTCACACACACGCACTCACTCACACACACGCACTCACTCACACACACGCACTCACTCACACACACGCACTCACTCACACACACGCACTCACTCACACACACGCACTCACACACACGCACTCACTCACTCACACGCACTCACTCACTCACACGCACTCACTCACACACACGCACTCACTCACACACGCACTCACTCACACACGCACTCACTCACACACGCACTCACTCACACGCACTCACTCACACACACGCGCTCACACACCTCTTTCTGTGCATATCCATCTTCCCTTTACATTCCCCCTCCCCATTTCCTCTTCTTTCCCCCGGCCAGTTCGCGTACTCCCTGCGGGAGCTTCGTTTGCCTCGCGCTGGCGGCTGCGGTTGTTCAGCGAGTAAACAACTCGCCTTACAGAGGGCGCGCTGAGGCGGGGGCGTAATTTAGAGAAGCGCTCTCAGCCGACCCTCCTGCTGCTCAATGGCGGAGAGTGCTTCAGCGAGGAGCAGCAGGGAGGGGTGGCAGTGGAAATTCAATCCTCAAGTCTGTTTTACACGGTACAATTTCCATCTAATTTGCCTTGTACAAAAACCTTATCTGACAGCCTTGAATATTTAATTATAAATATGAAGCATGCTTCGTTATTGAATGCAAAATTTATACAATTTAACCACACCGTACGTTATGGAGCCTGCTGCAACTCGGCTGAACTGCTGACACACTGAGGTGAGAAAAGTCATGGAATACCTCCTAATATCGTTTCGGACCTTCTTTTGACTGGTGAAGTACAGCAACTCCACGTGGGATGGACTGAACACGTCGTTGGAAGTCCCCTGAAGAAACCATGTGTTTATCTACAGCCGCCCATAACTGCGAAAGTGTTGCCCGTGCAGGATATTGTGCACGAACTCACCTCTCAATAATGTCCGATAAATGTTGGATGGGATTCGTGTAGGACAATCTGTGTGGCTATATCATTCGTTAAAAATGTTCAGAATGTTCTTAAAATCAGTCGCGAATAATTGTGGCCCGGTGGCATGGCGCATTGTCATCCATCAAAATTTCATCGTTGTTGGGGAACATGAAGTCCATGATGGACTGCAAATGGTTTCCAAGTAGCTGAACCTATCGATTTCCAGTCAATAATCGGTTCAGTTTGATAGAGAATTCAGTCCATTCTGTGTAAAAATATCCCACATTATTATGGAGTCAGCACAGAACAGTGCCTCGTTGACAACTTTGGTCCACGGCTTCGCGGGGTCTGCGCAACACTCGAACCCTACCATCAGCTCTCACCAATTGAAATCGGGACTCATCTGACCAAGTCACGGTTTGCAGTCATCTTGAGTCGAATTGATGAGTTCACGAGGCCTGGACACAGCGTTGCACACATGTCGTGCTGTTAAGAAAGGCATTCGAGTCGGTCTTCTGATGCTACAGTCTATTAAAGCCAAATTTTGTCTCACTGTCCTAACGGCTATATTCGTCACAAGTCCCACATTCATTTCTGCGATTATTCCATGCAGAGTTGCTTTTCTAACAGCACTGGCAAGTCTATGCAAACGCCGCTTCTCTCAGTCATTAAGTGAAGGCCATTGCGTTATCTTTGGTGAGAGGTTATGCCTGAAATGAGGCATTCTTGACGCTCTCTTGACTTTGTGGACCTCGAAATCTTGAATTCCCTAACGATTTCCAAAGGGGAACACCCCATGCGACTAGCTCCAACTACCATTCCACGCTCAAAGTCTGTTAATTCCCGAGGTTCAGCCACAATCACGTAAAAAACCTTTCAAAAGAACAACTTAAGTACAAATGAAAGCTCTGCCAATCCACTATCTATTGTAGTCGATATTACTACCATCTGTATTTTTATATATTGCTATCCAATAACTTTTGTCACCTCCGTGTACATCCATGTCAGATATTGCAAATAGCACATCGTATACACCTCGAAAAAAGATATTAATTACAAACGTAACGGATACTTAAACGCATGAGAACAACATTCAATAAATATGCCAGTCAACAAAACGAAACAAGTGCTTAGGGAATGCCTTTATTTTTTTATGCAGTTTTCTTCAGAATATGTAAGTAAACACTGCTCGTGCTCGTTTCTGTGTATTTTTGGAAGATAAATCGGATACTACCATGCAAAACAGGAAATTCTCAACGAACTTCCAATGAAAGATTGATTGGAGAGCTTGGGAAAATAGGTCAACTTAGCAATGTTGGAGAATTCAAAAGTGGAAGAGAACGCGGGAGAATGCAGAGAGATTGAAACTAAGAAAAAGATATCTGCTGGATGGTGAGATCCGGCGCCAACCTACACGGTTTGCGGGGTATTTCTCTCTTTACGAATCTCCCCCTGTGGGAACCTCCCCATCTGCACAAACTCTACTCCCCCACTGGTTTCCCGATATGTGTGATATCGTACTGCCTGTAATTGTCTGTGTATAAGGAGAGAGGTTAGGAGGAATGAAAAATCGCCCGTTGTCTAACCGTTTGTTAGAGTACTGCTCCTGCACTCGCGTGGTATTGATCGGAGAAAACACGTTAAACTACCAATTATATCAGTCGGCTGCAAGAATTATCCTCCAGGCAGCGTCTGAATTCGACTCCGTCCTTATCTCCAGTAGAAAATTGTCCCGTCGGGGCTCGAACCCTAGAAATCTCGGTCAGTGTCGCAGCAGACAGAACGGCAAGCTGACTGTAAACTAAACTCACCCCACTGGTCGTAGTGATCGATGCCTTCTCTCCTCCCACCTCTTTCCTCTCCCTCACATTCGCTGACATTTCAGGGTTCGAATGTTCCATTTGCACATGCATCTCGACCGGTCCTCGTCAACGCCCACGCCCGCGATGACGTAACTTGAATTGTGTATCCTCCCACGTCTCCCTCACTCAGTATCCAATAAGTACCCGAGGATAACAAGAGTGAACTATGAGGGAAGTTGACTTCTTAACCTACATAGACTGGGTTCTGGATTATTCTATAACTTCTGTAGTAATGTAACATCTATGTTACTAATTTCCAAATATGTGCATAAATAAAAACTATCCATGACTTGGCCATGTGAGAGGAGTCTATGTTGTCGTTAGATATTCGAGAACTCGACATAAATACATAAATATTTGTAATATTTGTAATTTCTAATCGCACAGATATTGAAAGAAAAATATGCACACTTCAGTCTGTTGATTGATTCATGCGTTGATTGATGTTTTTAGGTACAATAATTGCATATGATCATTATTCCTATTAGTCTAGTAAATATTTTACGCGTGGACGTGACGGATTCCAAACTGGTGGATGGTGAAATCCGGTGCCAAACTATATCGGCTTGCGTGGAAATTCCCTCTCTCCAGACCGGGAGAGGTGGCTCAGTGCATGAACTGATGAGATTACAGTGCCTCTAACCGGGAGGTCCTAGGTTCGAGTCCTGACGGCGACAGGATTTTTCACACTCGCTTGTCAGGTAGGTCGAATTCAGTTGCCGAATGGGGGACAATTCTAGCGGCCGGCGGGTCTGATCGGTAGTTTTCCATGGTTTCTCGGAAAGATCAACACCAAGCGAATGCTGGAGCATTACCCTAACAAACTGAATAGACCGCGCGCCACCTTTCCTTCCTGTTCCTTGAGGTATTCTCACCCTTTACACACACACTGTCATGTACTACATTACCACAAATGTCAGGAGACCGGTCGGAGGCTTAGAGCTTGTCCCGGCTGCGCGTTTCCCAGTGGTGGGAGATACCTGATTGGGGAAAATCCGGATAGATCGGCGCCAGATCTCATCATCGGGGGAAGATCACCATCATCTCCCGATGGAAGAACATGCACTACACTTACGGGACTAATGTCCTCAGTAGTTGCGTCCGGACTCACTAACATCAATCAATCTCCAGAGATCTCTCCCAGTCGTGACAAGCGTAAGGGGCGAGTCTACAAGGAAGAAAGAGGAGGGGACAGACCGCCCCCAATCTTTTGTTCCTCATCCTTGCCCCCCATGTCTCCTGTTACAAGTCCACTCTCATACCTGCACTACCACAAATGAGAGGAGATCAGTCGGGAGCTTAGGGCTTGTCCCCAATGCGTGATGGCTTGACGGAGGCTTTCAACAAAAAACTTCGCAAGCAGTGTAGATCGGTGCCGGATCCCACGTTCTGGCAGTAGAGGATCCCCGTTTCCTCCCTTCTACAACAAGCGCAACCCTCACAGGACAAATAACCCAATAGTTGACGCAAACTGAAACGATACGTAACTACCGCCCCGCTTTCAACTCGTTCTGCGGTCGTCTTAGCCCCTCGTCTCTCAGACACCCCACGGAATTGTCGCCCTGCCGCATCGTCTCCCCTTTTGTGTCTGTCTCCCTTTTAGGCACCGCCCCCCATCTGCCAACTGTTAACTCTTTCTGAAGATATTAGGGGTTCCGAGGGATTATATCTAAAAAAACAATATCAAAATGTTTAAATAAACCCGAAAGCCAAATCATATTGTTCTAAACATTTGTATCAATTGTTCTCTACATCGAAATCGAAAAAATATTTAAACATATTGACATGAAGAGAGGAAGAGAGATTTCACCTCGTTTTGCCTTCGTGTTGGACAGCCTCGGACGTGGTAAAAAATGGAGAAGAACGAACTTAGAGCATATCGGAGGCATTCCAAAATTCAGAGAGTTTTTAGGTGAACCTCACGTATTTGTACGTCATGGCAGGACTTAAAAGAGTGAGACGCGACTGCGCAAGGTGTTGCCGGGAAGAATAGGACGGGGCAGATCGAAGCGTGACAGAAAATGGGCGGGGCAAGTCGAAGCAACAGAGGGAAGAGAGTAGGAGAGTAGAGAAGGCTATGAAAAAGGGCGTGGAGAGGCAAGGCAGGGCATGGCGGGCCGCCCCAAACGAACAAGAAAAATAGGGCGAGAGATAATCGGTGGTAGGGACGGACCGAGCGGGACTGGCCAGAACCAGACGCGGGATGGCGAGGAGGGTGGCGTGGATGAGCCAGAGCTGGCAGGGCGCGAGCCATCTAAAGCTAGAAGCGCCCAGAAACCAATCTCAACCGAACCATATCCAAAATTTTAGGCTAATTAAATGCTCTATTCCCGAATTTTAGGCTCCTCTGGATGTCCGAAAATCGTGGGCGCTGCAGCGCCCACCCAGAATCAATCTCAAAGTCAATTGCAAAATCTGAAACCCTTCCCAAAATTTAAGAATAATTTTAGGCTCTTGGAAAAAAATTATCCCCGCGTTCAAATTCCAAAACTCAGGGCTGTACAAAGCGAAACAATTAACATGGTTCTTACGGGCGATTACATCAAAATAAAAAACCTTGGAACCAAAGATTTTTCAACATTTTTTGAGTTTGACGTTTATTTGCCCCTAAGAACCAATGTTAATTGTTTCGCTTTGTACAGCCCTGATTTTTGTAATTTGAACGCGGGGATAATTTTTTCCAAGAGCCTAAAATTATTCTAAAATTTTGGGAAGGGTTTCAGATTTTTCAATTGATTTTGAGATTGATTCTGAGTGGGCGCTGTTCGCTTTAATCTAATGCTAGCAGCGCCCACGATTTTCGGACATCCAGAGGAGCCTAAAATTCGGGAATAAAGCATTTAATTAGCCTAAAATTTTGGAATTGGTTTGGTTGATATTGGTTTCTGGGCGCTGCTAGCTTTAGATGGCTCAGGGCGCCTCCGGCAGATGGAAATACATCATTGGGAGGAAGGGTACATCGAGGCGGTGAGAGGTGGGTTGACCCGAGGAGACGTAACTGGGCAGCGTGGGCCAGAGTAGGACGTGACGTGGGGGAAGGTGGTGTGGGGAAAGAAGGGCGATGTGGAGCGAGATGGTTGGGGCAAGGAGTGGCGGTGCTGGAGAGGTGCCAAATGTTAGGACCAGTGTTAGGAAATAATAGGGAAAAACGGGCGAGGAGGAAAAGATAGAATGAAGGGAAGGAGGGGAGGGCAGAGTGGATTTAGCCTGGGATAGATATGGAAGGTCGGGAGTGGAGAGAGGCGAGACCTGACTTGCCAGGCGGTAGAGAAGCGAGGTTAGTTTGGTCAGGGCGGGGCATGGAAGGATGGATTAAGGCACTGAGCTGCAGGAAAATGCGTGGAGTGGGGGACGGGGCAGAACGGGGAAACGGGTGGTGGATTTAGACAGGGCGAGGTCTGGAGAGGCGGTTTAAGGCAGTGCTTGACAACTCAATGCTGCGTGTCGTCACAGAAATCTGCTCTCTTGCTCCAAACCGAGCACGAAGCAAAGGTAGTGCGGCGGCAGGCGCACAATGTTCCAACGATGGTACGGAAGTGAGGGAGAAAGATTCGCTTGGAAAGTCGTTAATTACATTTTTTAAATTGTAATTATTATATATAATATTTATGATTCAATAACAATATGTAGAATTATATAATAAAACATACATTATTACATAACTCAAAGCAATATTCGACTCTTTATCTTAAGAAGTACTGTAATTCCACTTCGATTCTTCTATTATATAACATTTTTGAAAGAGACAGTTTTAACATTTTAGGAAAATAATATTTTATACAATAATATGTAATATAGCATATTAGTTTGTTCTGAAACAATGATTAATGTTAACAAATATGTAACTAATAGGTACCCGGTGGGGGTCACGTGAGAGAATTTTGACCCCAGGCTTGATTATTTTTTATGTACCGTTTTGTTTGAGAATGTAAATCCTCATTTTCAGCATCTTTTCCATAATCTTCAATCTGCAAATTCCTTTACTCTTCCCATGATTGTGATCTGTATCAATTCTCATAATTTATTTTAATCTGGCAGATTTCTCTGGGTCGCAAAGATACGTAATGCATCTGTAGGTTGGACATTTTAAAATAATGCAGTTCTTTTGAACATGCTAAATACTTGGCCCTTATTCCAGTACCTACAAAGGAAACCTTTCTTCCCAAGCAGAAATAAAATTAACGGTGTAGATGTTTTCCCACTTACGTTGTCTAAAACACCGGCAAAGGCCCACTGCCAAGGTTTTCGTTACCGGCGACTGACGTCTGCCTCTCCCTCCCCCTTTGCTCGCAGTGCTCCCTCCCGACCCCGCCTTATCTCGGTGGGGAAAGCAGCTCTGACGTCATTTCTCGTCCCGTTGCCAATCGCTAGTTTAAGGAATGGAGTGTCGTGGAGGGAATGTTTAAGTCATGTAGTGACATCATGGTGGAGTGGCAGGCGGAGCGGACCAGGGAAAGGCAGGTTTAGGCAGGAATAGTTTAAGGCACGGAGCGGCGGGGTGTGGAGTGGAGTGGCGAGGGGGGAGAGGTAGGTAGGTTAGACATGAATAGTTTAAGACACGGAGTGGAGTGCCAGGGGCGTGAAGTGGAGTGCCGGGAGGGGAAAGGCGGATGGGTTTAGACAGGGATGGTTTAAGCCATGGAGCGGCGGGGCGCGGAGAGGAGTGGAGTGTTGGGGCGGGGAAAGACGGATGGGTTTAGAAAGAGTAGCCCGGAGGGACGGATTAGGGCATACAATGGCAGGGAGAGGGGAGGAGTTGGGTGGCAGGAAGGGAGAGGCGGATGAGTTGAGACAGGAATGGTTTAAGGCATGGAGCGGCGGGGGGTGGAGTGGAGTGGCAGGGGGAGAGGCGGGCCGGGGCACGGGGGGCGGTTTAAGGCATGGAGCGCGGGCGTGGCGTGGAGTGGCGTGGCGGGCGCTGCGCAGGTCGATATCGGCGCTTCTCCCGGGCGGAGGCCGGTGGCGCCGTGGCCCAGGGGGGGAGTGGGTGGGGGGGGCGGCGCCGGGGGCTGCTCGGCCTCCTCTGCCCCGCGCGAGGATGCGCAACCTCAGGCGCGGGACACTAGTCCTGATTGTCAGAGGAAATTGTTACAATTTAATTCTGTTTGAACCACAAGACTCTTTTGTTTCTGATGCCAGAGTTCTTAAAACGTGTGTATCACCCGCCGCTAACGTGGAATTTTACGGAGAATTTTCAAATTTGCCACTTCTTAGAAGCCAAACGCTACCAACGTTTTTTTCATTAATCGGCGTTTCCGGCCGTGTCAACTGCTATGTTATTAATCACTTAAGCCTCAGCCTCAGCTGCAGAACTCTCGGAAACGTGACCGCATATTGGCAGAGGATATTGTCGTGAGTCGTAAAATTACATTCCGCAAACCTACTTTCTCAACATTTGTGTGCGAGATGTGAGCGACGTTAAATACTCAGTCAACAAATCTGTTGTGGGGGTGCAAGCATAAGTATAGTAAATGTAGCATGTTCGACCTCGCCTTGAATTCAGACAGTCTCACTATCTTATTGTTCCCGCTTCGACTTCGAAAGACATCCACCGAAAAGGTTTTAAGCCAGGGCAATTTTTTTAAAACCACTTTCCCATCTTTATTCTACCTTAACTTTTGAGATGGAGCACTTTCATCCGTTCGTGCAGTGGCTTCTATAAGCAATAAAACGATTTTCGATCAGACGTTGCCTTCCATCATGGCCTCCATGCCCCCGCGTTTCGGTCTACCCTGTTTCTGAGCGCCCTGTCCCGCGATTCATTGGTTAGTGATTCCCGGCGCGTCAACTGCCAAGATAAGTCCCGTAAGTGTGATTCATTTTTACTTTCCCGTATACGTACGTATACACGGAGTGATATACGTAGTATAGGGAAAGTTATGTAATGCTGCGCGAAAAAATGGCCAATTTTCGGCGGAAAAAAATTAATTGCCGGGCCGTGAAAACGAATAAGTGGATAAAACCAGTTGCTAAATTAAGAAAAAAATCCTCTATCTCGTGGTGTGGTCAAAATCCATGATTTGTTGCTTCTTTATACTTAAAATCGATTGACGGCATTCCGTCCGTCTGTCCGTGTGTGGTCAACGCTAGCGCCTAAACCGTTCGGTCGATTTTCTTCAAAATTGATATTCCCCAGTCGATCTGATTCTAGTCGAAGCTTTGTGATTTTGAAAAAGATTCTTTAAAATTTGGGGGTACTTTATATGAAGCCCGCCGGGGATTTTCAACATTTTCTCAAAAACGGCTCCAAATTTTTTCTTTAAATTTCTTGTATGAATAGAGTAAAATACTCTTATTAACATGGCATAGGTCCGATTTTCACGTACAGCTCTGAATTTTTCGAAAATTGTGAAAGTTTGAATTTTTTTCGGCGTCTTTCTCCAACTACAAAATTGAAGATAGAGATTTTTTCTTCAAATAAAATTTGTTCTGCATATTGAGTTCTTTAATAAAGGTCATGTAAATGCTTTTCACAATTTTGGTAGTTTTCGTGCAATATTGCGTGCAATATGTGAAATTTTAAAAAATTACAAAAACAAGATTTTCTCAAAAACGGCTCCAAATTTTTTCTTTAAACTTTTGGTAGGGATAGTGGTAAATGTACTCTATCAATGACACAAAAGCCATTTTGGTCTATAGGTTGGTTTTTTCAAAAATTACCAAAATGTAAATTTTTTTACTTGTCTCTCACGTCGTTAATATTTACATTATCGGTGATTTTTTACATTATTATATTTACGAGTATATATGCTTTAAATAATGTCAAGTAAAGTTTCTCGAAAACACTACCGTTTTCTGTGAAAAGTAGCTCAAATTTTGGCATTTTCAGAAATGCTCAAACGTCATTTTCTCGTATATGGCTGCAATTTTTTTCTTGAAACTTTTGTAACGGATAGTGCTAATTACACTCTTTAGTATAGCGTGAAGTTTATTTTGAGTTTTTTTTTGTTTTTTTCAAAAATTATATAAATGTAAATTTTTTGAAAGATCTCTCACATCTTTAATATGCACATTATCCGCAATTTGTAAAGATGATTATATTTGTGAGTGTAAGTGCTTCAAATAACTTCAAATAAAGTATTTTGAAAACTCAAAAATTTTCTGTGAAAATGAGCTTCAAATTTCGCATTTTTAGTAGCGCTAAAACACCATTTTCTCTTAAACGGCACATAATTTTTAAAAGAAAATTGCCATTTACGGCTAGGTTTTTGTGTTCTTTAATATTCTAAAATTAATGTTTCTGTTCTACCAATAGGAAACCGAAAAATTAAGGAAATGACAAAAAAATGTACTTTTGGCGATGATAGATGGTAGCTGGCAAGAAAGAGTATGTGGCAATTCCGAATATTGACAAATAAATAAATAAAATAAATACGGTCATGCTTAATTTTTTCAAAATACGAGTAGTTTTTTCTTTAATTTTGTGACAAACGTAATAGGCCGCTGTAAATTTACTGCGCTTTGGACAGCTGGATGCGTCGTAAATTAGAATGTGCAATTTTGTATATTATTTCTTTCTTCGTTTCTTACATTCGAACTTTGTTATAGACTTACACATTAATATTTTAGAAATTGTTTATTTTGAAATATTTGAAATAAGTAAAAGAATTAATAGCTCTCAGAATAGCGACAATGCAGGGTCTGCAACAATGGAATTCACTTTGCGCTCGCGAATATCTGTGAATTAGTGTCATTGTTGTGACCTAATGGAGCTGTATGAAAAGGAGTTATAATTGTCTAATTTATGTTGATATTTGCAGGCAAATATTTAGTTTTGCACCAAATGCTGTACCATTTGTAGTGAGTAGAGAATTTGTTGCATGGTTTTAAAATACTCTTCCCTAATCATGGCCCAATGGAAGGCATTTCTATATTTCCAGGGTATCAGGCTTCTTTTTCCAATACAGGGTTACAAAACTTTTGCATTCTATTTTTGTGAAGTTGTAGAATTCACATAGTTCTGACAACACTGCAATGGAAATAGTGAGTTCCAAGCGAAGATGTTAGTAGCGCATAAAGTGCAATATTACAGTACTACTTAGCTGTTTCCTCTAATACGGGAAAGTAAGTGCTGTTGTAGCACCACTAGTTTGGATGGAGAAGAGGCGGTGATCTTTCCCGTTGGATGAGGTGATCTTTCCCGGCGCCAACCTATCGTCGGCTAGCGGGGGTTTCTTCAACCTAGTTATCTCCCAAATGCGAGGCACCGCCCCAGCCGAGACAAGCTCTAAGATCGCTACCGGTCCCCCGGCATGAGGGTAGTGTATAGCAGATAAGTTTACCAGTGTGTAAGGTTAGGACAAGGAATATGAAGGAAAGATCGCGCGCGGTCCGAGGCCCGTTTGTCAGCATTCGCGTGGTATTGTTCGGAGAACCCACGGAAGACTACCGATCAGAGCAGTCGCCCGCTAGAAGTATCCTCGAGTCAGAGGCAGAACTCGACCGAGCTATCTACCCTGCGACGAAAATCCTGCCACCGTCAGTACTCGAATCTAGAACCTCCCAATGAGAAGCACTGCAGTAACATCAGCTAATGCCCTGAGCCACCTCCCCCGGTCCGTCGCGCGAGATCCCGTCTTTTTTTATTATTTTAATATGTTTTTCAACCCTTTCGTCAGAACAATAGGATAATATGTTGACAAAATTGACAATGACAAGCGAAGAAACTGTGCACTCAATGAAATTGTTTTTAGTGACAAACTTGCAAAATTTGTTCAGTCCATCAACTGATATTGCTGCACTGCTTCTGTCTACCAGATCCTATGGTTCGGGTCCCGACGATGGCAGGATTTCCAACACTAGCTCTATAGCTCGGTCGAATTCCAAGATAACCGCCACCGCCCGCGGTGAAAATATACGCTACACTTACGGGACTAATACCTTTAGCAATTGACATGACATGATTAATCACTAATTAATCAATAATAAACGTCGTTACAATACTCTAGAGTAATTCATTTTTATTTGTATTACCAAGAACCGCGGCGCTCTTTCCGGAGCATCCTGTATTCGACCCAGTTCCCGAATGAGTCATTGGATTTCATTGAAGCCCTGATTGCGCCACGTAACTCCTTCCGGGCCTAGGTCGAACGAATAAAATGTCCGGGCGCGGGGCCGGCGCTCTTGGCAGCTTTCCTCGCCGGCGTGGATCCGTCCAGCTGGCGGCGCGGCGCCGCGTTGCTCCTATTGGCCACCGCTCCGAGCCAATTTCCACATTACGTGCATTAAATGGAATTAGAGTCGGGGTATACATTAAGTAAGACGGTTAGAAGGAGTAAATGTTCTCCCAAACCTGTTTTTTGTTTCTGAGGAACAGGGTAGGGGTTGAAAAATAATATCACGTAGAGTGGAGATTATATTAATTTGATTATTTCAGAAATTTGCATCTCTAGTTTTAAATGTACAATAACTTTAAGGTATACAGAGCAGAATGAGTAATTGCGTGGTAACATCATTGGTATTTTTTCTACTACATGTTGGAATTTTCTTTTGCAATTCTATATTGCTATTAGCTTGTGCGATATAAATTGATATTTTTTCGTGTATTATATGTTGATATTTTCTTGTCATTACATCTTCATACTTTCGTGTCAATTACTTATCGGCAGAATAACGTTCTAACAGCTCTGTCCAACAAATAACAATTACAGTATCTTTTTGACTCAATTATTAACTTAAACAAAATGTTCGTCTCAGAGGTTCATGTAAAACTACTTGCAGTTAGCGGGGCACCGTCCCAGTCTGAACAAGCTAAAGCAGAAGGGCAATGAAGAGGAAGGAAAGATATCACGCGGTCCTTGGCCTGTTTGTTAGGGTTTTGCTTCGGAATTCGCCGGATGGAATAACCATGGAAATCTAACGAAAAAAGTAGCTGACCGCTAGAATTCTACTCCAGAAAGTGGTGAATTCGACCTAGCTGTGCAGATATTACCACTGTTAGGACTCAAAATCTGTCTTCCCGATCAGAGGCACTGCAGTAACAACAGTTGTCCAAAACCACATCAGCCGGTCACCTCGTGTCCACCCCAACCGTCCTCCTCACTTCGTCTAACTCCTCCCCAAGACACTCAAAAATGATGCGCCTTGAGGCCTTAAAATCAAAGTTTGCGAAAACATATACGTCGAGGTATGTTTTTATGCCCGTTATATATCAAATTGCATATTTTGTAACATCCTTATTCTTTTGGGATATTCTTCTCTTGTAGGTACTCCTACTATGTAAACGGAATGTATGTGTCGTAACGTATCTCCAACTCACATACGTACTCCACCTCCAATTCACATGCGTACTCCATCCCCAATTCCATTAAAACGCGTTCCAGCAAAATATTTCCCTTCGAGCATATAAAAAGGAAAGGGGTATAAGGAAAAGAAATAGAGGAAGAGTTTATGCACAGATACGCTATTTCTGGGCTGCACAAAGAAAGAATTCGGGGCAAGCCACAGCAGTCGCCCCCATGACAATCGCATATGACTACACTAGAGCCAACTGACCCCGAGCGCCTAACATCCCCTCCTGTTGGACTCATCAGCTGGCCACATCGGTGACACGCCTGCAAGCGCTGGACTAGGGCACGCCAAGTGGGCCACCCCCCTGAGCAGCCCCGCGCGAGTGTGTCATACATCCACACGCTCTCTGAGAAGCTGTGCTCTTCGGGGTCTCTGCCAACGCTCGCCCTCAGCATTCCATTAACTTGCTGTTTTGGCTCTCGGGCGCTTGGTCTCCGCGTTGCATATTGAGTGGCCGCAGGAGCTTAATGGGCCAAATAACGAAACGAGATGGATTGAGTGGACGCGTGTTTTAATCGCCAGAGCGATGTGGGGTGACAATGTGCTTTGTGGAGTAGTTCACACCCCTTAAACCAACCACAACAACGCGGCGACTTCATCTTGTTTTCCTCGCTCTCATTAACACGCCTTTTTATGTTTCAATGAATGTTCGATACAACTAATAAATGGGATTGATGATGTGGTTCGAGCGTCGGTCATGCAGGGTAGTAAATTCTCACAATAGCATTGCGATATTTGTTGAATTACAGTACGTTCGATCTAACCAATGGTGAATTCTAGTGTTAGATGTTCGATGTGAGTATATTTACTCTAGAAATTCTTCTTTACATTGAAAATTAAAACTAACAAACATTGATATATCGAACATTGAGGTAGTATTAAAATATTTTATTTTAATGAAAACAAAAGCGTAGAATTTTTCTATTCTGTAATTCATATATAACACGCGTAGCTACTAGGTATACTGTTAATTGACGGAGTCTAAGGACATAATGACAACTTTCAAATAATTTTTTAAGACAGGAAAAACAATACGCAAATCAAGATTTTTCTCATATTGTATAAAATAATACGGCTCAAGCCCGAATCTGTCTCTTTCTCGAATTAGCCACATAATATTCACATTATCGAAAATGGTTGGATAAATTTCAAAGTGGAACAGTTTCGAACCATACTTCGTATTTATCCGGATGAAGTGTATATTAGCCAATACAATGGGAGATCTGAAAAATACATTACAATGATGAGGATTAGCATATATATATATAATAAGTAGGAATCAGGCTGCTATTGAATATTTTTGAGGGACAAACTATGAGGTTTTGATTTCCACTGGGTCAGTCGTAAATTTATATTGACAGTGTAGCCTCAAACAGTGTAGCCAACATCACTATTCACCTCAGTTGACATTTCACTTCGCATTTCCAAGTGAGCGACGAGGCATTAGCCGGATAAAGTCCAAAATCATCCGTTCATCATTTTACTCTGATCATCATTACCACTCATAATCATCTAATCATCCCATCATTACCACTTCCTAAAGTGTGAATTAACCGGCTACTCCCAAAATTAATATATTTCGATCATTAACCGTAACATATACCCTTCCTGTTGCATTCTACACACAGTGTAGTTCTACTAGCACATTTGTGCAGCATTTGGATAAGAATGTTTGCTTTTCGAGGAAATTTTAAGATATTTATATTGAGTGGGTGAAGTAGAGTATCAGTGTGTTTCCCTACCTCTTCATTTTATGGTATCCTCCAGTTAAATACCCCCCGCCATTCATTTCGATTTAATTCCGTTACTTTGCAGTAACTAATTACCTGTAGTAAGGTATGTCATAAAACACATAATAACGTGAAATATATATTTATTAATGTTAAAATAAAAAATCTAATTATTTACAAAGATCAATATTTGGAATGGTATCAGTTCGCAAGAAATCCATTTAATCAGTGGATTGAGTTTCAAATTACTGTACATTAGAATACAAACATAAGGTTGAAATAAATATGTACAAAGTTTAATCATGGTTCAAAATAATCATCAATTATGAACCTTTTAGTGTGACATTCGCTCAGAAAATAGCAACTTTCTGTTAACTCTACAAAACAAATGGCTGAAATCGTAGTTGTGCTACATACTCGTTATCGATTGGGTCTCATCGATTGATTATGTATCGTTTCACTCACCATCATATTTGATGTAGCAGTGGGGAACTAAGTCATTGTCACATTCTAAATTAATGTAAACAGGAAATTTATTGTACTGAGAGTTTATTTATTAATAATGTGAGTTCAGTTATTATATGATCACAGAGCTGTATCATAACGATTTGTTTAGGAAATGCCATTTTAATGCAGGTAAAGTATTACTCGCGCAACTTTTCTTGACCAATGGATTGTAGAAATGCGGGTGGAGTTCAGATATTTGTTACGAAAATGGCCACTAGATTGTATGCAGCAATATCAATCTCTGGAAAATTAATCATGCGTTCAACTTTCTCAATAATTCGCATTCTTTCTCAGGAGTTTGAGGTATCTTCTGTGATGGATATTCACCTGCTTCGGTCATTTCGTTAGATTTTTTGAGAAAATAGTTTCTTATTCACGCCAGTTAAGATGTGTTTGAAGTGATTTCATTAGTTTTCGCTGCGAGCTTTTGCCTTCAACTGTTTATTGTGTCAGAGAGGGGGAAGCAACGAGTTAGAGATATCTCTAACTCGTTGGGGGGAAGTAAAATCATCGGTCAAGAAACGTTGCGCGATTAATACCATAGGTTAATTGTATACAATAATTATAGTATTTTATGAAACAGAGTAACTAATTATTGTATGTTTTATTTCCTACTAATATACTATCATATAACAGCCTAATATAGCCCTGCTGAAATTACACTGAATCATACTGAATCGCTGTCACAAATAATTTTTAATATCTTTTCTACAAAAACCATCTATTATTAAGATATTTCATTATCATTACAAGAACGAGGTTAAGGAAACATCATTTCAATATTAATTACACTTATCACCATAGGCGTACAGTAGAAATTATTAAGCAAATAATAGCTTTCGTTCACAAGACTGTTTTAAAGGAGAGTAAATAAGTGTCCTATTGTGTTATTAGTAAATATTGAACTGACAATTAAATAAAATTCTGAGTTCTGGATTAAAAGTAATTAGTAATAATGGAGTTATTAAAATATAAATCTTCTAATAAACCATGACCTCATATTTACTATTAAATCATACGTCACATTTCGCAGAATGAATTGTCAAATTTAAATAATAAAATAAAATAAATAAACATTTAAGATGTGACAAGTTTCAGGTCACATCTAATGTTAAATGAAAATAATAATATATTGAAATTTTTATAAACTATGCAAAAACCTACATATTCGTATCTTAACATCTTATTATAATCGTAAATAAATATTATTAAAGAAATAGTTCAAACAGATCGTTTGTATATGCTTATTATTAATTATACTCGCTCTACAGAGCTCGTGAATTGCACATTATTGTAATTTATCTGCATTTAATGTACAAAGCAGTATCTTATCCAATCGCCTTGCTACACTTACGAAAAATATTCTGACAGCAAGGTGACGAGAATATTGACCTCTATATAACTAAGAAGTTCATTGCGTGTTGTACTTCATAGTAGCAGGCGCTATGAAGATTGTGAAAGGAAAACCTGAGTCTTTTAGAACTGAGGCTTAATAAAATATAAAAACTATGCGATAAAGAATGCGATATTTTTAAGGTGTACAGAAAAGAAAATATAGTTCCCAGTGCATGCGCGAAGGTGTGTTATATTTTACCGAAGAAGTAAATTAAAATCCATATGTTACATTTTGAGTGTTGTAAACATTAAATTAAGTGTCTAAATTGCAAAATAACTATCCGTATTCACCGGAACAATTCAAAAATATTTATAAAAGGTAAACAATTTACTTTTTGAAATATTATGGCTTTTATGAATTATTCAATATTGAGATGTATTTGTCTATTAGAAATATATCTTCATTTATGAATATGTTTTTTATTTATGAATTGCATTCAAAATGTAGTTTACAAGGCCGCTGTTACAAGGCATTCTTTAATATGTCGGATATAATTCTGATCCATTTAATCTATTCTAAATGTAAAAAATAAACAGCAGAAATAAAGTCTATCGGACAAGATAAAATGTTTTAGTTCACAACCAAATATAACTGTTGTTTTTGTTGCTAATCACTACATAATAAAAAGTTTACATAAATGTATTGTATAATTTATTAATTATATACAATAAACTGTGGTTTAAATTATTAGACATTAATATGGTATCGAAATCAACAAACTGTCTGAGTATATTTAGGATATATTGTGATGGAGCACTTTCAGCTAAGGCCGCTTTCGCAGCGCCACTTTCGACGAGGCAACATGGTACAGGCACCACCTCCGTTACATCGTTACAAGGCGTAGAAACATGGACGCTGATAGATAAAGAGGCAATCACTACAGAGTGTTATTGTAGGGGAAGACTTGTTTTACCGCCATCTTCTAACACTGATGTGCATCTCAATCTTACAATACAATGTACTAGACTTCTGGAACGCAACTATAATTGTTGGGCTAGTTAGTTGATTCCACATGCATCGCAAAATATGGTCACGAAAGGCTACCCAAAATAATCGCTAACCACACTGTGGAGAAAGCAAACCACTTTCAAGCTACAGACGATTTTGGGGTGTTCATGTAACTGATATTACCCATTATATCAAAGAACGTTGCTCACGATCCTGAGTAAGGACTAGATATTTCTGTCTTGAGTACTTTCACACTCTCACTTTCACAGACTATAGAGTCTGGCTTGATTCTCTAGATCTCGATCCCAGTTTACGAAGCCCCATACATAGGCAATTTTCTATTGGCAGGCCCAGTTCGCCGGCCGGGTCATCTGGTGTATGTAACCTTATAGTTTTCTATTGCTTTGGCATACCAAGTCTGGAAATCATCTCGACATCGGGAACATTAGCTAACCAGCTCAACGTCAAGACATAGAGAAACCTCACTCTCGCCTCCACGAGATGAGAGATTTAGGGTGGGTGCAAGAGTAAAGTTTCCGGTGAGAAGACCCGACGGTAGAGGCATCTGGTGTCATTGTGACTACATCATGAAGATCGCAGTCAGCAGTAGCGTAACGCAGCCGGTCGCGATGATAACACACATCAGGCCGCACTCGGAGCAGCCCTTTTCTGGCGGCAGTTGCAGTGGTGGGGGCGGTTGTGGTGGCAGTCGTTCTGTGCGGGAGGCGGCGGCGGCGGCAGCTGGCCGGGGCGGTGACAGGATGGTTCCCACTGGCATCCCTGCAACCATACCAAGCGACGCACTTAGCACCCTCGCCAACTACTTCGTTGTGGAAACGCCCGTTCGGTTGCCCAGTTTCTGCGTTGTATCGATAGCGCCACGTGGGCGCAGGGAGGAGACGGATGAACCCGTGAACTCCACCGGATTGTTCAGCCCAGTTGTACCTAGGGTTGGTCCTAATACCCCAAGCTCTGAGGAAATTTAGAAGGGATTTGTTCCACAAACGAATGTTCCCGGTGCACCTCAAAAGCTGTGAAACTTCGAGCAGGCGAAGCGGTTCCACCCGTATTAATGGATGGTGGCAGTTGCATGGTTCATAGGTGGTTAGGCAGTGGTGGGGGTGCATGGTTCTTAGGTGCATTGCGTTCTGACAAACCCAGAGGCCGGCCTCACTGTGTCTTTGCGAACCTAAAGAGGATGAGGATAAGTTTAAAACTTTATGCGCAATCCAAAGTGTGAAAATCTCCAATAGTTAGAAAGCAGTCTAGTTAACTGTAGACATTTTTTTACGCTTCGTCACGGAAGTAAACGAAACTATTGTGTCTTGAGCGCCTGAGACAGGAGCTAGTGAGAGAATGGGAAAGAGCTAGTAGGAAAGCGTGGGTGAGTGAGGGAGACAGACAGAACGAGAGACAGACAGAACGAGAGAGAGACAGAACGAGAGAGAGAGACAGAACGAGAGAGAGAGAGAGACAGAACGAGAGAGAGAGAGAGACAGAACGAGAGAGAGAGAGAGACAGAACGAGAGAGAGAGAGAGACAGAACGAGAGAGAGAGAGAGACAGAACGAGAGAGAGAGAGACAGAACGAGAGAGAGAGACAGAACGAGAGAGAGAGACAGAACGAGAGAGAGAGACAGAACGAGAGAGAGAGACAGAACGAGAGAGAGAGACAGAACGAGAGAGAGAGACAGAACGAGAGAGAGAGACAGAACGAGAGAGAGAGACAGAACGAGAGAGAGAGACAGAACGAGAGAGAGAGACAGAACGAGAGAGAGAGACAGAACGAGAGAGAGAGACAGAACGAGAGAGAGAGACAGAACGAGAGAGAGAGACAGAACGAGAGAGAGAGACAGAACGAGAGAGAGAGACAGAACGAGAGAGAGACAGAACGAGAGAGAGACACAGAACGAGAGAGAGACACAGAACGAGAGAGAGAGATAGAACGAGAAAGAGATAGAACGAGAAAGAGACAGAACGAGAGAGAGAGACAGAACGAGAGAGAGAGACAGAACGAGAGAGAGAGACAGAACGAGAGAGAGACAGAACGAGAGAGAGACAGAACGAGAGAGAGACAGAACGAGAGAGAGACAGAACGAGAGAGAGACAGAAGGAGAGAGAGAGACAGAACGAGAGAGAGACAGAAGGAGAGAGGGAGACAGACAGAAGGAGAGAGGGAGACAGACAGAAGGAGAGAGAGACACAGACAGAACGAGAGAGACACAGACAGAACGAGAGAGACACAGACAGAACGAGAGAGAGACAGACAGAACGAGAGAGAGAGACAGACAGAACGAGAGAGAGAGAGACAGACAGAACGAGAGAGAGACACAGACAGAACGAGAGAGAGACACAGACAGAACGAGAGAGAGAGACAGACAGAACGAGAGAGAGAGACAGACAGAACGAGAGAGAGAGACAGACAGAACGAGAGAGACAGACAGACAGAACGAGAGAGAGAGACAGACAGAACGAGAGAGAGAGAGACAGACAGAACGAGAGAGAGAGAGACAGACAGAACGAGAGAGAGAGACAGACAGATGAGAGAGAGAGACAGACAGATGAGAGAGAGACAGACAGATGAGAGAGAGAGACAGACAGATGAGAGAGAGAGACAGACAGATGAGAGAGAGAGACAGACAGATGAGAGAGAGAGACAGACAGATGAGAGAGAGAGACAGACAGATGAGAGAGAGAGACAGACAGATGAGAGAGAGAGACAGACAGATGAGAGAGAGAGACAGACAGATGAGAGAGAGAGACAGACAGATGAGAGAGAGAGACAGACAGATGAGAGAGAGAGACAGACAGATGAGAGAGAGAGACAGACAGATGAGAGAGAGAGACAGACAGATGAGAGAGAGAGACAGACAGATGAGAGAGAGAGACAGACAGATGAGAGAGAGAGACAGACAGATGAGAGAGAGAGACAGACAGATGAGAGAGAGAGACAGACAGATGAGAGAGAGACAGACAGATGAGAGAGAGAGAGAGACAGACAGATGAGAGAGAGAGAGAGACAGACAGATGAGAGAGAGAGAGACAGACAGACAGATGAGAGAGAGAGAGAGACAGACAGACAGATGAGAGAGAGAGAGAGACAGACAGACAGATGAGAGAGAGAGAGAGACAGACAGACAGATGAGAGAGAGAGAGAGACAGACAGACAGATGAGAGAGAGAGAGAGACAGACAGACAGATGAGAGAGAGAGAGAGACAGACAGACAGATGAGAGAGAGAGAGAGACAGACAGACAGATGAGAGAGAGAGAGAGACAGACAGACAGATGAGAGAGAGAGAGACAGACAGACAGATGAGAGAGAGAGAGACAGACAGATGAGAGAGAGAGAGACAGACAGATGAGAGAGAGAGAGACAGACAGATGAGAGAGAGAGAGACAGACAGATGAGAGAGAGAGAGACAGACAGATGAGAGAGAGAGAGACAGACAGATGAGAGAGATACAGAAAGATACAGAAAGATCCTGAGAAGCATAGAAATTGTGGGAGACGGGTAAGAGGGTGAGAAAATATATGGAAGACAGATAAAGAGAAAGGAATAGAAGAACGAGGGAGGATAATGGGATGGTGTAAAAGAAAAGAAGTTCAAAGCGTACGAGAATGAGAGTTGGATGGTGATGGGAATAAGAGAGCGTGAGAGTAGTGAAAGTGCGGTGTGAGTAGCGAGGCCAAGAATAGAAGTATGAGAAGAAGAAATGGTAGAGCGAGGAGTGAAAGGAGATTGAGAAGGGCGTTGCGAGGTACATGGTGCAAAAGGATCACACTAGAGCCGTTAAATCAGTCCACGTCAACTGAGAGGGCTGGGTGACGACTTCTACTGAGAAATAAATCTTTAACGAAATGCAAAAGTCTAAAATAAAAATATTTAAATTAAAACAAAGACACATTCAGCTATCAAGGTACACGTACGTCAAGGCATAAATTACTCACATCAAGGCAAATAGATGAAAATTCCACATCTGTGACATGTGTTCGGATGCGGCGGCCATTCAAGTCCCGTACAACAACAGTGAATAAGATATGCACTGTATAGTTTACTCTCCGCCTTATTGAATGACTCATTGAACCCGTTGGTATGTCTTGCTTCTGTACACTTCTGCAACTGTACACTTCTGAATTAGATATCTACCCTATTCTTCCATATTGACAATGCTGTATTTAAACAGTGCTGTGAAAAATACAAATAAGGGGAGCAGGAGTAGTGAAAGTATTCTCTTCGCTTCTGACTTCATCTGAGAAATTCTGTACTCATCTGCATAAAACTGTCATGTCCCAAGAGAATCAAACTGAACGAGTTTTCAAATAATATAATGTAGCTGACTATTCTTGAAAATTGACATAGCTATCTCGCAGTGAGGTTATGAGATGTCTAAATTGAGTTTTTTGCTATCTGGCATGTTCAATAGGATGCTTTAGAACATGATATAATATTGCAGATTTTTTACAGTACTTTTGGAGATCTAAAACTGACTTATCCATATGTCAATTATCTTCAAAATGTTTGGTCTGTGATACTGGCAGTGACTGTGACATCGCAGCAATATAGTGGTAATGGTTACTTATGTTATGTAAGCCAAAAGGTAAGGAAAAATGTTATGTAAGGAAAAAGTGTTGCCTAAATCCAAAAATTTCTCAGTTTATATGTTCACTTATTGCCAATATGTACGCATATGTTGAAGTTTTATGACGACGACACTTGTACACTTTTTAGACGGTGATTGGTTGTGAGGGGACATTCTTAGATCTTTATCTTGCAAATATGGAATGAGGGTCATCGTTGCCAATGGATCGGTGATATTGTACGTGAAAATGCTGAAAACTGCTTTCTGGAATGTTACTGTGTCACTGCTACATCAAAAAAGCTGAGAAGAAGACTGCGTGGGAATAAAATACCACAAGATTTCTGTATGTTTGGTAGCAAACTGAAAAGTAAATTCCCAGTGACGTATCGTAAATTGGAACAAACTAAATATCTTTTCTGCATAACATTGGTCTAGAACTTCATGGAATTGCGATATATCCAAGAGAAGAAAAAATGTGAAATGCCTAATGATATCGACTTCAGTGAACTTGCACTTTGCCAATAATTAATATTTAATGTTCTTTATTCAATTAGCAAATCATTTCGAGAGAACGACCTGGGGCGAGGTTTAAAAAGACGTCGTCTCTTAACGAAAAGTGTGGCAATTTCCAACATCTTATTGTAGGCCGGTGCTTCTCAATCCTGCAAGTATTACAGATTTATGAGGCCTCTTACCTCTTCTCGATTCATCCTTATGTACTATACGCAAGAATTGTGCCAGGTCAGAATGTTACTTATAATTTGCAAGTTTACGTAAGACAAAACAATTAATGAAAATATTCCAAATCTAATTACAGTTCATTGTTAGTTATTTAAATAAAGTAATGTGCAATAAAAATAGCATTTCATTACAATGCTGGTTTATCGCAGATTTCCAACTTGAATTAGGCTCTTCTAAATTAGTGAAAAGCGCCAGATGACTTCAGAATTCAAAAATACAAAAGATATTTAAAAATTTAGTTGAGCTGTTTGAATGAAATATCAGAAAAATAACAATGACCTATTTGAGTAATTATAGATGTTTTGGTAATCAATAGAAGGTAATGTCCAATCTTCTTTCATTGCTACACAAATAGTGCATTTTTTTACAAATACATTTGTGTGTCATGTCTAGAAGAAGAAGAGCTGGACCAAATTGAATAACCTCATTACTACTCCTGTATTCTTCATACGACGCTGCTTTTTTTTATTAATTATTTTAATAATTAAAATATTTGAAATAAATTAAATAAATTAAATAAATTAAATAAATTAAATAAATTAAATAAATTAAATAAATTAAATAAATTAAATAAATTAAATAAATTAAATAAATTAAATAAAATAATACATTAATTATTTAATACTGCGGCTAAACTCGATTTTTGAACAGTATGAATTGTATTGTAGAGGCTTACAGAAAAAAGTGGATAATTCTCGTTTCTGTGTGTGGCAAATTTCTTTCTTTAACAGGTTGTCTGGTCAGAATTCACGTTTTGTGAGTCATTGATATCAAAAATTTGTTTACGGCAAAATGTGTATGTCGGTCTACCGCTGTCCGACCACCTGTGAGCAGGGCAACACTGACGCCTAAAGCGTTTTCATGTTTTTCTCGAAAATTGAAATTTCCCCATCGATGACCGAACTCAAGGACCGGCAAGACTGAAAGGGATATTTTAATTTTTAGTATACTTTGCATAAAGCCTTAACATTTTCATTACTTCTCAAGAATAACTCCAGATTTATTATTTGTTTTCTCAGACAGAGAAAAAGACGCTTAATGAAATGGCTCTGATTGCATTTTCGTTTAATTTTCTTAATTTCCGAAAAATCGGAAGGTTCAGTTCTTTTTCGGCGGCTTCCTAGAACTAAAATATTGAATACAAAGATATTTTATAAATGAAATCTATTCTTCAATGGCAGATCTTTAAATAATGGGCCTATCATGTACAATTTTTGAAATAGATTCACGAAATTTTGCGTGAAGCAAAGCAAATTTTGAAATTGCTTAAACAAAGAAATATAAGCAAAGCAAATAAATATAAGAAAAACAGTTTTTAAAATTATTTTCAATAATCGTTCATGGATAATCGTCACAGCAACTCCAAATTTGTTATTTTTGTGGTCAAATAGAACTAAGTACGGTTATGAAAATGGCGTGGATTCCTTTTGCGGCGAACTCTCTGTATTTTTGAAAATTGAAAAATATTAACTTTGCAAAAAGTTTGTGTTTTGCTTTTGCAGTTCGCTCTTTGCGAGTTTCAAATATTCTTGATTAGTTGACTGCTACCGATTTTAACATTTGCAATTTCAACATTCGCGAGAACATTTGATCTTCCTATATGTTCCGTGAAAGCTAGAAAATTTAAAGTTTTTTCAACAGCTTCAATTAGAATCCAACTCGACAAATACCGGAGCTCAAATCATTATGTTCTGCAAAAGTATTAAGTTGTAACTTCAATTCATAATAATAGAATAAAACATTTGTGAAAGAATTCAATTCAGTTGCGTAATATTGAATACGAGGATCTAAACAGAAACGGCATTCCGAATATTTACAACCCTCAGGCTAATACACTAAAGAAGAGCTTCGGAAAATCATAAATGAATAAAACCTTGAAAATGGTAAGAAAGATATAACGGAAGAAGTTGCCCCCTCAAACGACTTCAATTCAAAAACTGTTAGTGACATTCTAAAACATAAACGCGCTCTGTAGGGATGGCCGTTCTAATTCAACATGCACGTGGAAATAACTTTGAAAGGGTACAACTGAATAAGGCGGTGAGAGGTTCCCCCAAATCAAATCAATAATAACGATGTTCATATAAAAGAGAATAAAAAATGCCGTAGATTCCCAAAACATCAGCCTCCTAGGGCAATCTGTTACAGAGATACTACGAGAAACGTGTTTTTCATGTTTTATTTTTTCTCAGCTTTTATTGCATGTATCGGGCAAAAAAAATGAGTGACTGGGAAAAATATCACCTTAACCATGGATATTCTGTTTGAGGTTGGTACGAAAAACATGTAACACCTATAAGATTTCGAGTTTACATGTCGTGATTGAATCTGTGTTTAAATATTGGTAAAAACGTTTTTTCCAATCACATTTTGTCGCGGATTTCAATTTTTAAACTGATTCAATGGGTTTTAATTTTTTTACTATTGTACACATTGTTTAAAAATCTTAAAAATATATATGTTATTTAATTTTTATAACACATTCTAGGGGGAAAACTGAGACAGTACCCCAACGTTATCACTTCGAAAATTAATTTCAAATTTCTACTTGAATTTGGTGTCAAAATTGGGTTACAAAACTTCCTTCAAATTCAAGTATTTTCCCCGTCTCTGCATTTTTTCTGGTTGATACATGCAATAGAATCTGATAAAAAATAAAAATAAAAAAACACGTTTCTCATATCAGTGCAACAGATTACCCTAGGAGGCTGATTATTTGGGAAACTACATTTTTTATTATCTTTCATATGAAAATCGCTATTATTGATTTAGTTTGGGGGCACTTTTCACCACATTATTCGGCTATATCCTTAAAGGGAGAAATAGAAGCGGCAACTCCTTCATATTTGGCAATATTTAAGACAATGAGGAGGTTAGTGAAACAAACAAAAGTAACCATATACTATGTCCAATCACTTTCAACTTTAAAATAACTTTCAAATATTGTTTTATTTCTTCTCTTTGGGATGTACTTTTTGGCTTCCTTATTTCATGTTACTGCAACTGTCAATTTTTCTTCTTTATGTTTTAAAACTTTTTCTGATATCCAAGAAACTGACCCCCCTTTTCTCCATTAAAAGATAATACCAACATTTGCAGATTTAATATTCGCGATGTTTTCGAGAACACAACTCTCGCGAATGCTGCAGGATTGCTATACAGAGGATTGCTTTACTGTACCATAAAGTAAGGTAGTGGAATCTTAAATTCCGAGAGTCCCCTGGGTCTCTATATCCGGCCTTGAGCATGCCCTAGCGTTTCCATCCCCTCCTCATTTCCCAATTTCTGGGAGCAATTTCCCGAATCTACCTCGCGGAATTCGTCCAACGGAGACTAGCAGCTACAGTAGAAAGAACAGAGCAACAGGGAAAATGAATGAGAAAACACTAGAAGGAAAGAAGAAGAAGAAGAAGAAGGAAATAAGGAAATGAAAAATAATTTCATATGACCAAGAATTGGATATTAATACCCAGAGTCTGAAGTTTGTAACGCCCGTCCAAGATAGGGTTCTTCGAACCAAAAACTACGAAATTTTGTAACGAATGAAAATTTAGAGTACAAAAATGCTGAAAATGTTATATATTGGGAAAATCCATTGACCACATAATGGCAGGTTGTCCGGCATTAACGGCTAAAGCTTATCTAGGAAGATATACGAGTAACATTATCGCGAAACTGATTCGATACACCAACAATTTGCTGTTAAACACAAGCTACTGCCATTGCTTCTACTCTGTGTTACAATTATAATGCAGTCCCAGCGTTGGAAGTTAAGACATATAGATCGTGTTGTGATTTATCACAGACAACACTGTGAATAATATCAGATCTGATCTTCTCTTCATTGATAAAACCAACAAGAGAGCCTCTATAATTTAGCTGCTAGAACAAACTACTGATAATTAAGTAAACTTCGTAATGAAAAAAACTTAAATTTAGAATTAAAAAGGTGATTTGTTGTCCTACTATTCGTTATAATGAATTTTTGATACAGGAGTTTGATTTCGTCTCGTCATTTTTGAAGGGCTACTTCTATTTATTAATGCCATTATAATGAATGGCTTGCTATAACAATCATTATGCTAATGCTCATATTAATCATAATAATCGAGCACTGTTTTATTTTTGTTCTGTCTTCAATATTGTGAACATGTCCCGTCTTAAGTTAGAAATGTGGCTAATGTTAAGTTTAGCCATTTAATTTTCACATTAGCCAGAGAATAAAGCTCTAAGAATGACGATGAATGGATTAATTTGAACTTCATCCGGCTAATATTGGAATCAGCCATAGGTTGCTGTCTAAAGCAACGCGATTGTCCGAATGTGAGGCACCTGAGTTCACAAAAAGTATTTCCGAATAAAAATGCATTGAGAATGATGCGTTGCCAGTACTCAAGGCTGATTTAAATAAATCGCAAAGAGCAGGCACTCGTCGCTAACTCGGGAATGCGTAACGAAGCGTCAACTGAGGTTAGGATATGTTAGATAGTATCGTGTAAATAGATATTTACGACTAGCACAGTGGAACTAGAAACTTCATATCTTGTCTCTCTAGCATTAGAAACTCCCACAAGGAGTCTAATCCCTCTTTGTCTTATATCTTCTAGTCCTCGTTACTGTAATTTACTTCAACTAACTTAGAATTCTCGTTTGCTTAATTTCAACTTCATTAGGTTTACGTCTGAAGTATACTTAGAAGCGCTTCTTACTACCGACTTAAGCCACCAATGTTTTGGTTAATGTGAGCATTATGTTAATTTGGGAATTAGAAAGAATTCGCACATAAGTTGTAACAAATAAACTCTATGTTCTACATCTGTGTGTGTGTGATGTAATCAATATTATCCCTCATCCATTGGAGAACAAGATGTGTTAATTGCTTAACTTCCTCTTACCGTTTTGATACTGTTTTCCTTAGAGATTTATTACATAAATAATAAGTGTAACTCGAGTAGTTGCTTTTAGCGGTTGGGCAAACCATACATCAGTCTCTGATGAATTAACTTCTGTATTAAATGTAGTTCTTCTCTGTAACTCCTGAAGGATAATTCTTGTCTCTATACATGAGGAAGTTTCTGTTAAGTCGAAATATTCATGAAATGCATGATATGTTCTTACGTTACATCTATTGGCAAGTCTTTAATTACCTGTTAGGTTTCAAACACATGTTCCAATTGTTACATCTCACCAAAGCCAATGGTTTCTGTTGGTCTATGTACAACTCTCAGCGGAATTTGGATTTTATCATATAACATACTTTCAAATATGTTTTATATTAGGAAACAACAATTAATAAGATGATAAATTTATGTAACATTAATCAAACCGGTGCACCGCACTGAGAACCCAGAAGCAAGGGTGCCCCAGAAAGGACCCCCGCAGACAGGGATCAGCAAAAATAAAGCAAATACACTCCATTTATTTCCTTCATTACAGCAGTCATATTCTTGCATCAATTAGATTAAAAACTCTTTAATTTCACGTTTCGTAATCGCAGATAGGGGCCTCATTTCGACTTTCCCCGGAGCTTCCCAGATCGTAGCTACGTCACTGTTGCTTTTCATGATTAGAGAAAAATCGGGTCTACTAGCAAATATTGATTTCTCGTACAATCAGAACATAGTTTTGTAATCGTACTGGGAAATTCACTTAAATGTTATGTGGTAATAAGTCACGAAATTCCAAAAAAAAATGTTTGAAAAAAGATGTTAGGTAATTTTTCGGAGGAAAATAGCAAGTTTATAATTTTGCTATTGTGGGCAAGTTTATAATTTTGAAAGGAAACCCTTTTTTGATTATAGATTCTTTGGCTAAAAGGGTAACTTTTGTCCTAAACATTTGTACAATTCGTTCTCAATGATGCTAGATTAAATAAAAGTAAGTCACACGCTCTTCCGGCGATCACCTTCAATTCATTTATGCTGAGAGTTAAATCATTACGAGCGTAGACGAGACTGACTTTTTCATGATTTCATTTTTTCTGGCCGGTGACTACTGCGGTGGCTTGCTGATGCCATCCTCTGTGTGAACGACGGTGGGGATAATCATGATGAATTAATAGTGAAAAGAGCAAATTGTATGAAAGAGGTGTCAGTTCAAGTAGGATACGAGATAGAAGGAAGATCTGTCCACATCACAACCACGTTAGGAAAATATTAAGGCATTTACGGAAATCGAACAAGCAGCCTTCTGCTACTCGTACTTCGTCAATGCTCCACACCTTCACTCCACCGAGGCCAGTAATTTATTATATACAGTTTCTGGCAGATAGGCAATTTGCATGTAGCAGTGTATTATTATTATTACTATTATTATTTTTGTTATTATTATTATTAAGGGATACTTACGGGGATGGGGTCATTGGCTGCAGGTTAAGTGCTCAAAAAAGCGTATATGACAGTGCAAAGTAAAGTAAATTGCTTTGTAGGCCGCAGCGCACATGGGAGTATACAAAGCAGAGTTCGTAAGAGTACACGAAGAACCATTCGTGAGTGTACAACGCAGTGTACACGATGAGTGCACATGTCAGCGTACGCCTCCGCGGCCGGAGTCAACAAATACTTGGCTGTTCAAGAGACCGCGTCTTAGGCCCAGCTGTCCACGTTTCTACCCTCATACTGCGACCTTCCTCAAATCGATATACATCTCGTATGCAATCAGCTTGCAATACACGTTTACTACAATAATTCAATTCATGGTAAGTGGCATTAGCGACGTCGACACTACAGGAAATTAGAGGGGTACCTAAAGACCGCTTCAAAATAGCCCGCGAACAGGAACGGCAATGCGAAGGCGAGGACGGGAACGGGAACGCGAGATACGTGCACTTCACAATAAACGTCAACCGGAAGAGGAAAACTGCTCTAAAGTTGTTGCGGCAAAAACAAGAACTTTAGGAAACAATTGCCGAAAACATTGCACCTCTTGCGACACTGCTCTATTCACTTTTTGATTTGGCTTTTGAGAATGAACAATTCCAAAAACTGCTATGAACTTACGAAAAAATATCTAAAATAATTATCAAAACGAAACAACTCCAATGTACTTTAATGAAATATATGAAACTAATTTTGTTAGGGAACTTTAATTACAAGTATTTAAATGAATACAAAAATAATTAAACTATCATTAACAACAAGAACAAAATTAACTCAACAATGACTACTAAAACTCACCTCAAACCGTAACTTTGCAAATCTTAGCTCTAACCTCATTTTCGCACTGCACTCTCAACTCTGCTCCTGGGCAGTTTTGCACGCTAGATCGACTGCAAACTTTCAACGCCATTTGCTGCACATACATTGGTGGAGAAACTTTGCGTTCCCGGGCCAAGAAAAATGTTGACCATCCTTCCCGTTCCTGCCATGTCGCAAACGCCTGCAAGAGATGTCTTACAACTTTCTTTACGTTCTCGTTCACGTTTCTGTCCCCGTTCGCGTTGCTGGTCCCGTTCGCGTTGTTGGTCCCGTTCGCGTTGTTGGTCCCGTTCGCGTTGTTGGTCCCGTTCGCGTTGTTGGTCCCGTTCGCGTTGCTGGTCCCATTCGCAGTGCTGTTCCCGTTCGCGGGCTGTTGTGAAGCGGCATTGTCATGTGCTTAGAGCATCATAAACGGGAGTGCAAGCAATATCACTTGCCCTTGGCTTGGCGTGCGTTGCCGGCCCGGGCCGGGCGGGGCGGGTGCTCACCTGAGATGTAGTAGGGCGGCGGCGCCTCGAGGGCGGAGGGCGGCGGGGGAGGCGGCAGCGCCGCGCCCGGGGGCGGCGGCGGCGGCGCGTGCTCGGAGTAGTCGGGCGGGGCGCCCGCCGCCCAGGGCGGTTGCGCGAGGACGAGGTGGCTCCGCTCCCATGCGCGCACGGCCTCCTCGAAGGAAGGCGGCGGGGTCGCGTCCTTCTCCGCGGGCGCAGAGCACGCCGCCGCGGCCATCTCGCTGCGACCGCTGTGGAGGAGCGCCGCGGCCGAATGGTGAGTCGGCGATAGACGAGCGGTTGGAAGATAGCGAGATCTATCAGATAAGGAAGATACCCCCGCACGATAGACATCTTATCGATGAAAAAAGTGTTAATGTGCGTGTCATCGTGAGGTGAAGACTGGGTAAAATTAATGAGTAATTATTTAAATTGAGGTACTAAACGAAATTTAAAAACAGAAACTGTTAAATTTAACTTTTAGATCAACGATTCATTGCGTTTTGAAAAGAAGTTTTACACTCGATATTTTTAACACTTTCAGGGGCGAATTCAAGGAGAGACAACGCGGACCATTATGTAAATCGAAATATTATATGGCCCTTATGTGTATTGCGTCACATCCAAACCATTCTCATTTTGAATATTCTCTTACATTTTTTTAGGCTAACAATTAAAATAATTTCAGAAATATTTATAAGTGTTTGGAATTAAATTGCTCCTCCCCACCGCCCGAAAAACTTTCTCGATCTGCCATTGTGACCATTGCCTTCATTTCGGTAAAATAAATTTTTGTCTTCCCGTTTTGAAATCAAGAATCCACACCTTTCTCCTTGCAGGCCGGGTATCCGCTTAGGTGTCTGCTTAGTTCTCCTGACGGTGAAACTGTCCTGAGTCCTCTGAAACGAGCTCTGAAATGTATTTGTACACGACCATCTTAATTGCATTGAGGATTCTCATATTTAGCATAAAACCATTCACAAGCAAATCTACAACTTTCAATGTGGTCAACATACCTTTCCTGCGAGGCGTTGTTCTGGAAAAGCTTTTATTAATCTCTAATAGCAGAAGTAGTCTATATTATCAGACTGATGTCCTACTGCTTGTGCAAATTAATCTAATATGTTCGAAACCGAATTTCTCCGTAAGCTATGCATCTATTTTCAATGTCTGTACCTGAGCTCTAATGTTTACTGTATTGCAATAACTTCCTCGTTTTTGGAGCACTTCTTCAATAAGATCTTAATTCTTCACACATCACGTTTTTTTCTGTTTTGCAAGACTCTTTCACATCACTAACGAAGCCCTAGATGTGATTTCACTAATTTTCATCTCGCAGTGCGTGTCAATTGTGTTTTCACGCTCCACAGAATTGCCGTAGATAATTATTCTGAAGCAATTCCTCCTCTCTCTTTCATTCACGGTAAATTCTACAAAACTAATTCACGAGACCCTCTAGCAGCCAACTTTTGTGTTATTAGAATTCGGCGTCCTGAAGCGAAGTATTTTTTCCTGGAAGTTGTAACTCATATGTGGATTATAGTCGACGTGGAGTTCTCACTATAACCGAATTAAATAGTGTTTATTTGTAATGTATGTGGATAAGGACTAGTGACTTTGGCTCTCTACAACCGAAAGTTCTCTATGTGCAGAGTCGATTGTAAAAGTAGTAGCGTGCAATATTGTGCCTCTCCGGGCCGATAAGGGTTCGCGTATCTGTGTCTCCAAGCCGATAAGCGCTCTTGCATTCAGGGGCGCCCAGAGATACCTGGGGCAGTAGATCTATGGTGGCCCTTCATTTCAACTTTTCTCTCGTGAATATATCTTGAATTGGGGCAAACTATAGCGTGTAATATACGACCAATTTTTCAAACAATGGGATTTTAATTCCTGTCTAAGACAAATTTTACAATGATAACGGAAGGTGCAGCTGTGGTCATGAAAAACAAAAGATTTGTTTAAAAATACATGCAACAAACAAAACAGTTTATGAAATCAGATAAAAGGATTGATATTTTAGCTTAGTTAATAGACGCGGACTCTGCCTCAACTCCCAATACCATTCTTCCTCATGCTTCCCTTGCCTATCACACACTAGCTACCGACGGCATCACGATAGTCCGTGATGCAGCCCATTCTAAAAACATTTATCATTAACTTACGTGGGTGCATGAAATTAAATTCATCTTCAAAACATACTCTGGTGGTATGCTTAAATTAAACGAGTCGATTTAGTGTACGTTTAATAAGTTCTGCGACTTTTCCCGCACGGAGAGAAACGTTTTGTTCATACAATTAATCACGTAGTGGATTCAACTAAAATGTATACTATATTTTGGTAGAACAAAGTGCTTAGTCACGTTCACGAAACTGCTATTTAGTTAAACACACTAATGCACGTGCAGTGAAGTTCACTAAACTCGTCGTACCCCGTGATGAATGGCATCTAGTGGAGAAAACTAAACGAATCCTTGCATTGACTAATAGAGTGAGTAATATTTACCAAATTTACATCACAATAAAAATAACTAAACGAAATGTGAAAGGGAATACTTTCTTTCAGTCCATTCAAGCAGGTAGCAACTAGGGTTCCGGAGCGGTCACCCGCCGCCTCGTGGACTTGCACTTCCTTAACCTCAATTACCTGACAGACCCTACCAAACCACAGAAGTTGCGGATGCAGGCTGCCGGCTTTAGGCTATCGACAGTATTTCTACCGTTAGTTTAGAATATAACATAATTATTGAAAACCCATCATTCGAATTGATCAGGTTGCTGAGAGCGCGGGCTTACTAAACAGTGTTTAATAAGTGTGACGACATGAAACGTCGATCTTACCAAATTATTTTATCTACGAAACAATTATAGTACCACTGACAATTCTCTTTGTTCATTCATTTACGATTATGAGTTGTCTGATATACTAAACGAAACTGAATCATGCTTAGTTAATCTTATTACACAAAAAAATATATTTATTCTACGATCTACTAAACTACTAAACATAAACTACGATCTACTAAATATTTTTAGTACATTCTACTACAACATTTCGCTCAGTGCGTGATTGACTTTTTGGAGAGGGCCCCGCAACGGACTTGTTAAGGAGCAGCCGACACTGGTAGAGGTTAGACTACTCTCCCGGGTCAGCTATTTTATCCCCGTCTGATCGAATTTCAATTATTTGTGGTAGACAAATCTACTTGCGTCAAATTCCCTGAGAGTATTCCGTTTCTCCCTGCCTCCACCCTTTCCATAATCTTCCCAATCTTCAAATAATGCTTATCTCTCGCCTCCTCATCCTCATCACCACTGTCATGAATGCACTTCAACACAAATGCGTTAATCTGTTATTGCTCAGCCCCGGCATAGAGGAGACTCAACGATGTCAGAGTGGAGATTCTGGATTTGGAGCTACTGCCATTGTGCCGTCTGCCCGACAATTCATGCCGTACGTAATAGTTATTAACGTCATTAGGCAGATACTAGCGTCCCCGTCCGAGAACTCTCGCATGCTATACCTCACCCTCTTCCTTATGTTTCCATCTCCATATTAAGCTTATAATATATATTTTTCTTCAAGACTCTCTCATCCTCCGTCACTGGTTCTATGTTATCTTGTAATTGATAATAATATAATACACCCTTGTCAATACAAACTATTCTCATTTAACTTTATTAGCGAGCAAAGAGGTACACCCGTGCAATTCAATCAAATAGAATATCAAGTAATTAGTAATTTCACATTCAGTTGCAGATTCTATAGGCTCTAAAAAGGCAGGGTAGAATTGAGAAGCATGGAACCAGCAAAAATCTAATAGAATGATCAAGAAAATCACATCCTGTAGATTACGGTGTGAGGAACTTTTCCTCGAGGTATTTGACCTCGAAACTTTAATTTTTAAGTCACTAGAACGCTTTGTTTACGATTTATTTAACAATAGAGATTCAAAAATACTGACGTGCGTTGCGGGTTACATTTTACATGAATATTCAGATGCGTTTTTTAAACAAATCCTTCGTATTTTTAAGTCAAATTGCCATTTGTCACGTCTACGTGAAATTCTCATTCTTTAAAAACCTCATTTATAAAACCGGTTGCGTGTGAGAGCCGCAAAGGGAAGGTATACTGCTGAAATAACATAAGAAACGATAGAAAAATAGCGGATGCAGTTGAAATTTGTAAACCGAGAGGATAGACATTGTTTCTTTTAACCAACCAGATTGGTATTTTGATTGATCGATTAGCGATTCCAAGCGCGTGAATTGCAAAGAGCACTATTCCCCTCAGTGTAATGCATGTTTTTATTGCGGGATGTGGGGGTGGTCATCCTCTGCTGGATGGCCAGATCCGGCCCGACCTACCCGTCGGGGGGGGGGGCAACCATGCATTTCAAGCTGGGCACCACCCCAATCGGGACGAGCCCTATGCTCCCGACTGGCCTTTCGCCATGTGTGGTAGTGTAGTCCATATAAGTGTGTGTCGGTAAGGGGAAAAGATAGGACAAGAAAGAGAAAGGTTAAGATCGTGCTGGATCCGTGGTGCGTTTGTTAGGGTACTGCTCCGGCATTCGCCTGGTGATCGGAAAAAACATGGAAAACTACCGATCAGAGCAGCTAGCTGCTAGAATTACCCTCCAGACGGTGGCCGAATTCGACCTAGTTAGGAATTCCACCTAGTTATTTCGAAAATCCTGCCACCGCGCCGTCGGGACTCGACTAGGACCTCTCCCGCTCAGAGACACTGTAGTGGCATCAATTGATGCTCTGAGCCTCTTAATACGGTACTAGATCCATTACTCGTACGTCATCTGTGCTACAACACATGTTTTGATAGTTCTGAACTAACCTCGGCCATAAAGTGGCAACTCATTTCTTTGTTCGGTTGCGTAAAATCATAACAGTACAATATACGAAAAGTAAATAACCGCTTGACGGCGAATGAGGCAAATGGGTACCCAATACGGATATAAAGTTTGCAAGCAAAATCTGAAAAAAATAGCTATTGAATTGTAATTCAAGGTATTTGTTACAATCGTACGAATCCCTAATCAACATTGGAACATACGTCAGCGTACCTTTCGTTCTGCGGTTTGTGGTAATAGCCACTTCGCAAAAATATCAGTGATGTTTGCCCGAAAATCAGAAGTGAATTTACCGTGTTTGAGGCCCTGGGCTAAAATAGTTTTGAGAGTCCCCTTTTTACTGTCAGTAATACCATTTTTGCAGGTTTTATTATTTTTACTCAAAATTAACTAAAGAATATGCCTGCAAATAATAATTTTATTCTAATTTTAAATTTAAAAATTCGTAACAACCGTCTATAATTTAATAATTTTTATATGTCAAGCTATCTGCAAAATAATTCAACACTGTATTAATCATTAATAAAAACATATCTAAAAATACCGCTTATCCGATTTTTCGTTCACAAAATTAGAAATAATACCGTCGAAAGATAAACACTCAGAGCTGATCATTTACACTGAACATTATTGTTAGTGAATTGAATTTGTCTGGTCCTTTGTTGCTCGATACTAGTTTTGAATTCTTTTATGTTTACTAAATGACCCCTCACTTTTACAATTTGTAATCATTTAAGTTAAAAGAAAATTCGAAAGTCAACCTCAACGTTTCTCGACGAGACTCAAACTTCAATGTTTTTGCTCGAATATACCAAACGTCGGGTACATGAAAAGAGACTTTTTCAGGCAATCAGAAGGCTGTGACGGGTTTTTGCGAGATTGATTTTGCCATGCACGCGACAAGTTCAAAACGTAATACATGAGAATGAAAATGAAAGGAAGTCTTAAATTAGTGTTCAGTTCCCTAGACGGGTGTGTCAAGATGTAAAAACTTTTAGAAATTACAAAATTTAACTACCTTATATAAATATTGAATATTGTAATTGTACGTAAGCTAGATTAAACATACCATGTAATTTGTGAATGTGTAATTGTGACATGTTTTTTTGTGTTAAAACAGTAATTACTATGTTTCTTTACACTGAAGAATAATGCGGGGGCACTGATGACTTAGTTGTTATAAAGCGAGCTTAAATAAATATATTGTTTCTATTTGTTGGTATATTTTTGAATGGAATATTTTTTTGGTCTAGTGTAATATTAAAACATTCCTGATAAAGGTTTGCATAAACCCCTACTTATTCAGACCCTTCAATCCTCTTCATTTGCAATCGTTTCTACGGTCAACGATTTCTACAGTACAAATTTGATTATATTTTGTCCCTCAAGACTCCTGATTACTCTGCGAAAAAATTATTGATAAGCAAAACGCACTCCTAACCTATCGTAGTTTTTTTCAAGTATTCCTTTCCTATCATTGTCTATCACTCTGGTGCAGTCTTACCAAGTCTAATATAATAATATTAGATATACTATGTCTTCACAAATTACAACAAAAGTATATAAATAATATATATATATATATATATATATTAGTATAGTTTACAATAGTAGGATTGTATTAATAATGAATACTATAGTTAATAAGGAAACCAATTATAAAGGTTATTTGATGGAAATTTTGTCGAACAGTTTGTGTTACTAAATTCCATTAAACTCATCTACTTTAAAATGTCTGGGGAACAAATTGAGCTTAAATAAAGTCTCCTTTCGGATTAGTTTACTTAAAAAGTTCCAAACGTTACATTTATCACTCGGTCGCAATGTGATCTTATCATGAAAATTTTATCAATACGTGTAACTGGTGGTTTCGTGATAACCAATCATAAATGACGTATTGGAGCTAATATTGCGACCGTCCGCGCACGTATTTCAGGAAATTGATTTCGGAACCTAGGAATACAAAGATCATTCTCACTTGAAATAAAATTACGTACTTCCGGCTCTTATTTGCCACATATTTTGACGTCACAAATAAAGATGATAATATACTTTTCGAGTGTAAGTCAATAACTATTTACAATGTTCATAATTGATAACAAGAACAACAGTACAAAATTTATGATGAGACCATTTTTCCGTACAGGACGTCATGCTTTTCAAGTACTTGCTGCATCATAACATAACCTTTACGATATGAGAAATTAGTGGTGCTAAAGAGCACATACTTTCTCGCTTTCTTTGTAACTTCTATACAAATATTACACTACTACACTAACGTGCAAAATTAGATCCTACAAGTCATTTTTTTCTTCGGGTCATCAGGAGGGCTCGCGATCTTCTGAAGCCAGTTAAGCAGGCCAGCTCTAGATGATGGACCACAGACATTCATTTGCATAACAAGGTGCAAGCGAATACTTATGTCAGACCTGTACAACTCCTGCTTCCGCGGGCTTTCTGCACTCAACAACCGGATGTATGCCCGCGAGAGCAGCTGAAGTGCTAGTAGTTGGGGGTAGGCAGCGTTGCCATTGCACAGTGGAGACAACGCGCGTGTATATTTTAGCTTTCGAATTCCTCTCAAATCTATTTTGTAACAAAAATGTACCTACTTTCATAGTGAGAGCTATCTCTCACAACAAGATTGACGTAAGCGTTAAATATAGGCAACTCCAAGAAGGGTAATGTTTGGCAGGACATATATTTGTGACCATTTTCCCCCCTTACGAATCTGAATGAGAGATACCAATAACCAAACTTCTCTGACGTTATATTAAGGACAATTATGAGATTATTGGTCTCGTTAAATAGAAAACAAAGGACTTAATCTCTTTTATACGATGTCGTAAACGTTTGTGAATAAATAGTTTGAGTTTATATTAGAATTATATTATGTATTCTTGTCAGAAATTTAGAGCAGAAAGTAATCATGACTTTTTTAAGAATAAGATCTTTTAGCTTTGACAACAGTCTTATTTAATTAAACATAGTTAATGAAAAATAGTTTATTATTGGCATAATTAAATAAAAGCAATTCAGTATTACAATTCGAGTTTATATCCGCACCAAATATGTGATTAGATCGTAGCAAAGCGAATTACATTATTACAAACAATTAAAATACGTGATCTTTAAATCAAATATGTATGCCTAATTCGTTTTAGGTTAATACTTCACATGGTCGTCTATCAGCAATAAACTTTTCGTAATACCAAAGGCAATATTAAACTATACGTAACAGTTCGTTGTATTATTGCCAAGAACGTTTTCAATTTTCGCGCTTTGGGTCGAATTGCGCATCCTCATTAGTGGTCTCAACTCCTAGAATGAGTCTCATTTCCACCTTTCCACTCTGCCCTCATTTGTCTGGTTCATGCACGGCTCCCGGGGTCAGTGAAAGTGCAAAATGCTGTGCAGGCCTGGCATAGGTTCTTCACAATAATGGTCATGGTTTCCCGAGAGGTGGCGGAGATTCTCACCCACTGGATGGTGAGATTTGAAGTCGTCCTGGAAGTCGGCTTGCGGGGTGTCCGTTTCTAAGTATCTCCCCGACGAGGCAGGACCCCAGCCGGGACAAACTTGTTAAGCACCCAAAGTGTAATGTACATTAAAGGGTAAATGTATGTGTATAAGGGGAGTTGAGAAAACAGGAATGTGAAAGGAAAGATCGCGTTATTGAGAGTTTTCCAGTACATGAGCTTTCATTGATAAGTAATTTACTCTTTGACTCGCCATATTCTTTCAACTGCGTGACACGTCTATGCCAGTTACTCCATTTTACAATGGATACTCACCCGGTATCTTCTTCACAAAAGTACATCGATTTTGCAAGACTTCTGAATTCCTACAAATGCAACCCACTCCTCACCCTCGTCGTTGTCCATGTTTCCTGCTGCCTGGGGGTAACTCTATCGGCCGGATACTCTGATCTGAGGTTTCTCTGATCAATAAAAGGCGAAATCCGGAGAGCAGTACCCTAACAAATGAGCTATGAACAGCGTGCGATCTTTTCCTATTCGTCCTATCCCTTGTACACACATACACATACACTCGCATGCACTACATTTCCGCACACACCGCGGAATCTTAGAGCTTGAAGCCGGATGGGGAGAGACATAGAGAAATAACTGTAAGAAGGGATCTATTTTACAGATTGGTAAAAAATAATGGTATTTATTATACAGATCGGACAATAGTATTGTAAGATGATGTGTTGAAGTCATTTGCAAGAGAGAGAATTGCTATCGAACAAACTGACGAATTGAGCGCATGGACATAATTTTAAGTTTGTTGCCAGCAATAGTCAAGAAGTAGCTGTCAAAACAGTCCCTTCTTAGAATAATCTCTTTGTATCTGGAGGGGAAACATCCCGCTAGCTGACGTGTTGGTTACGCTCACTTCTCAACGGGAGAGGAACACTACTACCTCCCGGGATATAACATGCACTACACATACGGAATCAATAATATAGTAGTAAGCCGCGTCTGAAAACTAAATTATGGATAAAACCCAAGACCCTCGGCCTCCGGTCGTCAGCAATTATTACCCCCGCCCCCGCTTTTACGTTCCCATACATTGAGCAGCTGGCACTGTTTATGTGTAATACTGTTGTGAGCAAATGCATGTTGATATCATTTAGCTTCCTTTCATATTAACTCAGATATATTACTCTCAGCTATTAATAAGATTTATTTTCTGTTTGTTCTTAAAATAACCCGAGTTGTCGAAGCAGGATGCACTTTGAAGACCTTAGGTGATAAACGTCTCAGTAGTTCTTGGGCGTTAAAGTTTTACTATCTTATCTTCTGTTTCCGCTTTGGTTTTTCCGTTCTTTGTTCGAGAATATCAATCAACCCGTGTAGTGAAAGACTGTATTATCAGAAATGTTGTGAAACATTTACCCTTGAATTTCACTTATTTTTAACCGGCTTTGAAAGAAGAAGTTATACAATTCGTCGAATATATTTTGTAATGTTTTATAGTCTACCCCGATTTAAAGGAATATTTTCTTTTATTTGAAAAGCATAAAGTCCCTGTGGTACAACGGTATTCAAATAATATTCTAATAATTGAATCCAAAGATATCATGATTGTATACAATGAAATAGTGCAACACTTCAACCGTGAAAAAATGTCTTAAAACACACACAGTATTTTCAAACAGTATTACTCTTAAATTCACTTGCCTCAAATTGATTTCTTTGAATGTGAAACGAATCTGTTATTTTGTGACTTTATACGAGCCCCCTAGAATATTTCCAAAATATTTCCAAAAAACTACTCACGTTCATCTTGCTCAGTTTCTCTTTCTCAATGTTCTCCTCAAATAAGCCCAAGTCGACTATTAAAGTCCGATTAAAATCTCGTAAATTTGCGAAGTTTGTAAATATTCAACTTCGTATATTACCATTGATGTTGGTAAAAATATCAACCATTAATATCGCTGTAGACTTTGTGTTTGTTTAAGAAAAGGGATGTTTTAAGCTTGTTTATGGAAATCACAGGTTTTACTTGATTTCTTCTGATAAGAATTCAATGGAGTCTCTATGATTTTACAATACACTTACACGTGAAATTATTATCCAATAACAATTCAGTTAAACATGTCAAAACTGACTGCCAAAACTAAAATGTGCGAGACAGAACCAGTTTTACTGTCGCAGCAGATTTTCCGCTGGAATAGCGATTTTGAAGGCTGTACTGACGGGCGAGTGTGCAAAACCTTTCGAATGCGTTTTCACTTTTGATTCTTAATTCAGTTGCCTTAGAAGAGGCCTACATAACGCCTACTCCCGCGGGTATTCTGCACTTGCGAGCCCATGAGTGCACAATGATAAAGCACTATGAAGACCGTGACAGCGCCGAAAGTGCAAGTAGTGGAGAGTAGGAAGCTTTGCGGGGAGGGGAGAAGTCTGACGTTACACGACGCGTCGCGTAGATTGAATGCCTAGGCGTCTCATCGATGCTGCCAGATTACGTGCCCACTTTTTTAAATGGGTTAAGTCTAGCATTTCAAGTTACAAGGGCCTTAATTAACTGTTTACGTTCTGAGCACTGCTGTATCCACCACTGTACTCGTAGTATTTTCATTTTTTAAGTAAAAAAAGGTTAACATGCTCATTGTGACTCTTAAGCAATGTTTTAAAGCAGTAGCTTTTAAAAAATATTATTTAATTGTAACAAAAAATTACAATTTATTAATTGATTGTTCACCAGGAATTTTATAATCTCCAAATCATAGCAAAATGAAGAAAATTATGAGAGCAATATCTCAAATCAAGTTTGACAAAAAAATTGAATATGTTGCAATTTCAAGAAGGGTAATGCTAAACAGCACATATTTGTGGCCATTTTTCCCCATAATGAAACTGAATAAAAGAGATCAATGCGCAAACATTTATGACAATTTGTTACAGACAATCATAAGTAGGGAAAGGATTGTAATGTGCGGCACATTTTCAAAAATAGAGCTGTTTTCATAGAGACAGTTTAATATATGTATTTGGGGGATGAAATGAAGCGAAATAAACACAATCATCTGCACGTTTTCGTGAGATTAGTACATTTTTCCACCTTTTCCCTCCTTTTCACGCTTCAGCATCCTTTTCTCCACTTTTTTCTACGTTTTTAAACGATTGGACAGAAAAACTTAATATATTCTCTTCATAAACAGCTTTTTAAAATCTCATTAAATCAGGAGTCAATAATATTAAATATTAAAATATCATTTACGTAAATCACCAATAATTTATATCCCAGCAGCAATGGTCAATCTACAGCTGTGAAGTTAAATTTAAATTTCAACAGTTTTACTGCAACAGTTACCCCCTTTCTCGCTGTTTTTAAAGTACTTCCCCAGGCAAATTGTAACATTTAAAAGGGTGTGCAGAAATCCACTTGTCTGTGACCTGAGGAAAATGTTTACCCGTGCCATCTTGTTGCCGTCAATACTAAAAGAGCACTGCCAGCGCTTTTCGATTTGAATGGAAAACGAGAGGGAAGTCAGGGGAAGTTGCCTGTGCCCTCAAGAGCACCGAGGTTCCCCCGCGGGCAAGTGCTCGTGCGGGCGCAGTTTGACATGCCTGCGAAGTACGTTCTACTACGCGATCCGCGGGAACACAAAGTTCAGTCTGCACTGGCAATTGTTCAACAGCTTGCTATCTAGTACCATCTTGGATGAAGCACTATAAATCACCTCTTAAGAACTCTATGAAGAAAATGTTTGTGCAAAATTATACTTATATTCTAGAAACTAAGTTCATGTAACCTTAATACAGCTGTTTCAGCAGCACCTTGTTTTTAACATTTTTGCATGTATTTTCAGAACCTTTTTCCTCCTTTTATGACCGTAATTTGCACCTGAAAAGCCTTTCCCTAATCATGAGATTATCATGGGTATTTTTAAATAGAACGCAAAGGGCCCTAATATTTTTACGATATCGTAAACGACTCTGCACTCTTGTCAGCAATTAGAGAATCAAATAATCATAATTTTTTCAAGAATAATATGTTTTTCCTTTGATAGGACCGTCTTATTCAATTAAATACAGTTAACGAAAAATAATTTATTGCTGTCATCATCAAACAAAAACAATTCAGTATCATAATTTTGTATTTAGCAAAACACTCAATTTGTGATAACATCGCAGCAAAGCGACATTATCAGCCCTCCAATCAATTATAATACATGGTGTCCAAATCTAATATGTGTCATTCGTCGTAGTTTCATATTTTGCACTGTCATATATCAACAACAAACATTTATGATGAAATACAAAAGGCAATACTACTTGAACTGTATGTGACCGTCATGTTCTCGCCGATTGTTCTTTAAATTTACGCGCTTTGGATCATATTGCGCATTCTAATTGGTGATACCCACTCCTAGAATGAATTTCATCCTCGCCCTTCATCAATTTTCGCATTTGCCCCCGAGCTACTCGCGCGCAGCTCCAGACGTGAGTGAAAGTGCAAAATGCTGTGCAGGTCTGCCTTAAAATGTGTAAAAGTACAAGGGGCTACTCAATGTTTCGGGGTTATTTTGATTTGCCACTCGGGCTTATCTTGATTCACCATTAAAGACGGCGGAAATTAACATAATTATTTCTGAAACCCCTGTTCCGATCTTTTTGCATTTTACCCATTTACCTTTGTCCATACTTTTTCATTTATGAGAACGTCGTTTTTAAGAGAAAATTGAAATAAAAAATTGCTCTAAAGATATTATTCAATCTCGCAAACAACCTCACGAGGAAAGTCGCTACCAGGGAAAGTCGCCCCTAATTGCCTTTCACACGCGCGGCCAACATTCTCACGGCTGCGCCAACTCCGTCGAAGCACGTTCATACTAAAATAATAAAGTAATTCACTAGGCTTTCAAACCAATTCTCATTGATCCATCTCTATTGCGAGCGCCTGTCCACCGCCTCCCATTGTACTGTAGCCGGGGAAGGGACGAACGGGTCATTAACACGAGCTGAGCCAATCACGACGCACGGCCGACGGTCACGCCCCCCTCATCATTCTACCTCCTAGTCGTCGTCAGATGTTTAGAAACATTTAAAGAAATCGCTATGTGCCTCCTTCGTCAATATTCGCGCTAAAAGTATTTCGTCGACAAAGGTGCACATCTGCTGGCTGCATCCGCCCTCGTCTTCTCTCAACCGGCTCACCGCGGTTCCCGTGGGAAACATACCCAAACATTACTAATGAGATCAGCCATCGCGGACACCTCACGTGTCGCGCCAAAGTCACGTGACCCACCCCAGACAACAACAGCAAATAGCAAGCAACCATCGCGGCACCCTGCGATTCACCGCATGCTATAGGCTAGCTGCTTATCTCATGTGTCTCCCCCTCTCTGCACTCAGAAACATCCGCCACAATAAATATGGCAACTTCGCTCCCACACGACACTTCTATAGTCACTTTTACCCTATTAGTGAAACTGCTGCTGTCAACTTCTTCTAGTCAATGCCACTACTGAAACTTCTATAGTATGACTGCAGACACATCTACTGTTAGTCACTACTACTCGTACAACCCCTTCCAAAGTTCTACAAGCAACGCTACTAACTATCAACTTCGATAAGTGCTACAATTTTACTTCCGTTGCTCAGCATTATCACACGCCTACGAATCTCCCTTGCTAACTTAGGCATCAGCCTCCAACTGAACGAGACCTAATCAACCAGTATTGACGCATTTGTCAATACGCCGGAAGAGTGTCAATTCCGCTCCACTCGTCAGATAGCCTGCGAACGAGTCGGCTGTTCTTGCTTTGCCTATCAAGAATTCGGCAATCAATCAGCGCGGCCAGCAGGCCGCGATCTCTACATTCGAGCCTCCCGACCATCAGTCATCACCTGGCTGAATCTCCACTAATAGCCGGTCCAGTCACACCGGGTACGAGCCCTTTGTGCCATCCAAGCCGCTAGCCGCATCATCTGGAGCCAACCTCAGCTGACGGCATCCACACACACTCAGCCGTCTGACCTGGGTTTATGCTTGCTGTAAACTACCATCGAACTGTAAGTAAAGGTGAACTTCAATAAAGAGGAATCTTAACAAACTCTATAACCATTCATTGGTCCTCCGGCTTACAACTAAATGATTTATTTGTACAAACTATCTATCTATATTTCAAAGATTAACTTAAATTAATTCATAAGCGTACATTGCTTTTCATTCGCCTCAAAAAAAAAACAATCCCCTTGAAACCCGTACTGAACCCGTATGTAGTTGCATTCGCAGCACGGAACTCCTCACCGTGTTGCATCTACTACAGATACAAAATAGTCATTTGAAGCTAATTTTGGAAAAGTGTTCCTCGAAACCAGCTCGGGTTCTGATGCCATTTTATGTGCCAGTTTCACATATCACAAGGAACGTTTGTGAAAGGACCTTCATAGGTGAAACAGTTTTTGAGATGTTTGACTTCGAACAGTATCGTTGAACATTACGACTTTCACAACTTTGGGAAACAATATTTCCTTCTCAGTTGTAATAAACTAATGAAATAATTTACTTGATCAACTTTTCTCTCTCTCTTTTTTTGTTCTTTTGCTTCTCCTGAGATAAATATCTGCCCACTTATATAATGTCATTAATCCACACATCCAGCGTACTGTTCATTCGTGTTCATTCCATTGAGATCTCAGTCCACATCTCCAAGCCCTCACTCTTCTATAATTACCAGGTGATCATCACTAGATTAATATTTATTGTTTTCATATCTGTACATAAAAATAGGAAGAGCGGAAAGCATGATGGAAAATAATAATTGCATATACAAGTATTTGTTGCTTATGATATCTTTGTAATTGCCAATTTTAACATCCTCTCTTCATGAAACCACGTGCAACAACTGAAAAATTAATTTTCGTAGAGACACATAATAACAAACTAGGTGCAAAAGAGTTTTTTTAGAAAAATGTCTGGTTTTCACCATCCCAGAGTTGTAGTAAAACATGTACTGAAAAATATAAATAGTTTTTTATTGAAAGTAAAATACAAAAATGTTATCTCTTCTCAAGACACAAAACATAAAAAATTTAATGAATTCGTACACAGAAATATTTGAAAATATTTTATATACATCAAATTTGAGGTATAACAGCAATTCAATATTATTTTTATTGAACCTTTTCATATCTTACTAGGTAAAATTTTCTGAAGGAATGAAACCAAACAGAACATTTCATAGGTATAAAAATAGCTTTTTTATTAATCTTACAATTACATGAAAAACAGAAAACTAAATGTACATTTTACATTAACATTATATTTTAAGTCTCTAAGCTGAAAATCAATCATGTCATTGAGATAACTTTCTCTCCCTCTATTTATTTCTCTCAATATACACAAGTGTCCAGACTTACCACAGCAAATGGAAATCATGAGTTTTATTGACCGCCAACAAATACGTTAAAATTTGACAAATACGTTAAAGTTTTACAATTACAATTTTCGGCCTTTGCGCATGTATAAGGTTTCTATGCGAACTCGTGTGGGTACATTCCGCGGCAGGCTGACCTTCACCGCCCATTATGCCTGACTCCGCGTAAAACTTCATAGCGTCAGGAAATTAGAAGCTTTTTTTGACGCTGGTTACGTGGCGAGAAAATGTTTGTGGTTTCCTTTCCTGCCATTTGTTCTCCCGTTCGCGAGCCCTGACAGTCGCAGCTTTGGCGATAAGCTAGTGCCTTTTGCAAGGAGGCCGGCCGGGAGCAACCGAGCCTAGAAAATTGCAGCAGGAGAGTGGAGGCCGCGTGGAGTGGGGGTGGTCCGCAAGAAGAGTGGAGGCCGCGCACAGGGGCCGCACAGCAGGAATTAGCGGAATCACATCGCCAAATCCAAGTTGCGCCCTTTTGATTCCTATGTTGATATTACCGGGTACGTCAACTATTATGGTCATTAGTGTTGTTAGTGTTGTAATACCAGAGAGTGCAGTGTTCCTCGCTCGGTAGATGGTGATATCCGACGTTATCCTAAACTTCGGATTCGGGTGGATTTCTCCTTTCTGGAATCTCCTCCGGCGCGCACCATCACAGATAATGGAGAGTCTGATGGAGATAATGGAGAGTCTGAGTTAAAACAACCGGTCTTAGTTGCACTCAAACACGATACTGAATAAAGGATATGTTGTGATGGATTATCCTGGGTTTTATAAAAACCGTCACATGAGTTTAAAAGGAACGCATAGGAGAGCAACAATTGAAGTCTATATAGACAAGTCAATATAGTAAAGTTATTTAGTATTTAGAATTATCCTTAGACAGTGACGTAATTCCACATAACTACACAGCCAGCTTCAGCAAACGCAGAAGAAAAATATGCAATCGTCCTTTAGAGAAGGTTGAATTCTTTCCCAGTTCTCTGTTTCTCTGTCATATTCGTCTGTCCTGTCTTCTGTCCTGACTTCTGTCCAGTCTTCTCTTACAAGATCATCTGTTACCAGTCTCGTTACCACTGGCTGCTGTATGGCTGTAACACAAGGAGTGTATGTAACTGTTTCAAGCAAAATGTGCTTAACAAAGTGTTACACACTTATAAAGCTACAGTTGTTTTGTTTTTTGTTATAGTAATACATTTTATCTCTATAAACAATTCTAAATTTAGAGTTTAGAACGAATTCATATTTAGCGAATTATATATATATATATATATATATATATATATATATATATATGGTTGCAGGCTGGACACAGACTAGATTATATATATATAATCTAGAATTGTGGCATTTCGTATAACACGGCCACTCGTGTTCGGAACGATCACATAGGTAGACCCTTATTTTTGTGGAAAACTAAATCCAATCTCGAGAGATTTTAACAAGAGATTTGGATAACATTTGGTAGTTTCCATACTCTGTCGGATATCTATTCTCAAGCCATTCCCAAGTCAGACATTGCAAGTTCAGCAAATCAGCTATTAAAGTAGAGGAAAGAGAAATTTTCGTTACAACGAAATTCAAAGAAGTCACTTGCTTTCGAACGAAGTAGCCAATGAACTGGGTAGTTACGCATCTGACTGAAATGGTTATTTTAAAAGTCAAACGAAACGAACTGAGTTCTCAGTAAGTTCGACGGTAATGGTCAGGGTAATGGACGGTAAAATACTCAAATTACGTCCATGTGGAATTTGTGGAGCATGTGGTCCAAGCGAGCTCTCGGACAGTTCTCTTACGGTTCTCGCGTTTCGCGTTAATTTCGATATACCAATGCTCCATGAACATTCATTTCATCCTTGTGGTTACCAGTTGCACATTATATCACGGGTCTCAAAGGTTCCTACACTGAAGTAAATAAATGTTAAATAAAAACATATATTTAAATAAATAAAATAATTTACTTAAATAAGCAAATATATTTATATATTTAAATATATAAAATGCAATATTTAAATAAACAAAATGTAATATTTAAGTAAACAAAATTCAATATTTAAATAAATAAACATTGAACAGATACCCCATCTTTTTTGGGAGTCAGGGGAGCCCCGGAACGTTGCACCGGTAGCGCCCTGACCATTTCCGCGTCAGAAGGAAGCAATGTTAAGAGCACAAGTAGAAAGGGGAGTAAGCACCTTGGTTGTAGGACGGCGGCGGTTCGCTGGGGTAGGCAGCGCGCGGTTGCTGGGTGACGTGGCCCTGGAGGGCTGGAGAGTGCGCGGCCGACGCCAGCAGCTCGCCAGGGCCCGAAAGCCCAGGCGACGGATGGCCGCACGTGGGGCAGGGCTGGCCTGCGGGCGGGGGGCCAGCGGGCGGCGTGGCGGGCTCGGTCTGGTCGGCGGGCGGCCCGGCAGGCGCTGCAACATCATCCATCACCCTCTCTCTTATGCGTTCTGTAGGATTCAAATTTGTAATTCAAGAGCTGACGCCTATGAAATGAATACCAGAGAGAAATTGAAACGAATTTCCTATAGTTAATATTCCAAGAAACTCTTCTGTAATGGTGTTCATTTACACAATGAACTATCAACCCATAGTACCCGTTAATTGATTGTTGTTGGAATAAATGTAAAATATTGTTTACTAATGACAATTGGAAATAAATTTAAAATAATTTGTTTATGACAATTTCAAATACCATTCTCTTTCAAATACGACCTTTCCCTACACGACTCTTCGATAACTTTAAAGACTGCTTTGTACTGCTGTTTGTGAAAATTGCAACACTCAAAAGAAATGGTCGGAATCACTTGAACATCGGTGGCTGTGTAGACCAGTGCATCCGTAAGAAGTGATTAAATTTACATAGAGATGATGCGCACGTTGGCCTCGCAGCACGTTCAGTAATACATCAGGTCAGTGGTACACCACACTCAGGCGGTGTAGAGCCGTCAAATGAGGTGAAAACGTACCAGCAAGTGCCAGTATGCCTTGTTGACGCCATAGGACACAATATCAGCGTCTGGGTGAGTTCGAATGATCGGTCGGAAGCGGGTTTCTCGTATCGTGACATTGCGGCTTGAACAGGGCGCGCTGCTACGATAGTGATGTGCATGTGGAACCAATGGATAGAGGAGGGTCGTAACCAGTTATGAGAGGGTACTGTATCACATAACATGACCACAGTGCCGCCATCTAGTCCGCGTGGTCTAAACTAACAGAACGGCTCAGGATGCAGGCCACTGCGTCGGATTCCGTTGACCAAACACCACCAACGCCTCAGGCAGCAATGGGCACGTGAACGTGTTCACTGGTGCGCTGAGTAACAAAATTTTGTGTTCTAGGGGGAGTCAATTTGTGCAACAGCGACGGCCGTGCACGTGTTCGACGCTACCGTTGTGATCGCAATCTGCCAGCCTGCATTGTTCCACGCCATAGCGGACAAACACCTAGTGTGAAGGTTTCAGGCACCTTTGGCTACAATGTGCAATCTTGCCTCATACTCCAGCCACCAGATCCACATGCCATATTTCAGCAGGACAATACCCGACCGCATGTGGCAAGAAATGTGTTAGTTTTCTGCAAAGAATGGCGGGTACCACTGTTTCCCTGGCCTGAACGTTCACTTGGCATGTCGCCCGTCGAACATGTCTGGGATATGATCGGTCGGCAACTTGTTCGTTCTGGTCCTCCTGCAGCCACTGTCGATGATTTGTGGTCACACATAGAAACACCGTGGCAATGTGTTCCCCAGCAGCATACCTAGGCTCTCTTTGAATCCATGTCACGACGTCTAGAGGCTCTAATGGCAGCGCGTGGCGGCTGTACATCGTACTAAATACTGAAGGTCAAAATGCAGCTACAGTTCTGTAATTCTAATCATTTATTTACTGTGATATTCCTAATCTGTGGAATATGTTTCATTGCAATACCATGTCTTCATCTTGGTGTTGCAATTTTCACAAACACCAGTGTATTATAATGCTAATTAACCCACTTATTGTTCTAAATTTTCTCCATTTTCATTTTTTATAATTATATCTATATTTGCATTATTTCTCATTTGTAATCGTATTAATCTTGTGTTCATAAGCTTGTCATTTGTGTTTATTTGTTTTGAATACCTTCAGTGTTGGAAATCATCACGAGCGACGGAATTTTAAAGGTGTACCTTTCGGAACCTGTTTCGCCATACTCATTTTAAGTTACCCGACATTAAATAATCACATTAAACTCTCAATATAATCACGATATGTGCTTGTTTTCACCTAGGAATATAAACCCTGGTAAGTTAACAAGGTCTTCGTTCTTATATGAGGATACCTTTCTCGGTGCAATGTGGAATGGTACATTTGTTGAAAATCGTTTGGAGATGCAGAACTGCACGTGATATCAAAGAAATATCCAAAGCGATATAGCTTCCCTCTTTGCTTTTGTGTACTGTTCACTTACGGATGCCAATATAATAATACTGCTATGTAGACACCTGATTAATATGATTAAATAATTTCTACAAAGTAAAAACTAAACATTAATGTGTTTGTTGATATAACAATTACATAAATATTCACTCTATTTATTTATAGAGTGAATACAGTGAATATGTTATTTCCACTCGACGTTTTCCAAAATGGAATGGTGTTTCTAAATAAACTCTCAATCTTCAACATAATCATTTGTGTAAGCAGCTCTCGCAGGAGATCTTTCTGTTTCTCCCTAAATCAGTTTTTTCTCAAAATAGTTCTCAACCTACTTAACTCATTTGAGCTCTTGACTCAAACATTCATTCATGATGAAAGAAAACCATTACTGTCGAAACGAGAAGAGATAACTCATTCATCGCGCGTTTAACTCCGCATCATTTTAACTCGCCATTTAATCGTTAGTTAATCGTCCCATTTCACGGCAAACTCACGAGCAACGTATGTGCGAATCTTCACAAGAGAAACGATTGATTATTGATTTATTATTAGTGATTCCGGAAGCGTCGACGTCTGAGATTATTAGTCCCGTAAGTGTAGTGCATGTTTTTCTGCCGCTGGCAGTTACATTTCCCCCGCTAGATGGCGAGATCTGGCGCCTACCTACCTAGACTAGTGGTGTTCCCCATCCAGGTACTCTCCCAATGGGGTACTGCCCTAGCCGGGACAAGCTCTAAGCCACCGACCGGTGTCCCAGAACGTGTGGTGGTGTAGTGCATGTTAGTGTGTGTGTGTGTGTGTGTCAGGGGGGAGGATAGGACAAGGAAGAGGAAGGAAAATTCGCGCGCGGTCCGTCGCCCGTTTGTTAGGGTACTGCTCCGGCATTCACTAGGTATTGATCGGAGAAACCACGGAAAACTACTGATCACAGTATCCGGCCGCTAGAATTGCCTTGCAGACAGCTGACAAGCTTGAATTCGACCTAGTTGACAAGCTAGTATCGAAAATCCTACCAACGTCGGGAAGAGAAACGATGTTTATGATATTGAAGATGGTGAAACTGGCTCTTCGTGTAAAAAAGGACCAAAAATCAAGAAAATATTGCCAAAATAGGCAGTTACTTATTTTCAGGAAACCCAAGGGAGCATAATCCCTTGAAATGCTCCCATATGTACACCAACTCGTAAGACACTGTTGATTTGACACCAATTGTAATTTTCAATTTTAATTTGTGTAAGTTACTTTTTATTTAAAAATCAGTGTACCAATTTTAAATATAATATTAACAATATGACAAGCTACGTATTGCGACCATATCAGGATGGTCCGATTACATACTTCCACATGGCCTCGTTGGATCAAATAAACTTGGCAGAGGTTGTTGCACGAGATGCATTCCAAAACGTACAGCGATCTGTGGAAAGAAAACAGCATGAATGCAGATATAGCTACATTCAATATTCCAGATCAGCCCCACAGGAGGAGGTGTACAAAGGAACACAGCGCCAAAAATATTCGTCTCTGGGTCTTCAGTAGTTTGATTAATAAGAGTGAAACACATTCCTACATTTAATTAATAACCTGTTAATAAATAAGTAGTTATGTCCATAAACCTTTTTCAATTACATGTCCATATGGAATTTGACACAAATAAAAGTGTAACACAAATAAAAGTGTAGGAATAAGAAATAGAGGCGCTAATTGTCAATATGTATTACTTTCCATGCTGCAAATTGCTAATACAGTGGAAGACAATTGTATTTCTGTCCGCCTACTTCTCAGTAAATATTTTAAAACTGAAATACTGGTTGACCCATTCAGGTTGTACCCCTCCGGGTATTTTCTTATCCCGAAGGTAGTGCAATTTTAATTGTATATTTATTGAATATTTTAAAGGTTTATGGAGATATTTTTGCAATATATTATAAGAACAAAACTTATTATTTGTCTTCCCTGACAATTGAATTTTCAACTCAGTTTTGCAGACAGAGGATTATTTGCAAACTATATTTAACGTACGCACCTCCTATGGCGACTGCACTCGAAAAACCGTGTAAACAAAGGATGAAACGTGGACACAGCATGAACCGTGAGTTCGGAACTGCCGAGCAGCGTCTTTATCTTTGTAAAATCGACGCTTAAGCCTGAATGTGAGCGGCGACCTGAATGTGAATCATATCCATTAATTATGTTAATAATGTTTACTATACAAAAAAGTGGTGAACGATTCACCGATGTACGTAAACCTGAAGTGGTAGATTTCGTTTAGAAAGTCGTTTGAGTTTTCTACTCAATCAAATTTCATGATTTGTTTCTTTAAATGAAAGATATTGGAACCGATATATTTGCACTTGTTTGTATGTTCTCGGGAACAACAGCTCTTTACAAGCTAAGGACTTCAAGCAGCGTTCCAGCCTTGCAACCATGGTTTAAGGAGTATGTGTGATTAGCACATAGCCATCCCTACTCCATATTTCTGGTCTTCTCGACCAGAGAAGTGAGCTTTTTCATCGTCACCCAGCAGCAGATACTGGGACATTGCAAGGAAAGCGCAAGGAAATCTTTGCCCTGCCCGGGAATCGATCCCGGGGTGTACACATATTCAAATCGATGACATCAATTGCAGAAAGCTCATATGAAAATATCATGCGCAGATATTTGGTTACAAAGTCAAATGACTGGAAATGAATCGCGAAATCAAATCACATTCATCAAATCACACATTTCCAGCGGGCTCACCGGTTTGCACTTGCGCTATGAACTTCTTTGCTAGTGTAAATAATAATAACATATTTATAATATCTTCAATTAATATAATCTATGCTTATCAGCAATCATTTATTCTTTACTGCGCTTGGTGATGTGAGACGATCTATCGAATGCAGTCGTCATTTCATCGTCTTGCGTGAGTAAGAGTGGAGTGTGAGGTTTTAATTGGCAAGTTTGTTATTTAATGTTAATTTAATATTATTTTCATAAAATAGAAGTGCGAAAAGTTCACACAAGTTCAACTAGTTTTATAGATACTTATGTAGAGGAAATGATGCACATGCAAATTCACTCGTAATCATCTTGCTCCCCTTTTATAATGATTTTATGTTCATAAATATATAACATAATAATATTTCTATATTACTCATGGTTTGTAAATTAGGAGGCAATTAATTCTCACTCTTTTTACACAAGAAGATCAAAATCAACACATGTATGGAATATATGAAACTGGTTTTTATATGCGTTCTGGTTTTATATATTAAATATATGAAAACAGTATGTAAATTATTATTGTATGAATTAATGAAAAATGTTACAGATGCGATTCATTTCCAGGGATTTGATTTTGTAACCAAATATCTGCACATGCTATTTTCATATGAGCTTTACCTGATTGATGTCATTGATTTTAATATGTGTACAATTTATTAAACGATACATTCAAAGTAGTATAGTACGTCCAAAAACCAATCCATAATAGACGCAGTTTTCCCTCTATTTTAATTACTGGCGTACACTGGAAAGTAGTATGAGTATACTTACTGAAAAATGTATCGTACTAATTAGATGTGATTGAGTTTGTCCGTTGACATCCGCAGATATTCAGCTGAGAAGAACACCGTGAATAAACTTACGACACATCTGAAATACGCCGATGAGCCGAAGTCGAGTCTATCTCTCGAACAGCATGCAGTGAGTAACGTGAAGGGCTTCTTATCTCCGAAGAGACAAGTTGATATCATAATAACTAGATTTTAACGTTATATCTGAACCTCTTGAACCTTTACATCTGGTCACAAAATCGATAAGAGTACATATACGGTGTGAGTAATTTCAGATTAAAAAAATCCGCCATCATATTCTCCTCAGTTTAGTGAACAAATGTTTCTAATGTTCTTATGGTATTTTGCTGGAAAATGCTTCGTTTACATAAATCGTTTCTTGACTAATTCTTTTCTTCTACATCGTCTAGAAGGTTGTCCTTTTGGGGAGACTTACAACAGAGAATATTTCTAAGTATTGCTAAAGAAAAAATCTATTTTTATTCTTATATAAACGAAGAAAAACGGAAATTAGTGGATTAACTGAAATGGAGTGCAAATTACGACCGTCCTGTATCGCGCGCGCCTCTGAGTTTGCGTCCAACTTCATACCGTCAGAATCTTAGCACGCCTGTCGTTGTCAAAATTGTAAATGATCTTGGCTGCCCGGATGACGCCGCAACGAAGTCTGTGAGGCCGACGTTTGGACCATCTTGCTGTGGTCTTCCTCAGGATTGACGGCAAAGTGATCGGCACCACAGCCTTCGACGGGGCGTCGCCCGGACAGCCAAGGTCATTTGCATGACTCTGGCCTACGACTTCAGTCAAAATTGTAGTGCACTCGCTGATCGCATATAATGATAATGATCTCCCGAGTCAACAATAGTCTTGTAAATGTGCGTACAGTTGCCGCTGTATATTTACTGCGACGAAATCGAAAAATTATTACTAATACCTTCTACGCTGCTGAAGCCAAAACGCTAAACTAATAATAATAATAATAATAATAATAATAATAATAATAATAATAATAATAATAATTCGAAGAAGCCGTGGGTGTGCTCTTTTATCATCTGAAATTACTTCCACATATTTTTTTATTTTATTGCAGAATGAGGTGATTATACAACGCTCAGCCATACGGCTTTTCAGTTGTTAGGAGCTAGCATTTTCAGACGAAAAATATACGAAGGGGTTAGGTACGGCGACCTCCCTGTAACATTATAGTGGTTAGTACGAGTATCTGAGTGGAGGAATACATATTGTTGACTGGTATTGGGAGGAGTGTTTATTTCATTATCTTATATCAGCCAGATTACGAAGGAAGACGAATGTTGAAATGAGATGCACCGGTAACTGAGGGTAGATTTTGAAAGAATGTATGAGAAAGTTTAGTGATATATGTTAGAATGGGTTCTATGGCTAGGTCATTGTGGAGATTTGTATTGCTTATATACCAAGGGGCGTTAACTGCAATTCTGAGGACCTTATTTTGGAATATTTGAATTTTGTTAATTGTGGTGGGGGCGGCGTTACACCAGGATGGACAAGCGTACGTGAGCAACGGACGTAAAATGGCTTTATAAATAAGGAGAGCAGAATGGAGCTTTAACGTGGAGTGACGGTTAATTATTGGCCGAAGAATACCTATGCGTCTGTTGGTTTCATTCACCTTGGAGGTCGTGGCCTGACGTGGTCTTTTCATGTCAGTCTGGTATCCATTAGAACGCCAAGATAACGGATGGGGGCGGTTGTGGAGCACCATGGTATTGTTGTTGAGTCGAATTTCAGTGGGAGTGGAAAGGCTGGAAATCGAAGCGTGAAAACTTTCGATATGGACTTACTTGGATTAATCTTAATTTTCCAGTTTCTACACCATGTTTCAATGGTTGTGAGATGTCCCTGGATTAAGTTTCTTGTAGTATTGAGATATTGGTCTGCGGCAAAAATGACAGTATCGTCAGCAAAAAGGGCAGTGTGAATATTGGGGTGCGTTGGAATGTCTGAAATGCAAATATTGAAGAGAATTGGTGACATTGGGGATCCTTGGGGAACTCCTGCTGAGCTTCTTCGCTGTGTAGAGTGGGTTAAGCCGACTTGCACTATGAATGTGTTCCATATATTTATTCAGATCCTCACTTCCAAATCCTCGGCCGTACCTGAAATGAATGGTTTTATGAGAGAATGATGAACAATGTTTTCTTGACATAAATGATAGAGCAATGGTACAAAAATGAGACGGGAGATGTGGGAGGATATTAAGAAAATTTACCACAAATGTGCTTTTTCTGGATTTTTTAGAGTCGCATCAACTCAATCTTAGCAACTTTTCAGTATTTTACATTACTGGAAGTAAAACTTTTCGGTATTTTACATAATCGGAAAAACCCTTCCACAATCGTATCGATTGCTTCCTTGGTTTATAGGATATGTCTCATCTCCGGAATGCTAGACTTCAACCTCTTAGATATCGAAATCCCAAACAATACAATCCACGTAATACTCTGGGAATATGCTGGACACGAAGCAGCATGTCGCAGATTTCTTGGCAATAACCCCATTTCTCTACCCATAACTACGCTTTCATCATTTCCGTTCATTACCATCTTTAGAAGGAGATGAGATAATATCATCTATCACATTTTTCATTTAATCTTTTATAAATCTATTGTTGCAATGGATGATTCTATAAAAAGGTTTTGAAATAAAAAAGATTTAATTGAAAGAATATGACGAAGGGCAAAAGCAGTAAGAGGTTTCAACGACAAGAGGTACAATTTATTCTTCAGTTTCATTTTAAGACGACGCTAGTAGTCATTTGGTAGTTACTCTTGCTTGTCCAAACACTTGTTCTGCAGGTAGACTAACTGATCAATGGAATAAATCAAGGTCAAATCTGTGATGCCACATGAGAGCTACATTTTGAACTCAAACGTAGGTTCTAAATTGCTTATCACCCAAAGGCTTCTTCAGTAGCCGGAAGAGATAATATTTCTGAATTCATTAGCTTTTAAATCCATGCGCATTTTCTAATTTCGTATTCATTTTTAGGGCTTAGAAATTCGTCCCTCTGTAACGTCTCAAACGTCACAGCGTCACAGTTACCACGTTATCATCGACTTCCCGATGGGTCTGGGATGGTGGGAACACGTTATTTCTATTGCCCGAAAAGCGTGAAAGTCACTACAATTTATAATAAGAACACTTAAAAATGGGAATATGGAGAGTCGAAAAATGGGATACACATCTATAGCTAGGCCTATACTTGAATACGCATCAGCTGGATAAATACGTATGGCTGGATATTTCAGAAAAAGACTTAATAAGTACATGTAGAGGACGTATTCTACCGCATAGCACAGCTGAGCCAAATTTCATTGATCCGTAATTCAAGTGAATTGTAATGTAGATAGTGTGGTATATTATACATTACGTGTAGTGCAGTGTAGTTCCGTGCAGTGGAGTAGAAATATTAGTTATATGGCATAACCGAAGAAAGATATGGTGAATGTTAAGTGAAGTGAGAGAGTGTGTGGGGAACTAATTCGGATGTTTAAAGAGCTAACTTAGAAAAATCCACATTACGATTCTGATTTTTTTTTAAAAAATGTATAATCATGTATCTTCGTTTATCTACGTTTATGATTATGTATATGTATATCTGTGCATGTATACTATGTGTAACTGTTTGTTTCTTTATGTAAATGTAGGCATGTATAATAAGTAGGGACAGTGTGTGATCTGTTATATGTGAACATGTGAGTGAGTATTCATGTGTAAGAATGTGTATGTATGTATGTATATGTGTGTGTGTATGTATGTATGTATATGTGTGTATGTATGTATGTATATGTGTGTATGTATGTATATGTGTGTATGTATGTGTATGTATGTACGTGTAAGCATGAAAATGCGTGTATGTACGTGCACATTTTTAAAAGTTTTATTAATGTTAACGGTTGGTTTTGCAGGGTCTCTAGAGAAAGCCATTGTATTGTTCCATCTTTTGACGTAGTAGTAATTGTAATTTATTTTGTGTTATATTGTAAATTGATTTTTTAATTGTAAATGTAGATGTATTGGAAAGCTATTGAAATGTACAAACAATGTCTCGTCATAAATTATTACGAGATCGTGCCGTTTTAAATAACATCATTTACCTTAGGACTGTTATATTTGTGACACGTTCCGAATTTATAGAAAACTATGGGCGCCAGGAACAGATTAAGATAATTGGTAACTAAAACCAATGCTTCCACAGCTAATCTTAACGAATGGATAAATGTCCGGCTAGCTGGGTCAATGGGTCACGTAATGGATAATCGCTATCGCCTAGATAGCCGGTTATTTGATCTGCCAACTATGGCGAGGAATCTGAAAGGAAATAATTAAATATATCTCTAACTACTTATCAGTTGTTATTGACTAAATGAAAATCATCTTTTCATTTCCAAAAGAAAATTTAACAATTTATTGACTTCTATGGACAATTATTCTGCCTTTAGGTCATGACTTCGTTTTAAAAGAAAACCTTTGTACTGCAGTACTTATCTAAATGTAATCTTGACCGACGGCGCCCCGCAGTATCTTCTCACTTGAGTGATGATAATCCCAAATCCAGCTTCTCTCTTGTAATCTTGCGACGCTGCCGACGAATCCAGCCCTCACTGCCTTGAATAACTACCGGTTCTTACTTAATATTCACAGTTCCTAGTTCTCCCCAACTACGTGGTAAAACATTAAAGTTCAAAACCGCAATATAAAATTTCAAAGTCCCAAGCGAATTTAACTGCTGCACATCAACTTTCAGAGTCCGAAAACCATTGATTCTGACGACAAACTTACAAGTCAAACTTACAATATTAAACTCGCGAGCGATCCATACCACTTGACGACCTCTATCAAAATGAATCTACTCCTCCGTTTTTTTTAGCCCTCCAAGCCTCGGTATCCATCCTTCATTCTTATTTTTTTAAACAAAACGACAAACTTCCGTCAGGAGTCGACAGTCTATTCTCCCTTAGCCAATCCATCCATTTCTTATCAAATCAAGTAGGAACGCTCTCGATAGTCATTCCTTTCTAGACCAATCCCAAATTATCTTATATTTCGGTCTAGCCAGCGCCCCCACCTATTCAAGGCCTGAATGCAGTTTATTAACCTTGCCAACCACTACGCCGGCGTTGCTAAGGCTGTATATTGCCATTTGCAGACCCTTTGAACCCAACCCATTTACAGCAAATGTCTAAATATATGATATATTGGTATATCACACTATAGACTTATGGTTACCACCTGGCAATCAGCCAATTTTAGCCTAATAATTATATTATTATTATTATTATTATTCCCGTATGTCGCATCTTTTTTGATAAATCATGGTCTTTCTTAGTAGCAAAAACATAATTTAATTTCAAGGCTTCTGTCTTACAGTTCGCAAGTTACAAATTCTTAACCACTTATATGTTATTACTGCTTACATGGACACATTTGCATAAACTCACATTCCTGTGGTTCTGAAAATCTTTCGAACTTGTCTCCAACACGTCGCAATGCATTCTGTTTGTTTGTTTAGTGTTCTATCACAATACCCCTAGGAGTTGCTAAAAGTTTAGTGGTGTTGAAACAGCATGAACTTTCTCGCCCGTATTTTCATGCAAAATTACGCGAACTGTACTCACATTTTCGATTTGATTGGTTCATTGTTATTGATCCCTGGCGCGGCGCGTCAACTACTGAGGTCGTTATTCCCGTACGTGTAGTGCATTTTTTCATCATAGTGTTCTTCCCCTGCAGGATGGCGAGATCCGGTGGCGACTTACCGTCGACTAGCGGGGTTTCCCCAACCAGGTACTTCCTACCAGCAGGGCACCATCCCAGCGGAAGCCTCCGACCGGTCTCTCGACATGTGTGGTAATTTACTGCAAGTAAGTGTGTGTGTGTGTGTATGTATGTATGGGTGTGTCAATAGGACAAGGAAGAGTAAGGAAAGATCGCGCGCGATCCGTGGCCCGTTTGTTAGGGTTCTGCCCCGGAATTCGTCTGGTGTTGATCAGAGAAACCACGGAGAACTACCGATCAAAGTAGCTGGTTGCTAGAATTCTCCTCCAGACAGCGACTGAATTCGACCTAGTTGACAAAATCCTCCCAGCGTCGGGACTCGAACATAGAACCACCCGGTTAGAGGCACTGCAGTGACATCGGTTTACTAACTGATCCACGTCTCCCGGTCAAAATTTTCGAAAAATTGAACATGGACGTATTTCAAAATATAGGTTTAAGGAACAGATTTCATTAAGAGAAAAATCTCTATTTTGAATATTTTAGTTGTGGGAAAGCGCCGAAAACATTTTAACTTTTGCAACTATCGAAAAAGCAGTTTTTTCATCGAACGAGCCCTGCAACATTCTCTTAAACGTCCTTCACGCTATCCGATAACAAAGTTTAGAAAATTTTTTGAAAATTTGGAATATGTCCCAGGGGTTCATTTAAAGTATGTCTCCAAAAATTAAAATATTTGCTTCAAATTGAAAGGGCTGTGACATCAGCCGATTGTCGATTGGGGAATATCAATTTTGGAGAACATGAGCTGAATGGTTTAGCCGGTATCGTTCTTCACAGAAGGCCGGACAGACAGACAGACGGACGGATCGATGGACGGACGGAAAGACGGACGGACTGACCTTTTGCCGTCATTCGATTTTTCGGTATCAAGGACCCACAAAACAGGGATTCTGGCACCACCACATGTTAGAGATTTTTTTTTTAAATTTAGCAACTGGATTTATCCACTTTCTCTTTACCAGGACCCTGAATTTCTCTATCCAAAATTTGACGTTTTTTTCGCGCATCATTACATAACTTCCTACACCGTTTCGAGAAAGTAACAAGTGCCAACGACAACCCGCTACTTTACATCACAGTCCATGCTAGACTTGGAGCACTGTCAAAATACGCGCACTCAAGGCCCATGATTCAGTTCCTACATAACGTTATGATTATGGAGTGGTTGGCTTCCCACAAATGCCATCTGGATCATCATTTCAGCAACTATATGCGCTATATTCAAACAATATAACAATATTTAAAACTGCGCTAAAATTACTCCCATTAAGAAAAAATGTATGAAAGTATTTAAGAATAAAATTTCACACTTAGAACATAAACCTGCGCCAAACTAGTCATTTTTTTCAGTATAACAAACCTTTGTCTATTCTACATTTTTGAGAAATTAAGAAAATTATCTCCCGCTTTGCTGCCGAAACTCTATGAGCAAAGGGACGCAACGCTTTCGCACTCGGGGGGGGGGGGCTCCTGTGCTCCCCCGCGCCCGTCAGTGGAGTGCAGCTGATCGCCCGCCGCGCGGCGCGGCGCGGCGCCGCCTCCTGCCGCTCCGCTTCGATCCGCGGATGTGCAGGCCTGCACGTTCGACCGGTGCGCCGGCGCATGCGCAGGTGCGCCGCCCTGCGACACAACTCATTAATGGGCACAACCGCCCGGCGCGCCGGCAGAGCTTGCACTGCAGCATCAGTGGCAGCGCGCGCCTTGCTGCGGAGCCGTGCGATTTTCAGTGGGAAACCTCGTTGACGCATAGTAGGTTGTTAATTGGGTTAATGGAGTAATTTGAATGACGCAATTAAATTATTCATTCAATTGAATTGTATTTTCTATAACAGTACAAATTTCCATTGAGAACTCAAATGACATTACGTGAAGTATTTTATTCCATTCAGTCAGTGAACGTCCGAATAAATTGCATAGCATAAATTACCACACAATTGAATTGCAAAATAAATAACTTCACATTTTTTGAAAGAAATACGAAAGGTTATATGATACATTTTATTATATTGGATTAATCAAAACCGAAATAAATCAGTTTCCAAAATTTTTCTTTTTCAAATTTTGTAAACTTTGAACATTTGTTTCATTTCTGTGCATTATTTAATTCTCTGAAAATTCTCTATGCAAATTCCTTTGCAATTCTCTGAATCTACGCAAATAGAATATTTGGCTCGTTCAAAAACATTCTGTTGAGAGGAGGTGAGTAGCTGGTGGACAAGTTTCGAGTGCCTCTGGCTGTTCCAAAATCTGGCGGATGAGACAATTTAGTGAGCAATATAAATGAGTGTACAAAGGGTTAGATTTCATAGTATTTTAAAATAACATTATATCTTTAAGTATACTGTAAATATTTCAAAGCATTTGAATTAATGATTTTGCTATTATTTCGTGAGAATAGGCCATTAAGTTGCATTTTATTTTATTTTGAATTTCTTAGAAATCATATCCAATGTATCAACGTCAAACTCATTTCCTCAGAGAAGATAAAGATAACAGTTAGTGAGCTCGTATATAGTAAAGCCACTCGTATATGTCTTAATGTAAATAATAGACAATCTCGTGTCGAACTCTTCGCAGGCGCAAAATATTGATGTCGTAAAGTAAAGCTTCACATACAGAACTGCAGCACTGTAAGAAAAAGTAAAGGAGAAGGAATAAGAAAAGTAGGAACATAAGTGGGAAGTAAAGTACAGAGCACATAAAGTTTTCCCCCACAATTCATGTTTGAACATTCGTGACTTCAAACTCGAATGTGTGCAAGTTTGAAAGAGCGAAGCTTGTGCGTCCGGCACACTGGCGAGGCGAGAGCGAGAGCGAGGGCCTAGGCGAGGACGTGGGCGTGGGCGTAGGCGTGGGCGAGGGCGTGGGGAAGGTTGAACGGCGCGGCGGAGGCTGCTGGCTGGCTGCGCCACCAGGAGCGCCGGGTCGGGCGCCGGTGGCGCGCCGGGCGGCCGCGCCGGCAAGCGCCGCCCCCTCGCGCGAGCGCCGCGGCCGGCCAGCCAGCCGGGTGGGGAGGCGCTGCGCCGGGCGGCGCGGGGGCGGCGCGGGGGCGGGGCGGGGCGGCTCCGCCTGCCTGCCTGGCTGGGCTGCTGCGCCATGTACGACGAGGCGCTGGAGGACGCGGCGGTGGGCGCCGACCTGGTGTGCTGCGTGTGGCCCGTGCTGAGCGAGGCGCCGCCGCCGCCTCCGCCGCCGCACCTGTCGGGCGGGGGCGGCGTGTGGACGTGCGAGGGCGCGGGCGCGGGGGTGTCGCCGCCGCCCCCGCCGCCGCCGGGCGGCGTCGCGCAGGCTAAGCCGCCGGGCGCCGCCGGGGCGTCGTGGCGCGTGCCGCTGCTGTACGGCTGCCTCATGCTGATGCTGGTGGTGGTGTGCGCGCGCGGCGTGGCGTCGCTGCTGGAGCCGGGCGCCGCCGCCGCCGCAGCCGCCGCCGCCGCCGCCAAGCGCCGCTGAGCGCCGCCGAGCGCCCCGGGCGCCATGCGTGCGCGCCCGCCCCAGCGCCGGCCCCATGCTGGCGCGCTGCGTGCGCTGGCTGGCGGCCGTGGGCGAGAGGTACGCGGCGATGGTGCGCTTCCCGCGCCTGCGGCGGGGCCGCCGGCGCGGGCGGCGGGCCGAGGCGTGCGCCAGCCCCGCGGGCGCGCCGCGCTACGCCCCGCAGCAGTCGCCCGTGCTGCCCGGCGCCGCGCTGCCCGCCGCCCGCCGCCCTCCGCCGGCGCCCCGACCGGCCCCGGCCCCGGCGCCGGCCCGGGGCCCCTTCGCGCGCTACGAGGCGCCCTGCCGCCGGGTGGCGCTGTGCCCGCACGGCCTGCCCGCGCCGACCACCCTCGCCCCCGCCTCCGCCCCCGCCGCCGCCTTTCGCGGGCCCGCCTTCCCGCTGGGCAGCAGCCCCAACCGCTTCTCCGTGGCGCCGGCCGTCCTCGCCGCGCCGCGCTCGCCCGCGCCGCTCTCGCCGACTTCGCTCTCGCCCGCGCCGCGCTCGCTCTCGCCGTCCCCAGCCCCGTCACCCGCGCCCGCCTCAACGCCTATCGCCACGGTGAGCGGCGCGACGTCCCCGCGCCGGCCGCCGCGCGCGCCCGCGCCGCCCAGCCCCGAGCCCGACTGCCTGCTGGAGCTGTGCTGGTCCGCGTGCGGGGGCGGCGAGGGCCCCGTGCTGACGACGCGGCCGCCCCCGCCGCCCACGCCTCCTCCGCCGCCCACCCCGCCGCCGCCGCCGCCGCGCGTGCTGTCGCCGGCCGCGCCGCCTGAGCCCGCGCCCGAGCCGCTGGTGCTGGCGCTGGAGGCCGCGGGCGCGGCGGCGCGCGCGTGCGAGCTGCCCTGGCTGCTGGTGGCGGACGGGGCGCGCGCGCTGTGCCACGCCGCGTGCGCGTGGCGCCTGCAGCGCCGCCAGCGCCGCCTGGCCTTCCACCTGCTGTGCGGCCTGCTCGTGGTGGCGGCCGGCGTGGGCAGCCTGGCGTGGGCCGCCGCCGCTGCGCTCTTCGCCCTCTACCGCCTGCTGCGCGCCGTCCCCTGACACCACGCGCCGCCAAGCGCCGGAACGCGCTAGCACGCACGGTGAGTGCAGCCCTCACTCCTTCGTCTCACACGAGGCCTTTGCGCGGGCAGAGTTTTTGACCGTTATCGGACAAGGTCGTCAGTGATGTGCAAACAATTACCACATAACACTGATAATGTCTTCGGTGATGTGTAAACTATTGCCAGATAACACTGCTGGTGTCAGTGATTTAAAAACACTTTCAATTCAACACTGTTGAAGTCGTCAGTCATGTGTGTGTATACATACATGACAGGAACACGCTATCAGTGTTAACTGGCAAGTGCTTTTACATCACTGACGATGCTGACATCCGTTAACTGGCAATAAACACTGCTCATTTAGAGAAACCTTTACGTGTGTTTCATGAAGTGTCTGCTTAGGCGATTCTCTCTTTCCTCCTTCCGAATGAGACCGGCGAACTTCTAGGCGAGGTCCTAGCACTGATGCCGAAGATACACGAGTCCGTATTTTCAATTCTATTGATGCTTTATTTCCCGTGGTAAGGCTCAGGCCATCACGCTTTCTATTCCGCCTGACCACCCAAATTCCACCACGCTCCTTTGACTACCTAGCAAAGACGGTACGAAACGGATTTTAATTTCGCTCAGAGACTTCTTTTAGGATTGAGGATACTTTACATGCTGTAAATCTACAACATGGGAAAGCCGGCTTTACTTCCCCTTCGAAGGAAGGCTTTCGAAGCCTTCCTTTTTGCAGTCTTAAATTTGAATGTAACTGTATGATGCGCTAAGCGTTACTGCATCGAAGCCACGATGCGTACTGCACTAGCGTAGCCCTGCTGAACTGAATTTCGCATTAGCGTGGCCCGGCTACGTTCCAGCCCCTTATTAACCGGTGGAGGGTTCATGACAGCGCCTAGATTGCAGTCCACTGCCAACCGTAGGGCCATACAGAATGGTACCTAATGTCACCAGCCTCGCAATATTACCTCCGGGAAGGTCAGGTTCTCAGGAAATGGCGTTATCTAGATATAACGTGAACATCTCTAACTCATAATCCTACACCAACAAAACCTGCCAGGAACGAAATGAGGTCATGGGGATAGTGATGTATGGTTGTGGAACGGCCCAATATGCCGCAACACAGAGGTAACAAACCACGATCACGCGGGTCTCGAACCTGCTCCCCGCCAAAACGAGCTCCCGAGTATACGGTGAATTGCTTTTATCTTTCTAACTGTGGCGGTCCATGCAACTTTTACTTGAGAGCACTCCGTTCAATGAGAAACTACATTACTGCTGAAACGTTTGTAGACACAGGTCTTTATTTTATCTCGTAACGTTTTTGCAGTAAACCGCATATTTTACCGCCGCCGGTTAAGACAGTGGTTGCTGGCACGTCGGAACGGCGGGGCAGGTAAGCGTCTGGTCATAAGCTGAAGCAACTTTCCTGTTCCCGTTTAATTATCGTGATGGACGCTATGCACTGGAATCCTTTCGAGAATCACAGGCCGAAATCCTTTCGAGTCAGGATGGGCTGGGTTGGTCTCGGATTGACCGGGCTGGACTGGAACAAAGAAAATGTCTGTTCTTGGAATTATGACAAGTAATTTCTAGAAACCAAACTGTGATATTGAAATACTGGTGGGAAGTTGGAACTGGTTTATTGATTTAATAGCCGAAACATAACAAATTATTTAATGAAAACCGAGTCAAAGAGAAATTAGAATGATATCTCGTGAAACATCGCCAAGCTGTGTATTATTTAAAATATATAATTATATAATATATTAATAAATATTGCTACATGGTTTGAAACCTAAAAGTTAAACAAATAAAAAGGGTTTATTAAAATTAATACAAATATTTACAAAGTAGTAATTTAATAATTATTGAGAATAAACAATAAAAATTATAAGGTACCATAATATGACAAAACTGGCGAGTCTTTCCTAAACGTGAGTTTCACGATTATGAATGAAACGAAAAAGCATAACTACCCTAGGACAGAATAAGTGTTTTTTCCACCTAAAAAAGCTATAATTCTCCAATCCGAAACCTAAGGACACAGTACTGCCGGAGGGTCGCTTGACGTTGGGATTCCAAAGGTAATTCACGTGATTGTCAAATTACTATAACAACAGCAGGTACTCCCAGTCATGGGATGCGAGATAAAATAAATATTCTGTGTATTACCGTAACGATAAACATGTTTAATATGCAAGTGCTGTGAACACACTGCTGGCTATCTACATACTGTGAGGTGACGAGCTAACGACACCATTCATCCTGCCTGCCTCCCAGACTGCACTGGATGGAGTTTGCTGACGGTCGACAGTGGTGAAAGGGTGACAGGAAAAAACAAGGGTGAAAGGAAAAAAGGTGATGGGGGAATCTGTGGGGGGGGGAATATGTCATCTCTGTTCCGGGGAGATTCACAATTCCGATCGACAATTTCCAGTCACAGTTCACGGTCGACAGTTTCAAGGGTGAAAGGAAAAAAGGTGATGGGGGAATCTGTGGGGGGGGGGAATATGTCATGTCTGTTCCGGGGAGATTCACAATTCCTGGCAGTCCGCAAAGAGAAAAGCTTCTATTCCCTTCACATTCTCACCAGTCGCTTGGTGAGTGAGGACGAAATACAAAACTACTGGTACTAGAAGTCCGGACTAAAATAGGACACTTATTTTATACTGAAAACAGATTGGCGAAAACTGCAATCTTTGATCCCTCAGGGGAACTGGATGCAGGTAACGGAATATCTCTGGCTCGGATCTCGATGGGAACAACTATTTCACTTTACAACAATTCTCTTTCAGTGTGAATAAATGGGGCATTAGTACTATACTGCGATTTTTCTAACTGCGACCCTCAAGGCCACTCAAATCCCATCTTCGCGATGGAATATGTCACGGCATTTCGCGTCTTTTCTCGGTCTTGCCGGTAGAAGTCGCATGATCGCAAGCACTGCTTCATACGATCACGATCGTGCGAAATCTAGCGGAACGACTGAGAAAGACGCGAAATGCCGTGACATATTCCATCGCGAAGATGGGACTTGAGTGGCCTTGAGGGTCGCAGTTAGAAAAATCGCAGTATATTTCATCATATTGCCAACAACAGATTAAGAGAAACACCGTTGATGTAACTGTTAGGCTACAATGTGCGAGTCATCCCATTTCGTTCACATTCCCCTTCATGCCATCCTCCATGTCATTTCTTTCTTTCCTCCTTAATGACAAGTGAATAAATTGTCTTGGAGAGGGAGACTGGAGTTCCGCAGCCTCAGGCAGCCACCGCTCTCCGCCACGCTGCGCCCCTCCGTCCCTCAGTGCTCCGGGCGCCGCTTGCGCCCGTTCGCCGCGGGAAATCGTCGCTTCGATCGTCTACGGGAACGTGAGCGAGCACGTGATCCGCATCTGCGCTGCCAGCTTTTCATTTCAAGCGCAGCTGTCGCCGTACGTTTCTCCGCTTAGAAGGAGACGGTGTGCAGCGCGCAACTTGATTTCACTCCACTCGAGGACGTAGTCGAACAGTGATGGCCCGTTATTCATTATCAGCGCACGTTGTTACCACACGCCCCTTTGCGAATTGGACAGCAGGTGATGCTCGTTCGAAACAGATGTAGATAGTTTCTGAGATTGGTGGAAACATAGTGATCCACACTTGCGCAATATACACTATATCCGGCCTGCAATGGACCTAGGATTTGAGCCCGGGGGTGGCAATATTTTCGACGTTGGCTGCCTAGATAGGTAGAGTTCAGCCGCTGTACGGGGGAGAATTCTATAGGCCGACTACTCTGATCGGTAGTTTGGTTTCTGATCAACAACTGGCGGATGCCTAACAGATGGGCCACGGATCGCGCACGATTTCTCTTTCCTCTTCCTTATCCCGTCCTTAAACCTTACTTACACACACTTACATGCACTACACTACCACACGTTTAGAGAAACTATTCACGAGTTTTGAGGTTATCCTGGCTAGGGCGGTGCCCTAATGGATGATGAAATCCTCGCAAGCTGACGTGTATGACGGCGGGATCTCATTACCCAGCATGGTAAAAACATCACAACTTCCCATGTTAAAAGATGCACTACAATTACGGAACCAATGCTCGTAGCTGTTGATATGACCAGAAACACGAAATAAGCAAATATTGCTAGATGGTTTGAAACCTAAAAGTTAAACAAATAAAAAGAGTGTATTAAAATTAATACAAATATTTACAAAGTAGTTATTTAATAATTATTGAAAATCAACTCAGGCTACATGCTGTTGATGTACGCTTCATGACGGTTCTGCGTCTGCAATCTGTGATTGCAGCACAGATCGAGCACACCCTCGTCTCAGGTATCAATAACTGAGAACGTGAGCGAACACATCCACTCCTACGATTTCCGCTCTTCACTCAAAGTGCGCACTGTTACCGCAAATTTCTTCGCAAATTGGATAGCAGGTGAGGTTCATTCGCCTCAGGAACCGATAAACTCTAAGATTGTGAGTGACCACGTGATCCATACCGGCGCACCCTGCCCTACATCCAGGAGCACGCTGTGGACGTACGCGTGAACGCGGTCCACAGGCGCTGCGCGGAGCACAGGTTGGGCACTCCTCTCAGGCATCGATCTGCTCTGCGAAAGCGAGAGCGCCCGAGGCCTCACCTGCGTCGCGCCAAATGCGGCTCATTGCTGTGATTGTCGGTCATCCTCTCGCTGACAAACCGGGAGAGATGGCTCAGGGCATCAGCTGATGGCACTGCAGTCCCTCTGACTGGGAGGTCCTAGGTTCGAGTCCCGACAGTCGTAGGATTTTTGACACTGGCTTGTCAACTAGGTCGAATTCAGTCGCTGCCTGGAGGAGAATTCTAGCGGCCGGCTCCTCTGATTGGTAGTTTTCCGTGGTTTCTCCGATCAACATCGCGTGAATGCTGGAGCAGTACTCTAACAAACGGGCCACGGACCGCGCGAGCGATCTTTCCTATCTCTTCCTTGTTCTATTCTCTCCCCTTACACACACACACACACACACACACACACACACTAATACTCACTACACTACCACAGGCCAGGAGACCGGTCGGGAGCTCATTGCTGGTCCCGGCTGGGGCAGTGCCCGCTGGTGGGAGATTCCTAGTTGGCGAAATCCCACTAGCCGGCGGTAGGTTCTCGCCGAATCTCACCAAGCAGCGGGGGAAAACCAGTGCCACCTCCCGAGCAAAAACATGCACTACGCTTAAAAGACCAATGACTCTAATAATTCACAAGTCCGGACTCACTAACAATCAATCAATCGAGCTGATTATTACATCACCCTACTTCCGTAATTAAGTTTTTTATTATTAAACAAATTTCTTACACAGCGTTTTACCGATTTTCAAGAAAGTTTTGATATTGATAAATAGATAGCTAATTTATTATTTGCATTAATAAGAACAAGCCCACCCCTACTAGAGTCCTCAATTTCAATTCATTATTACGTAATAAAGTGATAAAGGATTTAGTCTCTGACACTTGCCATGGCAACAAGTTGACTTTTCTACTTTCATAGAGCAGGACGTTAAACTGTTCGGGGCAACTATACTCATATCACGTTATTTTATAAGTGGACTGTATGATTAATGATGATGAAGTACAGTAGTCCCGAAACCCATTGACGGCTCATGTGGGATTGGCGCAGGAGTTGCAGGATACACACAAAGTAAATTTCCAGCACAAGTAAGGTTTAATTTGCAGATTTGTTGAATTGTCACTTACAGGAACACAGTACATAAACATAAAGATTTCACTTGGCGCGTCAATTTACACTTTGGCCTAGTACATTTTTTGCAGGGACCTTGTACACTGCAGTAATTACCTTAGACTGCCGACCAGAAGCAGCCGCGAGTTACACAGGTGAATTAACAATTACGGTTGTTAACCTACGCAAGAGCGACAGATACAATTTAGATGCTTACTGCCACGGTTGAATTAATGAATGTGTGCGAGTATTTGCAGCTCAAGTTGCACGATTATACATTACACTACATGCTTCTGCCCGGAGCCCTTGACATGCGCGTCCATCTCTCACGGTGTCTTTCAGTGGACTGCCGAATTTCGGTTACGGCAAGGAGATGTTAGGAATGGGTTCTCTCGCGTGGCAGAGGTGGGGATGGCGATGGCCAATTATTATTTGCCTTTTGATTTTGTCTGGAACATTCTGGTCTTCGTCCGTTGCTTCTCTGCAACGGACTGAGGGGGGCAGAGATAGCGAGGCGCGCACGTGCGCGAGCAGTCTCCGCCCGTTGGAGAATTCGTGGAAAAGCGGATGCGGAGGCGATGGCGTGATTTCGCCGGCTCAACGGCCGCCCTCCTGCCGATTACGTATCTTAACTGTTCTGCCTTGCTTTGTGAAAATAAACGTATTTATTCCTGCTTTGCTGTGGGTCCGAACATAGACAATATTTCTGATATGAATAAATGTGCAACTAGTGTTACATAAGGTTTTATTTGTTTGTTTTTTTATTTACTCAGTACTTTATACAAGCTCACCTGAAGAAGTAGACGTAATAGTATACAAAACGCCGTGAAAATGATATTACGAATGTTTCGGTAAAATAAATATTCGGAAGCAATACTTGTTTTTGTTTTAATAGTCTCGAATGTATTGGAAACTGTTTCTGCATTAACGTTTTGACAATCATTAAGGAGAAGTATACGGAGTATATGGAGTTTTAAACTACGATATTGATATAAAAAATCATATTCATTTACTTCCGTCTTAAACTCTTCAATGCGGAACCTAGTTTGGGCGCGGCAGCATTCCACCGAGGGTGAGGGGAAAGTCGTGGTTGCCCCTAGCATCAGTGCGCCACTACCACGACCCCCGTCTCCACACGACATCCCCGCAGAGAGGAAAATACATCGGTGTCAAGGTTCTCTACTGGTGGCAATGGCAAGCGTCGTGGAACCGTAGCATCCTGCGATCTTCTCTGCGCAACTAGCGTCGGGAAATGAAACTATTAGTAACCCTGCCGTTTTTTATAATAGGGATGGCGTTGTCTCTGGTGCCGGGGTAATGAACTGCGTGGAGGGGCGATTTCGTCGTGGCACTCGTGCCACGGACTCCCGCTCGTGGCATCGACCTTGACAACACTGATGTATAGGCACGGAATAGAGAGAGGCGAATAGAGGTAAAATGAATGTCTCGTCTTAAGACGTCATACGGCGCTGAATAGTTAACATCTTCAAAAACTCTCAGTAAAACAAGAAAAGCATCTTCTGCACGCACAAATAATTAAATGAATAATAAAAGGCATAAATGAAGGCAAATCAATGAATGTGCTTTTATAATAGCACGATATACATTTGCATCAGTCCCTACCATTCTCTAGCTGACGAATTGAGTTTGTGTACGGTGCCTATTTATTGGGAAACCTAACGCACGTGTACTAAGATCCAAATTCTCTTGATGAATGCCTTATGTAACGTTTCACTGAGAAAAATCACTAGGATTATTGAGCACTGATTCTTTACTAGATAGTCTTTGCTCTAAAACACCTCTTTATAATTAACCATTGACAGTTCTGCACGCGCAACTTTCACTCCATCTCACTGAATTTAATCATCCTTATTAGGCAGCCACAGTAGCGGACATCATCGCTAACAGCAAAGTAAACCTTATTACTTACTTCTAAATCACTTACGATGAAAGCGGTATTAATTACCATTTATTCACTTGTTAATAAAATGTGAAAGAAATAGTGTTTAAAAAGGACACTTTGTATGAAACGCTTCCAATGTGCAAGCACTCAAATTTTGATTGACGGCCTTCATCATAGTTGTCGCAGACCAACTTCATTTCCGCCATTAAATAATGTTTCGACATGCAGTTGATGCTATTTGAGCACGATTACGTCACGCGAACCGAGCCAATCGTGTGGCATCAGTTGAAGCCCCACAAAGCCAGAACTAGAGATCTTCCCAAATTCATACACACCGGAATAAGGGAAGTCGCGGGATGTTTTTCTCTCTCTTTTGCAATGGTTGATCTCTGAGCCCCAGACTTAAGAACGAATCAGCTCCTTCTGTATTGTCTGTATGTGCCAGTTCTTAAGTCCAAGCCTCGCAAAATATGAAGTTTATTCAATAATGATAATTGCGTAAGGACAAGAGATAGCCACAGCCGTCATAAGTCGCGCAGCTCAACAACCAATGTATGAAACTTTCGTTTGTTCTCAACAATTAAGGTAGCTGTATTTGTGTATAAGGATATATAAATATCAACAATAATATATTTTCCAGCAATCTTACCGGAAGAGATGGCTCAGTGCATCAACCTGATGTCACTGCAGTCCCTCTGACCTGATGTCACTGCAGTCCCTCTGATCCTAGGTTCGAGTCCCGATGGCGGCAGGATTTTCGATACTAGCTTGGCAGCTAGGTCGAATTGAGTCAATGGAGGAGAATTCTAGCGGCCGGCTGCTCTGATCGGTAGTTTTCCGTGGTTTTTTTCGATCAATTACAGGCGAATGCCTGAGCAGTACCCTAACAAACGGGTCACGGACCGCGCGCGATTTTTTATTTCTCTTCCTTGTCCTATCCTCTCCTCTTACACACACACTTACACTAACATGCAATACACTACCGCACATGCCGGGAGACCGGTCGGGAGCTCATAGCTTGTCCCGGCTAGGGCAGTGCCCCGCTGGTGGGAGATACGTGGTTGAGGGGAAATCCCCGCTAATTGACGGTAGGTCGGCGCCAGATCTCGCCATCCAGCGGGGAAAAGATCATCGCCACCTACCGAGAAAAACACGCATTACACTTACGGGACTTATGACCTATGTAGTTGACGCGATCGGAAGCACGAATCAATCAATCAATCAGATTCAACAATCTTATTTATTGTTAATATCCTCGTTATACTATTAATGTTATTATTATTATTATTATTATTTCTAAAATCTTCTGACTTCACGACCAAAGATAATTAAATATAAAATTTACAAGTTGAAACTAACCTATGAAGAAGAGGAAAAAATAGTGATTGTGGATGCCTCTACAATTATTTGCGCCAAATACGGGTGTTGTTCCCAAGTAAAGGTTGTCTTGAGCTTCCCAGTCTTCTAAAATACCTGGATGTTTTGAAAAGTTCTAACATGAATTTTGTGAGAAAAATTCCAGGTTCCTTTTTTAACCTCATTTTGATTCCCAGAATTTTATATTTAAGATGTCCCTTTATCAAACGTTAGTAAACACAATATTTTGTCAAATAGATAACAATAACCGGTTTGCTTGCTTATTCCGTATGATGAGGATGGTTTTATTGTTCATGCACTGTTGTGCATAATCCAATGAAATATTGTTTTTAACTTTGTGGGACTGTCATGTTTTCAGACTTTCTAGAACTGGACAATTTGAGAGGATATGATCAGTGGTTTCTACGCGTTCATTGTTAAGACATCATTTATAATTCTGGGAAATTTTAGGGACCATCGTAGTTTCGTGTTCTCAGTGGCTGATCTTGAGCAACTTTTACAATTGCTTCGGATGCCGCCTTCATTCTTCTTTTAAGCAATTGATGGTTTTTCTGTTGATAGGTAACTTCTCCATTATTTTTAATGTCCGTGGGTGGGTTTTCCTGTTCAAGATTTCTGTAACATTTGTGTATGAGTGTCTGTCTGACTGACTAAACTTACAAAAAAACTATTCACGATCGTTCTGTCATATTTACAGATTTAATGATGACCTTCGTAAGTGGGTCATGTCGATGACTACCCACAACGATTCCCGTTTCGTCAATTGCATCCCGCCAGGAGTCTTTAATTTGTCCAAGTCCTCTCCCTCCTTCGCGTGATACATAATACCGATATACATCAGGATGTGGGTGGACAATATGATGACAATTTTCTTGTTTATCAGTACTTTAGTTGTAATTTTTATTATTATTATTATTATTATTATTATTGAGATAGGTAAAAAATACCTATTGGGTGTTTTGGTATAAATTAATAAAAATATCGATGAAATAAAATGGGAAGGAAGAGAAATTAAGAGAAAATATAAGCAGAAATGAGACATTGGGGACATAAAGCATCGATAATAGCAAGGAGGGCGCGTTTGCATAAAGATTTGAAATATTAGAAAATTAATTTTTAAAATAGTATTGCAAGCATTAGAAATATTGTTAAAATTGACAAAAGCATCTCGGGGCTGTGACAAGTTAGCAGCGTTTTAGTGAAATAACAATGTAGAACATGTGAATGTAAAAAGACCAGCTTATCCGATAGAAGAGAATTGTGCAACAGAATTACTCTGGTTTTGGCAGTTAGCAGATCGCTGATAATTGTTAGTAGAACAGTTATTGCCGAATGATGTAAGGTGAAAATGAAGATTAAAGTGTTCTGAGATCCAGACGTCGTGCAAGTATACTGCACTGACATCGGAAAAGAACGTGAAAATTAGGAAAAGGAAAGGACTTTCGAAATTCTTGTTCAAGGCCAAGAACGTTAGGCATTAAGTGAAATGTAATGAAACAGATTTCAATCTTAAGAATAAACAAAATTAAGTTTTCCTTTTTAAAATAATTCGATGGTCATCAAAAACTAGATCATTAGGTAAATAAATTAAATTAAGAAAAGTTCGTTTCAGCGTAACAATTGATATAGAAAATAAATTATTAGCAGTCGACACTTCATGTCGCTGAATTAAAATTCTCAAAACATGGTGTTTTTATTTCAAAATTATCTGATTCAGTTAAGCAAACCAATCATATCACTAAAAATATTTTACCAACCGAATTCTCGTAATAGCGATATTTTTCAGTCTACGGGAGAAGGAATGGACGAACCCTGAGATAATGAGTGTGATAAAGGTTAGGGGTAGTTTTCCGGATAGTCACATTATTGTTAATCGTTGCCCTAATTGCTGACATTGTACTTCAACGAGTTGACAATAATTGTTGTTTTTTTCTGCAGCACCTGAGTTGCGCATTTTTTAGGTAACTATCTCTGCGCAGTGCAGAGGCAGCTCTCTCTCCACTACCCCTCTCTCTCTTTCTCCCTCCCTCTCTCTGCCGCCCCCCACCCCCGCCGTGAAGCGCTAACCCCCGCGTCCCGGAGGAGCCGACCTTCCTCAGCTCCCTATCGCAGTGGTCGGCAAACGACGGCGCGTGGAACAACTCCGGCACCCACCTCAGAAACAATTCGCAAATTTAAAAGTGGCCTTTAACTGAACTAATTAAAAATTGGAAATATAAATTATAAAATACTAACTTCTTTTGTAGGGATTTAGTTATCAGATTTAGCTTCACTATCTATCTTCACTAACTTCTTGTTATTCTATGTTAACGTCTTGTTAACTTCTTGTTCTTCTATCTTCACTAACTTCTTGTTTAGGGATTTAGTTATCTAATCTAGGCAAATCTGTCAAACGATATCATTCACTGCACTATAATATATTTCAATCAACTAATACATTGAAATAAACAATACATGTTTCTAAAAATATACATTTACAGAGTATTATTACTGGGGAATCATCATAAAATCATAATAATTTTAATTGTTTATTACTATCTGTTATTTGTATGCATATGTAAAATTTTAAACAAGAACTTTGTTCGGCTCGCGAACTGGAAATGAATATGACATTTACAGATTTTATTTAAGCGATAAATAACGCTGAAAAACAGAACTCGATTATTAATTACTATGATGGTAAGATGTAGGGCAGATTTTGTACAAGACTAAAATAATTCCGTAAATGACTTCCATGTTATTGATGGGTTTAATTAAGTTCCTAGTTCCAGAGATTCACAACTTCTGAATCTTGTGTCGATATATGGGTTCCTCGCGGCAGACCTGACGGCCATCGAAAGCAGTCAATATTTATTACAATTCTTTATAAAGTTTGCAGCTTTCATCTTTACTCATATTCAAATGTCAACAACACCTTACTAGTAGATTAGTACTCACATATTTGTTTTCTATTTTTTTTATTTTCCTTTCACTAACTTACTTTGTAGGCGTTCTGTATTTGACCTCTGACGACAATCTAAATTTTCAATGGTCAAATAGCTGGCCGGAAGCCTACCACTGTCGATACCAGTGACTGGTGCTCCGATGGATCGTTTTCGCTAAGTATCTAGTTGATACCAACGCATTACATTGAAAACCGTGAGATAATTCCTTTTTGCGGTTCAATTTATATCGACTCAACGCAACCAGCCATTACTCAATGACTAAACCTATGTAATTTGTAATTATTCAATCTTGTCTCCTAGTTAGGAAGACTCCAGCAGTACCATCTTTGGAAGGATCTCAGACCATAGCCCGTCCTGTTTGCAATGTTGCTGTTTGCCGTGTTGCAGAGACTCGTTATGTGAACCATAACTAGTGTCTGCCTTGTTAGTTGCAGGAATAGTTAAGCTTCTCCACGACTTCAATATCCTGTGCAAGAGTTTGGTTTAATCTATTACCTTTTTCTGCTCGGTGCTTAAGACTTTTATGATCTCCCTTCCTCTCTCGGCTGGCTCGTTCAATATATCTATCCCCCGTGTAGCACAGCGCAGTTCACGATGTCGTTCGCTCCTTCATTAACCCCAGATGCCACCCGCTGCTCCTGTTCCTTAACACAAAGCTTGCTTCTTCTCAGTCGCTGCTCCTCCGCCGTTCGCTTTCCAGCTAATCTGTCTAGCCCCACGTTCTTGAGACACTATAGAGTTTTTGTTATGAAGGACTTGGGGCAGTAACAAGATAAGCCTCACCAGTCACAACAAGCCTCATGCCTTTCCAAAATGTTTATATCTCGATTTTGGTGAAAATGTGGATTATTTTGTAACTAGTTTGTCTTGTTAATATTTATAAAGGGCTTGAGACAGTAACAAGAGGAGAGACACCAAAATCGAAATATTAACATTTACGAATAACGGAAAGATTTCTATGGTATGTCTTATATTGTTACTGGCTCGTCCTTCATATCTTTTTTGAAGAAATTCTGTTACTTATAGCTTAGATTCTCATGTAGTTCACCGTCAAATGCTTTCCCCGTAGATCATTATCATGAACTCTTTTCTCAGTGCCAACCATTCTACTCTTTGGGAACAAACAATAAAGCCGCGAAGCGACGCATGCAGATCAAATCCATGTTAAGCTGTGAGCATAAATAGGCCCTACACGCCAACATGGTAAGAGTACAATTTATTTTTCCCATGTGAAAATACAGATTATCATGTTTATGTTAAACATTTTATCACATACTTTTCAAGTCACTTATCATTAAGTCTCTCAGTTTTTAAAAGCTCCAATTTGCGCTCTCCAAGGACAAACACTACTCCAATTGAAAAATCATCAGCAAGATGTGGGATGACCTATGATGGACAATAAATTCAAGAGGAAAGCGGAAACAAATATTACATTTTTTGAACTTAAAAGATGCTCTATTCTTGTTTCTCATTAAACACATTCACTCAGTCATGCACTCACTTCACATATACCTTAAACTTCATTTCAAATACGAATTCTGAAAAGAAACAACGCACGTGGATTCGACGCCATTTTTTAAACGCCTCTTCGTGTGGCATGATGTTAATAATAATGTGTGCCCTTTCCACTTGCTGAACTTTCCGCACCGCTTCGCATTCTCCCTCTTAGAGACCTCTGTAGCGGATTGAATGGATTCTAAATTCCAGTACCATGTTGGTTCTAGGAGGCGATTCTGTGGTTCTTATGAGCGTATCTCAACCACAAAATCATCTCCATGCTTTTACTGGTCCTTCCTACTGCAATCATCCCGTCTGTAGAATCATTTCTTGTTCACCTATAACTGTCCTCGGTCTTACGATTGTCCTCCCGTTGTTCGCATCCTTGACCTCTCCTCAGTCTTCTCCTTACCTTCTCCCTAGCACTTGGACTCACGCCAGCACTTGCACCTCATCGTTGCCCAGACCTTTGGCAACACATCTGTCCTGCCCCTCTCCCTCTCTACTGGCCATGTTCTGGCAGTTGCTCTCGTCATCATCAATATCTCTCTGAAGCTTGCTCTCACTCTTTACCCTCACTCTTGTATTCGACCTCTCTCACATTCACCCTTGCTCTCACAAACACCCTCGATCTCTCTCGCTATCTCTCTTTCTCTCTCTCTCTCTCTCTCTCTCTTTCGCTCTTTATTTTTCTCATCATTCTCTCTCCCTCTCTATTCTTTGTACTCGTTCTCAAAGTGACCTTCGTTCTTATTCTCGCTCTCAATCTCCCTCACTTTCTGTCCCTGTCTCTCTCTATCATGTTCTCTCTCTCTAGTCCTTGACCTAATTTTCAAAACCGCCGTACTCTTCCCCTCCCATTTTCTCTCGCTCGTATCATTATTGTCGCTCTCCCTTTATATCTCATCCTCGGCCTCGCTCAGGTCTTTGCCTTCCTCTAACCGCTCTGGCTCTGTCTTTCCTAGCCCGTCTCGCACTGGCATTCGCCCTCTTGCTGTTCTCTCCGCGCACTCTCCCTCGTCCTCGTCATGGCCTCTCCATATCCGCCGCACACTGGGGCCAAATTCCAAAAAATTGGTCAGAATGTTAAAAGGTTGAATTTGTATAAAATATTAGATCCAGTGATGTTTTAAGTTGTTTAATCTAATTCCGAAATTGAACTTTCCAAAATCGAAGTGGCAAATCCAATTTGGTGGATTGAAAGTTAAAAAAAGATTTAAATAAAATGTTGAATTAGGAACTTAAGAAATGGTTAAATGAATTTTCTAAAGGAAAATAATTAGTGAATTATAACTAACATTAGTATAAAAATACAACAATATCTCATATTCCTGAATAATCTGTTCATTGTCCTGATGTTTGTTCATTCTTCAGATGAAATATTAAAGTTGCTTAATATCTGGTGAAATTGTAGTGTTATTGGTGATAAGAATTTTAATTTTCTCTGTAGTCGTTTTTGTAACCTAAACATATTTTTCGTAGATTTTTATGTATTGCATTTTCGAAAGAAATACTTCCAATTATGTTTTAATCAATTAGTTGCACTTTTAGTGCGCGTCTTCGGACATTTGCCAGATTGGTAATATTGAAGAACCTATTACTTATTTGCGATGAATAAAAGTTTGTGTACTGAATTTGGCATGTAGAACCAGAACCAACCTGTACAATTTAAGAAATTTACGAGCTGTTTCTTTGCAGTCTTTGGGAGCTTTTATTAATGAATTTACTGTATGATATTGCAGGGTTGAATGTGCATAAATTTCGTTGACGAACTCTTCAAAAGTTTTCTTTATTTAAAGATAAAAGTGTATTACAAATAATAAATTTTCTATATACCATCATTATGAGAATAAATCAAGAAAATCAAACAAGATTACTTAGTTTACCACGTTTTTCAAAGAACAGTTATTTCTTTGCATTTGTTTAGCGCAGTCGTTATAGTCACGAACGTCACGTTTGAAGCGATACAGAAGAGCCGATTAAGTGAACGCCCTTTTCTTACTGTGAAATGTGTTTCATGGAACATTAGACTAACCAAATGAATGGTCAAAGTGTTCAAAATAATAACTTATATTTTGATTAGTTTAAATATTGATTAGTAATGCCAGGCGCGTCAACTGCAATTGTCATTATTCCGAAAGATTTTTATCGCGGGAAGTGGCGATGATCTTCCCCGCTGGATGGCGATCATCCGACGCCGACCTACGTCATCTTCCTGGGATTTTCCCCAACTAGGTACCTCTCACCAGTGGAGCACCGTCCCAACCGGGACCGAGCTGACAAGCTAGTTCGAAAATTCTGCCATTGTTGCATTCTAACCCTAGAGTCTCCCTCTCAGAGGCACTGCAGTGACATCATCTGATGCCGAGTCTTCTTTGCCGGTATACGGTGTGGCGAGCCACCATTACTCCACACCGTGCCGGGGGCGTCACCGAAGGCAAGCAGCTTGCATCGGCAAGCATAACATAACCCCCCAAATGACCTCCAAAAAGTGCTGCAACATGCAAGCGAGGGCCCAATGTATACAGGACCCCGCGGAGGCAGTCACTGCAGGCCGCTTTTGGCCACTGTTGAAAACCAAAACCAATGCATTAAATTATTTTTAATAAGATACTGTTGCCATTTAAAGACTCTGTTAAATATTGTGTCGCTTCATAGCATGGAAAGTAAAAAGTGACAATCGTAGTCATGACTTTAAAAAGTTATTGATTTGTATTATTAATTGTTTTTGCCATGTAAGAGTGCAGACTTAATTTGTTAATTTAATAAGGTACACGAATGCTTTGTAAAGTGTTTTAATTAGACATAATAAATTATATTTTGAAAAGAAGAGTCATAATTTATAAATGAGCTAACAGAAGAGAGGCGAACTCCAGCTAGTCGATTGGTCCACTACAAATTGAAAACCAATAAGTATTTTGGTTTAAGAAGACTGGCTGGGTTTTCTTCAGCCACTTACTTTCTATAGATGCTCCGATGAATACCAAGCGAGTGCTTTTCTGAATTTTGTCTAACTGTCTGGGATTCGGCCTCAGTGTGCGCCTGCAGCGAGGGCCACGGGGCCGCGGTGGCATTCGATCGCCGCGCCAGCCGGGCCGGGCCGGGCCGCTCCCGCGCACCCCCGCGGCGGCGGCGACGGCGGCGGCGGCGGACGCTTCGACGCAGCGGCCGGCGGGGGAGGCTGCGCTCTGCTCCGCCCTTCGCTCCCCGCACACCGCTCCGTGCGCCCCTCTGCCCGGACCCCGCGCCCCACACTGCCTGCCCCGCAATTGCCGCATCCCGCCACGCTTCCGGCTCCATGCGGCCAATCGGGAGCTTAGAGCTTGTCCCGGCTGGAGCGGTGCCCCGCTAGTAGGAGATACCTGGTTGAGGGGAAAACCCCGATAGTCGACGGTAAGTCGGCGCCGGATATCGCCATCCAGCGTGGGAAAAGATCACCGCCACCTCCCAAGGAAAAAAACACGCACACACTTACGGGAATAATGACCTCTGTAGTTGACGCGCCCGAAATCACGAACAATCAAAATCAATCCGGCTCCATGCAGCCCGCTCCCAGATACTGGCTCCTCCCACACCGCACCTTACTCCGCACTTCTGTTTCCAGCCCCGCTCACCTGGTCCATTGCTTCTTACACCCAGCTCCGCACACTTCGCTCCACGAAGTCCGCTTGACAAGCCCGCTCCATGCCCTAGTAACTCCGCTCCTAGAAATCCCCATTTCTAGGAGTCCCGCTCCCCGCTACTTGCTCCTCGCGCTGTTCTCCCTCCATTTTGCAAGCAGTCCTCGCACACCACACCTCACTCCACACTCCCCGCTTCCTGCCCCCTGCCCCGCCCCGGTTCTTCGTTTCTCACAGACACACTCCACTCTATGCTCCACGCACACCACATTAAGCAGTCCGCTCCTAGCAACCCGACTCCATGCACCTAACTCTTCACTCTACTCCGGGCTCCTCGCAGAAGGTTTCCGCTCCCTATTTCTCATATACCGAAACATTATCCTGAACACTCGAACCGACCACTCTCGGTATCGTTAGCCATGTTCAAAGTCAACTGTTGGACAGAGGTATTCTGAACTCGCCCGAACCGGCAGCTTGGCACTTCTGTCCGTCGTTGTTAGAAATGATGAGAATCGATTCAGATCGGTGCCACGGGTCCAGTACTATTGAAATACTAAGGACTGAATTTTGATGCCTGACCTGGTCAAAGGGAACACGTGTATGAACCGACCATGTAATGAAGTTTCGTAATGCATGTGCACAACATATAGATGATGTGCACATGCGCATATAATAGATGATTATGTAGATTATTGGTAAAAAGCATGGACAATGTCATGTTAAGAGATGATAAAAAAAATTATTTTTATTTTCTATGTTTATTCCATATGAATTTTCTGCAGTCACCACATGGCGCCAGATTTCTTTCCATACATTTATAACTAATCAGTCGTGAGAATTTTGCGATTTCCACGATTCACATGTCATCAAAATTCTCGATGCTGATTGGTTTAAATTTCACTAGCCTCGAGCACTGTCCTTCCTCAAAACCCTTTACTTGACGCTAGCAATCGTCGTCACATACACCGATAGCTGTCGCTAGGAATTCGCTTTGCCGATCGAGCCGAAGGTGAAAGCGACAGCTGTCGGTAGCATTCCGGTTCCAACGGCTGTCGATTGCATCTGCAGAATAGCGCTCCTCGTCCTTGCTTCTCGCATCTCCTCGCGCTTTGCGCTTTCCGCTTCTCGCTCTCGTTCCCACTCCTCCCTCTTCGCTTGTCACACCCCGTTCTTTGCAGCCCGCTTCTTGCTGCTCTCATCGTGATTCCCGCTCCGCGCCCCCCGCTGTCCGATTTTCTGTTAATTTTGTTTGTAACAGGGTAAAGTTATAACTTACCTTTCTTGGGACATCACCTTGCAATGCATTGATTTCGTGACACATCTATTATCTGTAACTCGAATACGGTGCGTTCTAGTGTTTCAAAACTTAATTTTTGTGGTCAGTGGAAGGGATGTCTTCCTAATGTTGATGCTCTATAAAATTACACATATCTGGGCCAAACTTTACAATGGTTTTTGTGCTGTTTGATGTTGATATTCCTTTTAAGTATTACATTGTTTCTATTTGTAACCACGTTTTTTGACCCTCACGAGTTGATTCGTAATGCATGTGAGATATGTTCTTGTATTCACAATTTCATTTTCCTTTTACAAAAAAATCGTAAGCTTTCGCAGCCACAATCATGATCTGGGCTGTCCGGGTGACGCTGCGTCGCAGGCTGAGGTGCCGGCGTTTCGACAAGATTACGACATGGCAATCGAAACGTCGGCACTTCAGCCTGCGACGTGGCGTTAGGCGGACAGCCCAGATCACAAAAAAAATGTATTTTGAAACTAGTACGGTGTAATGTTGGATATGAGTTTAACTTTTAATAAGTGGCGAAAATATGAGACAAAAGTTACTCGATAGTGACATAAGTTCATTTGATGGGGGGGTTCATTGGATCTCGTTTTGAATATCCAAAATTATAGAGTAAAATATAGAAGGTGGAATTTTTCTTTCATGTGACTAAGTAATACTGATCTGGTCATATCAAAGAGAGATAAATCGACCCTCAAAGTATTTCGGTTCATAATCACATACGCGTTAAACGGACTCAATGTTTTACATCAATCTCAGAGTTCGACAGCTGTATTCTTGCAGTTGTCTAGAAGAATGCAAGCGCAGACAAAGTCACATTGGCCTTTCGTACAATAAACTCTCCAAGATTATTAATGGAGTCAATAGTCAGTGAACCATTTTCGTACTAATGTTTGCAAAGTTCCAAATAGATTGTGTGAAAATTCCTTTCCCTTCGGCATCCATGCACACGTCGTTGTGTGGGTGGTTGCATATCCGGCAGGAGTTATACGTCCGAGAAGTTCGTCTCCTCCCAATACAATCGTCATATTTGTTCGCTTCACGAGCTTCAAACACAAGTACTTCACAATTGTAGTCTACATATGGTTAAGAAGAGTAGTTTCCAAAAGTACGATATCCATTCCTTGGAACTAAAGACGTTTAATTTTGGCTATTAAAAGAAACGAATTATGATCAAAAATAATTTTAAAAAAACTAAATTTAATTGTCTCCTTTGTTGATTTATTTCCACGGTAACTGTTGAAAATTCGTTCAATCCGATATTTATCACGGATTTATTAGTATTTTGTTAATTTTTTATTTATGTGGTTGACTCATGTTGTTTTAACCAACTTCCAAAAATGTGTATCTTACTAAATAATTACATCAGTAATAGCCCTTTACATTTATAAGCTCTATTTATAATTCTCACATTCTCATAGTTAAATTGGTTTAATGGAATTTATTAAAAGAAATTACGTTACTATATCAACTTATTCAGTTGAGTTGTATGACTAGTAATTTGAGTAAACACGAGACAAATATTTTGTTTAATTTTCAAGATTAACTTTATACCTGGGTATTCTTTTTTAGTCCTCTTTTTAACTTTATAAATACCACTTAGGATTGTGTTCATCAGTTCCCCAGTCTCGTATATAATTCACTATCTGCATATTTAATACAAATTTATAATTTTAAAATAGGTTTTAAACAAAAAAAAAACCGATTTTAGCATTACAAATTTCAAAATAAATTTAAGAAACATTTTTAAAAGTCTTTGAATTTATTAGTTACAGATTCGAGCGCGTCAACTGCTAAGATTATTAGTCCGTAAGTGTAGAGCATGTATTTTACGTGGGAGGTGGCGGCGATCTTCCCCATATGGGTGCTTGCTGGACTTTTCCCAACCATGTATCTCTCACCAGCAGTGCACCGTCCCAACCTGAACATAACTCTGAGCTCCCGACTTGCCTTCGATCATATGTGGTGGTGTAGTGCGTGTAAAGTGTGTGTGTGACCAAGGGGTGAGAATACGGCAAGGAAGAGGGAGGAAAGATCGCGCGCGCCTTTTGGGCGCCCGTTTAGGGGCACTGCCGTGACATCAATTGATGCCTTGAGCCATCTAATCTGATAAAAATCTTTCGAAATATAAAGCATATCACAGTAAGGATAACGCAAAAAAAACGCAATATCCATCATCCGCATTTCAATTGAAGTACTTATTGCTAATCTGAGTATAACACAGATTGTTTTAAAAAATATGACTATATCTACAATTAAACCATTTTTTTGCGGTATACTACAATCCAAAAATGAAAATATTAACTTGATATTCGTAGGGTCTCGTGTTCAGCCAGGTCGATTGAGAAATATCAATTTTAGAGAAAATATATATGAAATGTCTAGGCGCTGGCGTTCTCTACTATCCGCTGCAGCATTAAAATACCTTATCTGAACTCACGCAGTAGACGTACTCTGTACCGTAAGCACGCAGTAGACGAGAAAGTAAAAATATAAGGCAACAGAGCAGCAAACCACGGGAGCCGTGTCGTAATTTGACCCATTGCAAACCGTTTAAAACGCTGTGTAAGGCATCCACGGTGGAACGCGATAACTCTGTTCGCCCACACACGTCATGTATCGAACGCATGCTCGCTTCGTCCCGCGTGAGCGCGTGCCGGGCGCCGGGTGGGCGGAATGTGGCGGGCGAGGAATCCAGCAGCCGTTGCCAAGCGACGCGCACTGCCTCACCCCTTCCTGACCCTGGAGCAGCCGACGCAATCCCGCACGTGCGCAGGCGGAAGCGCGGGGCAGGGCAGCCGTGCAGTTGAGCAGTTGCTGGACTGCATACGAGCGCCAGTTGCTCGTGTTCTGTTTTCTTGTAATTTCGTTACTGGATTGCACTATTCTTTGTTTGTGGCTAAATACGTTTGTGTTAATTGGACAATTGAAATATTTAACTACGATTTATTTCTCTCCATTTCATTTCTTTATAGTGCAGTCGTCATAAAACCATGTCTAAAACGAAATCTAATAGTATAGAATCTTACACCTCGCTGGCATAATAGGCAAAACAGAAAGATTACACCTCGCTGGCATAATAGGCAATGTGACTTCGTTCGATCATGCTCTCTGCCGATTTTCTGTATACAAGATACGATTCAAAAACTTTCTAATTGTCAATCAAATTACACATTTTCATTTGCATTATATAAGTTCCCGTTGCTCTGTTGTAATTCCGTTGCTAGATCTTACTATTCTTAGTTTGCACTGTTAAAAGATGCATCTGCGAATACACTGTCTCAAATACACTACACTGCTGTTATAGCCGGTCCGGGGGTCGAGATTGCTAAAACAGTAGTGGCTGTAGCAATCTCGGACCGAAGGGTTGCGGTTTAGAGCCTCGGGAATGGTTGCATGTGTTCGTCCTTTCGCCCCCAATCATCATATCGTTTCATTCTCATAGATACCACAACGTTAAAATTCAATAGTGGTCGCTAATGACCTAGAAGTTGATGCGACGTTAAATTTTATAAAACTGATGTTATGTTGTAAGATTGTTGGGGAAGAAGGCAAGTAATGTTGAACAGCTTCAGCATCTTCTTCTTCTTCAAATTATGTTTTCTGACTTAAAAAATATGCGTTTGTTTTTATATAAACCTAGTTTAATTTCATTTTGAATCGAATTTTGTTCATGAGACTTTAAAACAAAAAAGATTGTGACTGCATATAATTTAGTAAAAATTGCCTCTGTTCCCTTCTCTATCCCTTAGAGCAAAATTTAAATGTTTAGTGTTTTGCCAATATTTCAAAACAAGGGTGGATATCTATCAAAACACATTATACGTTTCTTAAATCCCATAAAAGATGCTACTAAAAATTGCATCTGCTCATAGCATTGACAATGGTAGCAACGATAATGAGACTAAGCATGGCAGTGTACGGCGGACAAGGGTGGGGCAATGCTATGCAGGGCAGGGGAAGAACTGTGAGAAAGATTGGACAGTGCTGTGCAGGGATTATTTGATAGTAGTACGCGATCCAAGAGAATACTCTGCAAGGAACGAAGGCCTTTCAACTCTTGCCCCTATCCCCAGTTCCATCGCTGAGCATTGAAGAATTCGATACTACAATTTGAATGGACAAATTTTAAGTTTCAGCCTCTCACTTCCATCCTGAAGGACCCAGGTTTAATCTCGATGGTATCGGAATTTTGACACTAGCTACATAGCTTGTGACACCTTGCAGCTTGTTAACCACTAGCTACATGGCACGTGTCAGAAACTTAAAGCTTAAAGCGTGTTCTGGCTGAGGCGGTGCTTCACTTACACGCAACACTCACCGTGCTGGGATTGACTTGAGATTTTACCAGCTTGTTCAGCACCTTTCAAAACCCCTACACACAAATTTTTAGGTGCTATGAAGCATTGCAAGTAGTGTTTTTCCGATAATTAGTATTGGGACCTTTCTTGACCTTACCGACCGTTGAAGGGCGGAAATCGCTGGTCGCCGCTGGTTCTGCGGACGTTACTCATAAACCGCGCCTGCACTATCGGCATATCGGCAAGATCTCTGTTACTTGGAGGGCAGGCGGGGTGACGAAAACGGGTGTTTACTTTGTAGGTTCAGATCGAACGAACGCGCTTGGAAATTTGACACCGGCTGATAGACGCCGAGTAACGTTCCTAGCGCTGCCGAAGCAACGGCTCGCCCGCTGCGGGAAGCGCGAAGGTCACGAAAGGTACTGATACAAAATGCCTATAAAACAATATTTATAATATTCCACAGCACTTCAAAATTTGCGTATGTAGGTTTTGCATGGTGTTCTATCAGCTGGTGAAATTTCATGTCAATCCGAGTATCCAGCACGGTGAGTGTTGCGTGTTAGAGATTTACCTGGTTGCGAAAATCCTAAGCCGACCTGTACGTCGGCGCCGAATCTCACGTTCCAGCAAGAGAGGAACTCGTCACCTTTCGGGATTTAACATGAACTACACTAACGGAAAGTGGGAGTAGTTTACGCTCGGAATCAACGCGGCTCAATCACAGCTCACTCCCTCTCGCCGGCCAAGTTTAGCATAGAGTCAACATTGCTTACAACTCTGCAGCGCCTCTGACCGAGAGGTCGAATTCAGACGCTGTATGGAGGAGAATTCTAGCAGCCGTCTGCTCTGATTGGTAATTTTCTGTGGTTTCACCGATCAATTCCAGACTCATGCCAGAGCAGTTCCCTAACAATTGACGACACGCAATCTTCCCTTCCTCTTACTTGTCCTGTCCTCTCCCACACATTCACATGCACTACACTACCACACGAGTCGGGATCTTAAAACTTGTTTTGGGCCTACGCAGTTCCCCGCTGAATGAGATAAAACGAAGAGAGGAATCTCTCACAAGTTATGTATGTCGACGACGGATCTCACCATCCAGAGAAATGAACTCCGCCACCTCCCAGGATAAAACTTCACTACGCTCACGAAACAAATGACCAAAGTAGTAGCCGTGCCCTAAAACTTCAATCAATCAACTAAATAATCCAGCAGTTTCACTCGCATCTCCGTATGTAAACGCTACAGGTTTTTAAACAGCTACCTGTTGGAAATGGTTCGCCTTGGTAAACAAATGCCATCGTTTGTTAACCAAAATAATTTCGCCAACTGCGTGCAAAACAACAGTCTTACACGTCATTATCTTAACCGATACTACTATTTCGAGTGTTTTCAAACGCAACGTTCATCGGTGGCGTAGGACGTGAGGGAAGATTCGTAGAAATGAAATTGAGGTATCACTTGTCATTTTTGAACAAAGAAACTTTCGTGTTTCATTGCATATTGACATTTTTATTGGCCAGTACGCACGAGTACAATAACACTCACTTTATATTTTACTCATATCTCATTTGATATATACTGTTTAATTCAAACCTGCACTTTTAATACTTGAGATCAATAAATTAATTGTCTTTTCTACAGCTCAGACAGTTCAATTACACTTTTTATTTACCGACTGCACACAAAACGTCGACTCCCATGTGCTGTCACATCCAGTTTCGTTAGACTTCTTAAACTGAAAAGTTGTAACTGCGCTCGCCGCTGGTACGCGAACATTGTAAACTCTGAGCACCTCGAAGAGTAAACACGCTTTTGAAAATCACCAATGAGCAATGAGCATTTTATTAACGTACGGCCAGATCTTTCGAAAGCCATTTGTTCGTCGTCCTTGTACCAGGGAGTACGCGTATATCGAGAAGACCTCAAAAAAGATTTCGGCAAAAGGTTAAAAGGAACTGTTAAGAGGAACAATACAGAGGATATTTACAAAGTTCTAAGAACAAAAGGTAATTGAAATATATTATAAAATTGAATATTTAAGAATTTAACATTTCTATATCTGCTAGCAAGTAAATGTGAATACTCGTTAAGTTGAACTCGTAATGCTTTTTCAGCTTTTTAATTGATGACTTGATAATTACTGTAATCTTTCCTGCGTGTTCATTAAGTGAAGCTCGACTGATTGATCGGAAGGAGGCTTATCGGAACGGGCAAATGAATGATCGCTGGAATTACAACGAAAGAAACGTTTCACATCACATCATCGCTTTAAGAAATCTGCGCGACCTCCGAAATTTCAGCGAATGGACAGGTGAGGTCGTCCAAATTTACGTGTTTCTTAGGCACTGATGAGTAATTATAAAGACCAGGGAAGCACAATGGGAAACAGTTTTGACGAACCGTAGCATTCATAGGAAGTGCAATGGAGAGGGGTAGTGCCGTAAAGGTCATAAGATGAGCGGTATCGCAGCTGCAAAATAGTCGAGTTATTCTAACAATGTGAAGGAATTTCAATTTAGAACAAACAGGTTGTGATATGTCAGCAAATTAATTTCTTTAGCCAATAGTTTTACTTTTTCGAGTATGAACAAATATACGAGGTTATATATGCAGTAAAAGAGAAAGTTATATATTGCTGTAAAAAACGAATATCGAGATTTTAACAGAAATACACGTTTTAGGATCCTCGATACCGAAAAAGTGTTAAAACGTGATTTTATAGTGCGCATGTCGTATAATTTCACGTCCGTGAAAAACCGCCACTATACGTCAATTGTGATTTAGGTTATCACTCATACTATTTTCCTCTATTATTAGTTTTTGAATGTTGACATTTGATCTGGGTGTTACTGGTTTCCTAATAGTTATTTAGTTTTGAAAAAAAGTTGGAAAGAAGAAAAGTTAAAAATCAGAGAGAACTATTTTCATTTTATTTACATTTAATAAGTTAAAGTGAAATGTATTATATTAAAAGGATTTATTCACTCCTACGAAGAATGGAATTAGTGTTAGGGCTGTAACGTTTAAAAACATTTACTGTTTTTACAATTTCATTTTTATAATACAATATGCAAATTTAATTTCTCCCCCGAGTACATTCGCAGAAAATGCTTTCATTTTTTCACTTTACTGCTTCGTACTTTGTAAAAAGAGCATTAATTATCTTAACTTTGTGTGGGCGAGAAAAACAGAACAAAGGGTCGCAGCATGCGTTCTCTTTTATTCCAATGGAATCCGTCCAGTTGAAATAAACAGTTTCACTTACAAATATTTATATTCACAAGTATTTCATTATTTTATATACACTGAGTGTACATTTTTATGTCTGTTCAAAGAGTTTGGAAGCAGTTTACACTAAACTGTAAGGTAAATAAAATAGTTATTTTTATATTAAATGCGTGAAATGATTGCTTTTGTGTGACTGGGATTGAGGTTTTTTTATGGTACCGATCAGCCGAGGTAAAAAAAATGAGATCGAGCGAAAAACAACCATTTCGGCCACGAAATAAAAGAATCGATATGCAATTTTCCAAAAATTCTTCTATTACAAATTATGATTTGTTTCATCTCTTTCCTTCATGGTTTAAAGCTTGTGTTGGACAGAGTCCAACATTCAAGGGGTTACTTTACGGATTCTCGTGCGAGCGATGAACTGTTAATCGAAAGGATACCATCTTGTTTAAAGAAAATATATTGTTATTGTTATTAATGTAATAATAATAATAATAATAATAATAATAAATAATGTCTTTATTAATGGCGAGGCCCAGGCCATGGCGCCTGCTCTTCCGTCTAACCACGAATGTACACGGAAGGCCATAGCATTTTTTTAAGAGGTCATGGTGTACTATCGTAGGGAAGGGCTGTTGTCACGTAACTAATTTTGAAATGAGTTCTAGTGATAGTAAGGAACACAGGAGTTCAATGAATCTTCGAGTGCTGCAATAAGTTAATTGTTATCGGAAAAAGTGAAAGAATGCAAGTCGAAAGATTTGGTAGGAACAGCACGTCAAAATCTCCCACGACCTCTCACCGCCCTGACCTCACCGACAGACTTCACCGGATGTAATTATCGGGGATGCATTCCGGGCGGACCGATCCGCCATCAGGCGGAGCCGGGCCAAGCGGCCGTTGACAATGGGCGATAGCTAACTGAATAACATTCGGTCGGTGCCGCGCCGTGGTGTGCCGCTCTGCCCCTTGCCTTGCGGAATAAATGGGTTTCCTACTTAATTCGATGCATTAAACCAGTAGTGTCAAGGTCTTCTACAGGTAGCATTGGCACGCTTCGTGGCACCGTAGCATGCCACGAGCTTCTCTGCGCAGCTAGCGTCGGGAAAGGAAACCGTTAGTAACCCCGCCGTTTTACAATAGGGATGGCGCTGTCTCTTGTGGCGGGGTTATGAATTGCGTGGAGAGGCAATTTCGTCGTGGCACTCGTGCCACGGACTCCCGCTCGTGGCATCGATCTTGACAACCCTTTATTAAACAATCAGCTGCAATTAATTCTTGTTTTGAAAATAAATTGTCTGGCAGGACATGCACAAACGCGAGGAACACGAGAGGTCCAATGTCATTCCTTTGAGGGATCAATTGCGAATTTTCCTACCAATGAAAACTGTTGTCCAGTTAGGACTTTCTCATTCCTATCCCGAAGATCATCATCAATCCATGTCATTACTCTAATTCATTAATTTCGGAACCAGTTTGTTTTGTAGTACGACATTAAATTAATTGGCCAAATCGATTATTACGGCATCCACCCTCCCACTATCATCAACTTCATGTGCTATGTCCTCATACAATGGTACTTTCCTCCTCTCTAAAAAAAACATTCTTTAAACCATGCTGTGCCTGAAATAGCCATTAATTTTGTTCCTATTCTTTTCTAATATACCTAGTAATCAAATGTTCCATTAGCTCGTATGCAAATGATGTAAAACTTTATGGTCTATAATTTGCTAATAGAGTTCTGTCATCACTTTTAAATATTGGTACAACAGTAGGAAACTTCAAATTTTTAGCACTCTTAAAATGTTGATTGAAAAGTAAAATAATATTACTATATGGTAAAATTACATCTCCACTAATTTTAAGTAAACGTTAAACGCGTTTACTTTTACTAGTTCATCTGTTAGTACTAATATCATTTAACTGAGTATTTCTATTTATCTGAGTATTTCTTATTTATCTGAGTATTTCTAACGATTCAAATTTTTTCATTTCCTCTTCTTCTGCGAACATATTTGTAAAACACTGATCAATAATTTCCCTTCTATCAATAAGATGGGCTAAATAATATTCTGTGAAATTTTCTTTTCCCAGTGTAAATTTTGGAACAAATTCAAAAAAAATAATATGATTTTTATTGCGAGGTCTATTATGAAAAATCTTTCCCTTTTTTTCTTCAAAAAACTAATCCTAATTTTGGGAGATCATTTACGAAATTTATAACACTTCCTTGTGAAAACCCCTGAAGAAAAATTGCCGAAATTCAGAGTTGTTGTCATACTCCAACAACTAGTCGCAAAAAAAAACTCTTTCGTCGAGGAAACTATATTTGTATATTCCCAAATTTATTAGTTTCTTGACAAGTAATACATTATATTGAATATGTTGGCAAAATTAATTATTACAACAACTATCCTTTCTAGATTGTGCTAATTACGTCAGCTAACTTGAACAACGAGCTCAGATGACAATCATGGGATACCTCCTAATATCGCGCCGGACCACCTTTTGCTCGGCGAAGTGCATCAACTCGACTTGGCGAGTACTCAAGTTGTTGGAAGCCACCTGCAGAAATATTAAGTCATGCTGATCTATAGCCGTCCATGATCGTTAAAGTGTTGCCGCTGCGGGATTTTGTGCACGAGCTCACCTCTCGAATATGTCCCATAAATAATCGATGTTATTCACGTTGGGCGATCTGAGTGACCAAATCATTCGCTTGAATTGTCCAGAATTTTCTTCAAGCCAATCGCGGACAATTTTGGCCATAAGATACGGAGCTTTGTCATCCGTTAAAACTTATTTGTTGCTTGTGAACATAAAGTCTATGAATGGCTGCAAATGTTCTCCAAGTAATTGAACCTTCCCATTTTCAGTCAATGATCAGTTCATTTGGACCAGAGGACTTAGTCCATTTCATGTATCCTACCCCATTAGGAGCACCAGCAGCTTGAACAGTGCCTCGTTGGCAACTTTGGTCCATGACTTCGTGGGATTTGCGCCACACTCAAACCCTACCATTAGCTCTTACCAACTGAAAGCTGGACTCATCTGACCTAGTTATGGTTTTCCAGTCGCCTAGGATTCACTGGATAATGCAGTGGCCGGTCACTGTGTTATCCATTTGCCTGAAATGAGGTATTCTCGGCACACTCTTGATACTGTGGATCTCTGACTTTGGAATTCCCTAACAATTTCCGAAATGGAAAGTCCCACATGTTTAGTTCCAACTACCATTCCGTGTCCAAAGTCTGTTAATTTCATTCGTGTGGTCATAATCACGTCAGGAATCTTTCAACACGATTTCGCAGTGATCTATTGAATGCATTTAAAATTAAATGTTCTGGTGCATTAAAGCATGAGAGTGTAAAATATTGTAGTTAGCAAAGCAAAACAGCGAATTTTTAATTGAAAAGTTAATTTTAAGTTCAAATATAAGTGAGTGCTTATAAACGAAATGACCAGAAATCATTTGATACACGTCACACAAACAATGTTTAAGTGATTGTAATTTTACGTGTTCTAAATAAAGGCGGACAGTAGAATTGTTTTTCCGTAATTCACTACGGAAAAGGTGTACGGAAAAGCGGAACGTTCATGTTCAAATCTTAATGAACATAAAACATGTTTAACTCTGTATTCACAATGAATAGTGATTTTATTGTTGCAGAATTTGTAAACATTTGTTTATTAATCTGCGACAATAAGAATTAACGACACGAAACAATATTTTTGGGATTTTCGATTTTATGTTTAGAGAAAATGTACTTTTCTTCAGCTCTTCCATTTGTACCATGTGAAAGCAAGGTTTCAGTTCACATTTGTTTATTTCTATATATCGAAGTTTTCTAGATCGCGCAATAGTCTCAAATAAATGTTAACCACAATATTTCCCTAGAGATATCAATTGAATTTAAAGTTTTAATAATGAATATTATTAATCAGAACTTTACGACTAAAAAGCCAATATACTATTCTAAAATCAGGTGTTACTAAGATTAAAATATACTAAAATGGAATTTGTACTACGAACAAGGAAAAAAATTGCTTCTTAAAATTAATTCAAACTAAACTTAGCACATTTAAACTATTCAGTATTTTCTAAATGGAACTCACACTGACAATTCTGGGCATGTTTTTGGTGTTCGTACAAGTAGACGTCATTTTAAAAGCTTCAAATACTGCGGACTAATCGCCACACTGTAAATTTTTATCTCGTTGCTCTTGAAATATTAAAACAATTTCAATGTCGCCAAAAAATACGACACCTCTAAATCCTTGTTGCCCACGAAATTTGTTTTTCCCCATTCGTGTTGCAATTTATTTTTTCCCATTTGCTTAGCAAGTGTTCGAATATTAAAGAATCCATTGATTCACACGCCGATAATTACACTTTCAATTTATCACCGCTTTTGAATACTGATGATTGCTGACTTACAGTCTTTCGGAACACTCGTGTCGTTAATAGAAACGTTAAACATTCTTAGTGAGTTAGAATGTCGAGATTTCATCTGGCTTCAGTGGTTTGCCATATACCGATGAATTCACGCGCTTTCGAAGAACTTTTGCCTACAGATGAGAATATAGATTCTCCAATACTGAGATTGTGCGTGTCGTGATACTACAAATCTCTGAAAAATGCCATTGTGAGAATTTACCACCAAGCATGACCGACGCTCCAACTACATCACTAATCCCATTTACTAATTGTACTGAACATACATTGAACCATTAAAAGATGTGTCAATGAGAGCGACGGAAACAAAATGAAGTCTCCGCGCTGTTGTTGCGAGTTTAAGTGAACTACTCCACAAAGCACATTGTCACCCTCCATCGCTCTGGCGATTAAAACGCGCGTCCACTCCATCCATCTCATTTCGTTGTTTGGCCCATTAAGCTCCTGCGGCCACTCAATATGCAACGCGGAGACCAAGCGCCCGAGAACCAAACCAGCGAGTTAATGGAACGCAGAGGGCGAGCGTTGGCAGAGCCCCCGAAGAGCACAGCTTCTCAGAGAGCGTGTGGATATGATATGACACACTCGCAGGGGGTGGCCCACTTGGCGTGCCTCGTCGACAGCGAGTCACCGATGTGACTAGCTGCTTGATGTGACGAACGGGAGAGGATGCGCTCGGGCGCTATTGGCTCTAGTCTAGCGCAAGTCGATTGTCATGGTCGACTATATTGTCTTGTCCCGAGTTCTTTCTTTACAGCCCTGAAGTAGCGTACCCGTGCGTAAACTCTTTCCTCTTTCTCGATATTTCTTTTCCTTATACCCCTTTCCCCTTTATGTGTTCGAAAGGAAAATATGTTGCTCAAACGTGTTTTAATAGATTTTGAAATGGAGTACGTATGTGAAATGGAGATACAACGCATGCTTTCCGCTTAGTAGGGGTATCCACAAGAGCTAAACGAAGCGAGTTAATGGAACGCAGAGGTCGAGTGCAGGCAGAGGCCCCAAAGAGCGGAGCTGCTCACGGAGCACGTGGATGATACGAGGTGATATGAATTCGATGGTACCTGCTTCAGAACACAAGTAGCAAAACGACCTCCCCCCCATGTATGTACAATGACGGCGAAACGTGTTTTAATAAAATATGTTGATCGATTATTTTGCGGTACCAGGCGCGACAACAATGTTCATTATTTTCTTTGGTATGGTGTATGTTGTGTCATGGGAGGTGACGGTGGTCTTCTTTCTCTAAAACGTTAGATCCGGTGCGATATACAAGTCGGTTTTCTGGGGTTTATCTTATCCTGGAATAACCACCAGCACGCACAACCCCAGCCGGGACAAGCTTTAACCTCCCGACTGGTCTCCTGACATGTGTGGTAATGAGGTCCACAAAAGTGTGTTTTTGTGTAAGGGGAGAGGATGGAACAATAATGAGGAAAAAAGATCGTCAGCGGGCCATGCTTGTGTGTGAAGATACTGTTCCAGGCACTGATAGAAGAAACCACTGAAAGCTACTGATTAGAGTAATTAACTTAGCTATCTAGTTAGCTTTGAAAATCTGCAATCGTCGGAACTCGAAGCCTACGATTCGAGTTGCCTGTTGCCCTAGTCAGATGCTCCACAGTGGCAACAATTGTCCCCCTGAGCTCTCTCAAACGGTTCAATAGAGAGAGACGCTGCACGTCTCTGAATTCGAGATACTTCGCCCCCATCCACAATGTGGACTCCCACAAGAGTCCAAACCCCCAAAACGTGTGTCCCAATTCATCCCATTTTCCACTGTAAACAAAGTAAGAAAAGTTACACAATACCCTTTTTAGGCGAGCAAACTGAATTGCATAATTGTATAGTGAAATTTTATAAACGAAAGGTTTAAATTTAAAAAGTCTAAATCTTCAATACAGAAACTCTCAATGAATTACTATTTTGTACTTTTAAAAATGAGGTAAGAAAAATCAGATTTTTTTGTAAGTTGCTATGCGTCTCCTAATTTAATAAAAGACTTTTTATTTTAAAGTATAATGTACACAGTCCCTCGGGTTACACATGAACAGAGAGCTAGCTTCTGGGATACCATCCCAGGTTCTATTCCCGGCCGGGCCAAAAATGAAACTGTAGCATGCTAATTACAAATTGTATTTGTTTCTATTGCTGAGTGACGAAATAAATAGCTTAAGCAGCCCAAGTAAGTTAGCTATGGTGATGAGAATAAGTCATGCTTGCCACATGTTTCCCTTATCCTAAAGCGTGGATTATAAATAAAAACAGGGCCCAGGCCTAAAAACACCGCTAGCTGCCAAAAGTTGTAGTTGGCATTTTAAGGGTAGGATTAATCCAAATACCTCATTTACATGACCGCCATAATTTCAGTTCAGACAATTTAGCTGAACATAACACGCTGGTGTGAACCCGATTGCAATAATATTTGTAGGACGCAACTCAAAATGTCTCTTGAAGACACGAGAGAAATATCACTTTAACGCGAACGGTTTTCTACTTAAAACTAGTTGGATTCATGCCAATATTTCCGCAATGACAATTTGTACATTTTTGTTTTAAATTAGAAAACACTAATTCGCGTGAGTGTTCAAATCTCATATCATTTAAAGGTTTGTTATTTCGATGACTACTAAATTTTCAAAACATTTCTATCGCTCGTTTGCCGAAGCAAGTAGTGTATTTTAAATGGAAGCGAAAATTTCATTTTCTCAAATCTCAACGCCAATCATTACTATATTTTATTCGTAATTTTCATTTAAACTTTGTTGATAGAGGACAGGAGAAAAGGTTTGGCACCTTAACATCTCTGGGTAATGGGGTAGCTGCAGCTTACCTTACGCGGCCCGGTCAATAATATACCCCTGAATAGTAGGCCACCAATCACGCGTTGGTGTTTGGCAGTTCACATTCTGACCCACTGAGAGATATCGTACCCACATTATCTGTATAAATATGAGCAATTTTCTACATGTGTTAGGTTATACCTGAAGCATGAAAAGCACCATGGTGAAAGAAATATGTTAGATACCCGGCAAAATAAAATCTTCTGACAATTGCCATCCAGATCAGATCCCATTCCCTCTCAGAGAGAAAACGAATCAAGTAACGGATACATGTGACTGAAACCGTCATGTGTGCTCCAGGCGACGAACATTCGAGTTAAGAAAGAGTTAACGGCTGAGTTAGCTCAGGACAACAACTGTCACTGAAGGAGCTCTGACCGGGAGGTCCTACAGTTCGAGTCCCGACAATGACAGGATTTCGGCTCTCGCTAGATATGAGTGGCTAGATCGAATTCAGCCTCTGGATAAGAATTCTAGTGGCCGATTGTCCTGTCCTTTTTCCGTGGTTACTTCGTTCAGCATCAGGCGAATGCCGGACCACCACCCTAACAAATCGTCCGTGGATCACACGCGATCTTCCCTTCATCTTCCTTCTCCTATCCTCTCTCCGAACAGATGCACACTTAAACGCATTACTCTACCGCACATGATGGCAGCTTAAATCTTCTGCTAGCTGAAATGTCTCCCCGGTGGGGGGATATCTGGACAAGGAAATTTCTTGCAATTCAACATGTAGACGATACTGGATGTCATCCAGAGGGAGGAACGCCACCGCCCCCTAGAATAAAATGTTTGCTAAGTGATCCACACGCGATCTTTCCTTCCTCATCCTTGCCCCTTCATCTCTTTCCCACACACATACACACACGTATATGTGCTCTAAAACCACATACTATGTCGGGAAACCAGCCGGTTCATTAGAGTTTGTTTCAGCTGGGATGACAAATTGAGTGGAAAGCCCGGTAAGTCGACGTGTGAGTTGCGGATCATACGTTCTAAAGAGAGAGAAACCACCACCTCCCGCAATACAACATTCACTATGCTTAAGTAATTAATAACGTACCAGTTGACCCGGCCGGAAACGCCGATCAATTAAAAAAACCTTGGTAGCTTTAAGAATTCTCCATAAAACTCCACGTTAGCGGTTTTAAGACCAGAAACAAGAGATTCTTGTGGTTCAAACAGAATTAAATGGCAACAATTTCCTCTGACAATCAGGACTAGTCTCCCGCGCCTGAGGCTGCGCATCCTCGCGCGGGGCAGAGGAGGCCGAGCAGCCCCCGGCGCCGCCCCCGCCCCCCACCCACTCGCCCCCCTGGGCCACGGCGCCTCCGGCCTCCGCCCGGGAGAAGCGCCGATATCGACCTGCGCAGCGCCCGCCACGCCACTCCACGCCACGCCCGCGCTCCATGCCTTAAACCGCCCCCCGTGCCCCGGCCCGCCTCTCCCCCCGCCACTCCACTCCACCCCCCGCCGCTCCATACCTTAAACCATTCCTGTCTCAACTCATCCGCCTCTCCCTTCCTGCCACCCAACTCCTCCCCTCTCCCTGCCATTGTATGCCCTAATCCGTCCCTCCGGGCTACTCTTTCTAAGCCCATTCGTCTTTCGCCGCCCCAACACTCCACTCCTCTCCATGCCTTAAGCCATCCCTGTCTAACCCATCCGCCTTTCCCATCCCGGCACTCCACTTCACGCCCCTCGCACTCCCCTCCGTGCCTTAAACTATTCCTGTCTAACCTACCTACCTCTCCACCCTCGCCACTCCACTCCAAACCCCGCCGCTCCATGCCTTAAACCGCCCCATGCCCAGTCCTGCCTCTCCCCTCCGCCACGCGACTCCACGCCCGCGCTCCATTTCTTAAACCGTCCCTCTGTGCCCCGGCTTGCCTAAACCCATCCGCCTCCCCCCCCGCCGCTCAACTCCTCTCCCTTCCGTTGTATGCTCTAATCCGTCCCTCCGGGCCACTCTTTCTAAACCCATCCGTCTTTCCCCGCCCCACCGCTCCACTCATGCCGTGCCCCGCCTCTCCATGCCTTGTCCGCCCCGTCTAAACCCATCCGCCTTTCACTACTCCGCCCCGCCCGCCACTCCACCCCACGCCGTCACTACATGCCTTAAACCTTCCCTCCACGACACGCTCTGACTAATTCCAAACTCTCTTTTTCCGCAATGCCACACTACTCCACGCCTGCCGATCCATACCTTATACCGTCACTCCACGCCTCGCTATGTCTAAACCCACCGTATTTCCACGCCCCGCCACTCCACGCTTTCTTCAGTCGTTCCATGTCTTAATTCACCCCTCCACGCACTGCCCTGTCTAAATCCGCCTTTCCCCCACCCCGCCACTCCACGCTTTGCTCCGCTGCTCCTTGCCTTAATCCGCCCCTCCACACTCCTCCCTGTCTAAATCCATCCGTCTTTCTCCGTCCTGCCTCGACACTCCACTCTAGGCCCTGACGCTCCGCGGCTCAATCCGTCCACGGTCCGGCACGTGGCGCCCGACCGCGCCCTGCTGCTTGCGGCCCGGCCCATCCCCGCCCTGCCCCCCTCCATTTTGTGCCTCCTTCGCATCTCAAGCCCCGACTCTTGAGTCCCTACCTGTTCCGCCTCTCCACCCGTTTATCCGCCTCTGGGCCTCGCTTCTCCTCTCCTCACCGGGAGAGGTGGCTCAGGGCATCAACTGATGTCAGTGCAGTCCCTCTGACCGAGAGGTCCTATGTTCGAGACACGATTGTAGCAGGATTTTCGACACTAGCTTGTAAGCTAGGTAGAATTCAGTCGTTATCTGGAGGAGAACTCTAGCGGGCGGCTGCTCTGATTGGTAATTTTCCGTGGTTTTTTCCGATCAACACCAGGAGAGTGCAGGAGCAGTACCCTATCAAACGGGCCGCGGACCGCTCGCGATCTTTCCTTCCTCTTCCTTGTCCTCTCCTCACACCTTACTTATACTTACTCTAACATGCACGAGACTACCACACATGCCGGGAGAACTGTCGGGAGCTGAGAGCTTGTCCCGGCTGGGGCAGGGCCCCGCTGGTGGGAGATACCTCGTGAGGCGCCGGTAGGTCAGATACTGATCTCGCCATTCAGCAGGGGAAGACCGCCACCACCTCCCAAAGACAAAATGCGCTAAACTCATTGGACTAATGACCTTGGCTGTTGGACTAATGACCCGGAATCACTATCAATCTTCGCTTCCCCTCACCCTGCGACTCTCCTCCACTTCCCTCCACTCCCCTCCATTCCACACCTCTCCATTTCACTCCCCTCCACTCCCCTCTACTCCACTCCACTCTTCGCTACTCCTGTCCAATCCATTCCACTCCCCTCTCCACCACTCCACTCTTGGCCCCAAATTGTTTGAATGCCTCGAAAGTTATTAATGTTTTCATTTCTGTTTGTTTCACGAAGAACATTCTCAGACTCTCATGTATCTCATCTTTACTGTAATCTCTATTTCTAATTTTCAAACTGCACTGTAATTTAAAGAAACCAATTCAGCCTCCGACCGTGTGAAAGGTGTCTATTATTTTGTTAGATACATAGGAAATAGAAAAAAATAGTTTGAAGTATGAAAATATGTTATTGTTGTTTTCCGACTATTCTCATACTGCGCATACCAATTGCGTTCTTACACTTAGTGCTGCACGTCAGAGCTGCCGTACGACAGCAAGGCTCTAAAGAACTCAAATTAAGTATTTGCTATTGTCATGGTGTTGTGGAACATGAACATATTTATATCCTTGGTATGTAAACATTTACAACAATGTTGATATGTTGTAATGTGTAAACATAATTGCAAGTAGTATACTAGCTTATTGCAGTAAAGTGAGTGTTTTCGGAAAATATTTAATTATTGCAGTGTGATAAAGTAATGTATTTGCACTCTTTGTATAGTGCGCGTGGAATACCATTTTGTGTGGTCTTCTACAGCAATATTTTTGCTACTGCAGGCCATTAGTTGTATTTAATTTCTCTGCGGGAACTGTTAATAAATATCGCTGCCATCTAAATACTACTTTCAAGCTCTTAAACAAATATATTTATCACTTAATCATGTAAACTCATCACAGATGAACAAACATTACTGGATAAAATAACAATCTAAAACAAGACACGAAATCCTTCGTAGTAGCAATTTTCTAAACAGGACCGAGCAATTCACCACCAGAGCAATTCGAGGATCAGCTAATACAAATTTTCGAGCATGGAAGTTGATGTTTTTTCAGTGAATAAGTATTCCAGCTTGTAGAACGGTAGCTTTTGTTTCCAACTCGGGATAACGACTCGTGATATTGCATTAAACACCTCAAGTACTGTATCTCAGATCTAAGAAAGCTGAGACCCACAGCCATCAGGAAATGTTTATAGTCATTTCGCGTGGCACAACGCACGACGTAGATAACAGCAACCGCAACTGTAGTAGACAACCACAATATCAAAGGGCGACCAATGTGAAAACAGATTATCCAGGCCGCCTTCCGAAACATTACGAAATTTCAGATTATAGAATAGTACATAGACATGAAGGAGACTATGGAGGACGCACGACATAAACCTATAAAGTAAGTAACATCTGTGGGGGCACCTTAATCTATTTCGAGACGGCATTCGCAATGCGCATAATGTAGCGCACGTAATTACAAAATGGTGATGACAGGGAGAAGGTGAGGAGAGCTAGATGATGACAAGAACGGTTGAGAGATCACCATCTGTCATACACAAGATAATAGTTCAGCAAGCCGCCCACACAAGTAACCTGACGGTTTCCGGTACCACTTTCATCCGAGTCACTACCAGAACAAAAGAAGATCCACAATTTCCCTTACCGAGGGAACGGAACGACATTTTGGAAGACGGAACAATATATATATATATATATATATATATATATATATATATATATATATATATACGTGAAAGAGACTGTAGGGGACGCACGACATCTGTATCCTTCCATGGAGAGGACAGCACCTGCAACGGCATCTGAACCTAATTCGAAACTGCAAGCGCACAAGGTAGAGCGAGATGATTGCAAGGATAGATGAAGGTTCACCCCACCATATGGCAGATAACACTTCACGTCAGCACCCCCCCCCCTGGAAGCAACCAGTGAGGTCTGCTAATCCCACTCTCATCTAAGAACACAGACTTTGAAGCCATACAAACATCACAACCTCAAAATCTGTGCAAAACACCCAGTTTACAAATTCCCACCTCTTCCGGCCACTCAGAACCGCTTCTCACCCTTGTCTACTGAAGAAATTTCCATGGGCCAAAAACCAACAACACGAGTAGAAACCCCCAACAACACTGCCCTCCCTCTTACAAAAACAATCGAAAGACCTAAATACGCTCTATCTTCGCTGTCGAGGGAGTAACTTAAGACTAAAAACACTTCAAAAAACCGCCCCAAGACACGACTTAAAATTATTTTTCATTTCCAACCATTCTATTACCGACATCACCCACTGGTGCATAGAAGTCAACTTCGTCGGAATTCTGATACATAGAAACACCTTGGACACAGTTGGACTGATTGATGGAAGAAAAGATACACTCGCAAACAGATCGTCGATTCCCGAAATCGATTGTTGACCACAAAACATGGCGTCATTTACGCAGAAAACATTGAATTTGATTTTACTACGTATTAGATAATGCAGTTTATAACATATCTAATACGTACAAAGTTTCAACCTTAACTGTATCAGAGAATCACAGACGTTTTTCTGTCGAAGGAACATCATTTTTGTTGTAACATTACATAACTCTTTTTCTCTGCTACGTATACTTCTCCATATTTACGTACGTATATGAGAAAGTAAAATTTGCAAACATCATGTTCAACAGAAATCTATCCTTGTGGAGCAATTTAAGAATAGTAAAGGAATTATTAATGGCTAATACGAGTATTATGAGAAACACGTTGGCATGTTATTTTTTGGGCACCTTGTATATATCAGATGTTCATGGTAAAATATCAAATTTTATATTATTTTTTCGTTGTTTCGTATAATTTGTTACGTTACAATATTTGTTTTTCTTTTGTTTAGAGCAACGGAAATAACTGCATAGCTGCCAGAAGAACCGTAATACGCCACACCTCAACATGAAGTCAACGACGATGGGCCTGGTGAGTTGACAATGTTTTAATTATATTCACCGTGCACATATCGCATTTCTGCCCATAGTACGTCCCATAGTTCTTAACTGTCTCTCACGTTAAAAAAATAAATTCAAAAACCATTAACTACCACAGAAATAAAAAAACTGAGTTCGTTAATTTTGAGATACTGTTTCACTATTTGATAATTGTTTAATAAACTACAAGCGCGACTATTAGTCAATATTGTAACGATTCCCACCCGAGCTACTACTTGACCTGGGATCCAGCCGTACTAATTCGCTGCGGTGACCATGAAAAAGTGCACAGCCATTTGCCTAAGAAAATTTAATTAAGGCGACTTCTTATAATCGCATATCGATGGGGGTAGGGACAACAATGGGCCCCAACGGAATGTTTTTCCTGAATCTTCGTTCGGTAAGGCTCTACTGTTTCATCTTTTAGTACATTTATTATTAGAACCTTTCACAATCCTTAGTGATAGTTTCGTCTTTCGATGCTGATCAGATGGTCACGAAAGGATTCCGTCTCCATGCGCCATAGCTTCGTGAAAATACCGGCACTCCCTTACAGATCGGTCTGTCCATAATTGCATTAAAATCTTAGTGTAGTATCGGTCGATATGGAGAAGAGTTGTTGAATCGGAGAAACGTTGAGAATGTTGATATTGTCAACGGTTCCTTCCTCGGTGTGTGGGTGGGGTGAATTTCCTTAAATATAATTAATATATTTAATTAATTAACAAACAAAGCTATATTGCGCCGTGGTCTTTCCCCTCTCTCTCCCTCTCTCTCCCCCTCTCTCCCTCTCTCTCCCCCTCTCTCCCCCTCTCCCCCTCTCTCCCCCTCCCTCCCTCTCTCCCCCTCTCTCATTATCTCCCCTCTCCCTCTCTTCCCCTCTCTCCCTCTTGCCCTCTCCCTCTCTCCCCTCTCTCTCCTTCCGTCTCCCTCTCTCCCTCTCACTCCCTCTCTCCCCTTCACTCCCTCTCTCCCCCTCACTCCCTCTCTCCCCCTCACTCCCTCTCTCCCCCTCACTCCCTCTCTCCCGCTCTCTCCCTTTCTCCCCCTTACTCCATCTTTCCCTCTCTCCCTATCTCTCCATCTCTCCCTCTCTCTTCCTCTCTGTCTCTCGCTGTCTTCCTATTTCGCTAACTCCCTCTATCTCGCCTTCTCTCCTGGTCTCTCCCTCTCACTCGCCTCTCTCTGCCTCTCTCTCGTTTTCGATTTCACGCTCGTTCTTTTGATTTCTCTCTTTTTGGACTTGTTTTTTAGAAAATAATTATTTTCTTTCTAAATGTAATTTTTGAAATATCTCAGACGTAGTTTATACTTATATTAAAGCCTTTTTTTTATAATAACGCGTATGTACATTTTTAGTTTGTTTAGTACAAGTTCTTCAATTTCTTATGAAGTTTGTCGAAAACAATTTAAAAATAATTTCGGGTAAATTTTTAATATTAGTAGTTTTGAGTATTATTTTCGTTAAATCGTGAGAACTTCATATGAACTTACACTTGATTTTATAGAAAGGTTGAAGACCGACTCTTGAGTTGGTTACGTGCTTAATGCAGTAGAACGTTGGTATACCAATCGGAAGAAGGTATTCGATTCTCTCCATTCTTAAGGGACCATTTTCTTTTAGATTTTTTCAGTAAACCATACTTATTTGAAGCTTGATTGAATTGAGATATCAAAATTAGGTTACCTTAACGTTCGTTTACAATCTTTTCTAAAGAGGTCAAGAGATGACTAGCTTCGTAGAGAAGATCGTGCGTTGTGTACAGCTGATAATTGTTTTAGTGGAACAGACACGCGATGTGAATCAGTAGTTAGGAAATGTGTCAGCACGTAAAAGTGTCGGCAGGAAGCTACCAGATTAGCAATTTAAGATCTTGTATCTCTCTTAGGATCGTTTTAACAAATTATTACTGTCATAATACTTTTAGGGCTTTAAGTGGGAAATTAGAAAATTAATAATTTGTTTTGAAACTACTTACCTGAATTGTCCAGTAGGTGAGGATTTGATAAATTAGATCCACAAGTGGGATTAAAAATGTGTGCATGATTTTTGTCACAATTATTATTTAAATGGCAGTGGCGGTCGGAGGGTTGTGAAATTCGGAGAGGTGATATTTGTGTCGGAACAATCGCATCTTTTTGTCCCTTCAGAATATATTCTGAATGATGGCAAACTGTAACATTTAATGTACGACCTATTTCCAAGCAAAAGGTTTTTAATTCTTGTCTAAGACACCTTTTACCCTGATTTACCTGAAGATACATTCGTGCACACGAGAACATATTTTTTGAAAATAATTGCTGTAAACAAAAAAGAAAATTAATAAAATTAGATGAAAGAGTCGATGTTCTTAACTTAGTTAATAGGCGCGAGCTCAGCCATAGGAAATCGTATTAAGAACATCGTGCCCGTATCCAATTCCAAGCATCCCCACTCTTCCACAGGCATCCATTGCCTAGCATGAACCAGATAAGGACGGCCACGCGAGAGTCCGCTTCATAGTGTATTCTAGAAACATTGATCATACGCTTACGTGGGCGGAAAAAATTAAATGGTGGTAATCACAGAAAAAAAGTGGATTTAATGCGATTAAATATTAATTTAGTAAAATTATTCCATCTGCGACTTATCCCGCGATTGATATTTCTGGGGAGGTCCCCGTCTTACAGCACTTAAGAAGCAGCCGCCGCTATTACATTGGGTGACTATTTCAATCACGTTCTGACGGACCAATGCCAATTAAGAATTCAATTAAATTTCAACCAATCCAGAAAGTCTCTCCGCAAAATTATTGAATTTCCTTTTCAGTATTGTTTACGGTGAAGTGAAATAATTATTCTTTCAATATTTAAATAAGTGAACTTGTATGTTTATTGCACTCTTCAGTGAAATAATTACTCACGTACGTATAGTGCATGTTATTACCTTTGAGGTGCTAGTGTTACTCTTTTCGCTGAACGTGAGATCTGGTCCCAAACTACACATCCGTTTGCAGGGTGTCCCTCTCCAGGAATTTCCTCCGGTGCAGTAACGCTCTAGCCTGGACATACTCTAAATGTCCGACAGGTCTCACGCCATATTTGCTAGTGAAGTACATATAAGTCTGGGGGGGGGGTAGAATGAGGATAAGGCTGAAGAATGAAAGATTGAACCCGGTCCTTGGCGCAATTGAACGCGCGACTTGATAGGACACCTGGTTCGCCTGGTATCAATCGGAGAAAATATGTAAAACTATCCATCAGAGGAGCCGTCCGCTAGAATGCTCCACTAGACCATGACTGAATTCAACTTGGCTAGTTAGCTCGTGTCGAAGAGGTTAGAGCAGTTGCAGTGGCACCAGTTATTGCCTTGCGCTAAATGCATTAAGCATTGCGAAGCCTTTTGATGATGTACACTTTAAATCTACAATTGTCTCACAAGTTACATTTGGGTATTTTTTGAAAACTTGAAAGGTTGTAAAAAAATATATGTTATTCGGGGCATGTAGAGCCATCTGTAAAAAACTTGAAATCATTTTTGAGAAAATTTGTTTTTTGTATTTTTTTTAAACAATCCTGTTTTCCTCTGAAAATTATGCAAATCAACTCGTATTTTTTCTCAAAATCTATATAATATTAAATAAATAACTAATTTTTAAGAAAAGATCTAATTTAGATAAAAATCACTATCATTACAATCACTATCACATCATGCTGTTGTATGAGGGTATCCAAAATGTAATCACCAAATAGTTAACACCAAAAAAGAACACGAACCAAAGTTATGTAAAAATATATTAGAATTGTGTTTTATTATTTTTATACTATTATCACTTTTAATTTTACAAATAAAAGCCATTTGCAGCAAACTCTCAGATTAGACAAAATTCGATTTTCATTCATATGAATGACATTAAATACCAACAGAAGATCAATTTTTTGGTTTATTGGATGAAAACATACGAAGAATTAATATTAAATATCAGAAAACAAATAATAATAAACTTCATTGACATATTTTATAATCAATGGCTTCTTGATTGCACCGAACAGTCGCCGGTGCACATGTGGCTCTCGATCCCCAAATGAACCTTCGATCATCATCGACTCTATTAAAATATCGACCCGGCCTAGAGGATCAACGTCACCCCCGTTGGGAACATCTGGTTTAGGCGATAGTGTTGTTACCGGAGAGAGAGATAGGCAGATGTACAGGCAGACATTTGGCTGTAAACCAATTTTTGGGTATCAAGGTGCCGCCAAAATAGGAATATGACTATATTACATTTTGAAGAATGTAATTTGCTTTCGCAGTAACAGATTCCCACAAAACGAGTTTTTCTGTCAAAGAAAGGAACTTTTAGCTGCAGCGTTATATAACTTCCTCTATTGTATGTGTTTTTACGCGTTTTTACTACGTATGTACACGGGAAAGTAAAAAGGAGCTCATAATTATTCCATCAAGGGCGCATGAGGCAAACTTAACGATAAAACTTTGAGGCTAGACATTTTTAGGCAGCACACTTACTTTTGAATCTGAATTTCACATTTTAATAATATTTTTGTACCATCGATTTCATTCTGTTAACTGTTTTGGCAATGAACCATGTTATACAAATACTTCGTATAACAGCAATTCCTCTGAGTTTATACTTATGAAAGTTCTAAGCAAGAAACCACCGTTATAATGGTAAACATTGTAAAATAAAACTGTATACTACCTCCTTATTATGAGGTAAAAGTTAATGAAAATTCTAGATATTAAGAAATACCTATAATATTCATTAAATTCATATAATTCATTAAGTTATATAGCGAATGAACCAAATTGATGAAGTCAAACGAGTTGATAGAATTACAATATTTTTAGAGAAATAAAACTTGCTACCTTTTCACTTGTGACTTACGAGATGATTGTACGATATGTTTTTATTACAAGTCAGGGATTCTATTTCTGAATTCATGTGATGTCTATTCCATATATATTCTCGCACAGAAAATGTACAAATACTGTATATCATTGTGAGATAAACGCCAAGATTCAAAGAAATGAACGCTGATTCTTAAGTACAAATTATTTTATGATGCTGGCAAACACAAGGGGCAATGTAAAAGTAAATGAAAAAATAAACAAAAGCGTACTTCTTTCCAATGCATCTGTTATTCAAAGTGCAGAGGTAAACTGATGAAGGAAAGCCGGAGATAACTCAAAACTGAATAATAAAATATATGACTAACAAACTAAAAAAGAAATCCTATGCTATTTTTTCGACACATTGTGCGAAAGTACCAGGGAAATAAACATGTCAATTCGACTTGTCACAAATAAACTTGTCAGTACATTTAACGTATTATTCCAAGGTATTGACACATTTTTGCCCTTATCCAAGATTTAATGTCCACAATAAAATTACTAAAGGAGAGCAAACAGGATAGTAGGTAAATACACTCGAATCGCAAATTATTTTATTCCATCAACATAAACACATGAAAGTTATACAAATTACAAACTAAACCCAGATCATAAAGATTTCCTTTCTTAATTTTGATGCTTTTCTTATATCAGGATATTAAATAACATCGCCAATGTGTTGTATCTACCACAATTATTTATAGAATTTATAGAGACACATTCTTTTTAGAATTTTATTCAATTCTTGAAGTTGTCCATGAAGCCAGAGCTAAAACAACTAGTATCATAAAATAATTTCTATCGAAAAACTTAATATAGGTATCGACAGGTTCATTCCTTACATTTCTAAAGAACACCAAAAATGTATTAGGAATTTCCGAAAATAATTTTATAACTTCCAAAATTTTTTGAAATATTTAATAAATTAAAAATACATATACTTGCAACTTGATCTATTCTGTACTACGTTATAGCACTGATTTTTTCAAATTCGGAATATTTAATGTTAGATTATTTGAGTATTGTCCCGCATTGTGCATCACCTCAAGAAATTGACTTACTGCAGTAATAACATGGAGAATGATGTCGCGAACCCTCGGACGAATTTACGATTTTAGATAACCTAATTCTTTTATGGCACAATTGACATTTTGCCATGCGTGCCTAAGTTTGTAGTGAATCTCTAGCCTGCATGACTGACATAAAACAATCCTACGTCAGCAACGCATATTATACCAAAATACTTAGTTACCAAACAGTTAAAAAACAGAAAACTAACTCAAAAACTGAATTAAGAAACTGATTTACAAGGAAGTTATCGTACAGACAAATATTAGTAATATCTTTTAAAATAGCTGGAAAAGGGTCTTTTATGACTCTTGCAAACTTCTAAAATTTTCAGAAATTCTTTACATCTAATATCCACCGCATGGTTATTCTCGCAACTTCTTTCTTTGTACGCAATATTGCGTTCTTAAAAACCTTTTAAACCTGTCCTTTCACTGAAGCAAAGTTCTCACAAACGCACAAAATTAAAATGGCGCATTGTCACGAACTTTGACGTAAAGTTCAACCATTCAAATTCTATTACAACGCTCTCGACACCGTGGTTTCATGCCTTCAGTCTTAAGCTGTTTGCTCCTGTTCTCCGATCTCGCGGCGTAGGGAGTCGATTCATGAACAGCATATTTAATGATACAACTCGGTACTGGCAATCGTTTTAAGTTTTTGTAGATTTAAAATTTTTATGTTTGAAGAATGAAATGTTAGCATTTGCATAATGATCTATGCAGCATAGGTTGCTAATATTAATTTTATTACTTTATTATATAGTTGTTCAGTCTTTCAGAAATTTGCGTTCAAGAGGAGATAGTTCAGATGCTATACGCCAATGACGAGCTGTATAGTTCTTTTAGGTTCTATAATACAATACAGTTTTTTAGGTATTAAGTTCACGAATGTTGTTATTTCATTCTACATAAAAACAACAAAAAATATTGCTTTTTCGAAATTACCGGAAGAGGATTAAAATATGTTTCAACCATCAAATCCGAGTCTTAATTATGTATATATATGTACTATCAGCTTTTCAAGTATTTTTTATGTAATGTAAGTCATTATTGTTTTCACAGTCACAATATGAAGAGAGATTTTAAACATTTTAATGCAAATGCGAACTTTACATTCATGAGCGTATTGTTTTGGAAAGCAATGTTATTATGCTGACTATTTATAAATGTCAACGAGAAAATAAAGCATATGATAATAATTACACGACTTTCCTCTGTAATTTAGATTACGTATAATTACTTCGTGTAACTTCATACACGAAATTACATATTTCTGAAAATGAGTTACGAAACTAATAGGATAAATGATGCCATCTAAGATTATTGCAGAAAATAAACAAATTAGGCATCTAATGTTCTAAACCAATTTTAGTAATTTTTTAGGTATCAATTTGCTAAAAAATTCCTTCACGTTATTGACTTCATTTTTTAAATTAAACTCCTGAAATATGAGAAGTCAGTCATAAGAAAACTGTTGCCATAAAAATTGAAAATGGACATGTTTTCAGAATGATTTAGTAACTTCATTGCTTCGTTTTATTTAGAGGAAACCAGTAAAATGTTTGATTGACCCTCACCCAAGTAGTACTCCGCCCCCAAACAAAATATTTCTACAGACAAATCCTCGGCCGTCACAGAAACACCTTAGTAAAACATTCTGAACATCAACAAGTATTTTCGATGAAGATCAACCATTTTCAGGTGGCAGCTACCAGAAGTAGCAGCAGCCGCCGGCCTCTTGGATGAAATCCGGGACCCAAAACAAAGGCCTTTATAAAACAAATCAACAGACATATACAAAATACGTGTGTGTTATTATTTCTTAAAATCGATTCTATTGTTATATTTAGATGAGTACAAAGCATGTCTTTCGGCACTCAACAGTTCACTCCGGCTCTACAGCTCGGTTTTCAAGATTTGCGGCGTCTGAGACAATAACTATAGTATATACTATGGCCCGCGTGTGACTTTTAATTCAGAAAATGTAATAACTTGCAAAACTGAAAACACAAAGTTCGATAAACATTATATTTATTAAATTAATTTTCAAATTTTAATAGACTTATGGGACGCGTTCGGGTTCATTGACTCCCTTGAAAACCGGCTGCACACCTCTCCCCGGACCTACTCCGCAGAAGATCACAGCATCAGTCTTCACCAGCAGCGCCAGAAGTAATACCTTCTCAGGAAGACAGTCGTCGCTTGGCAGGTTTCACCAGGAGAACCAGCTGCCATCCGTCCCCGGAGATTCCAAGAAGGCATCACGAGAAGATAAGCTGGACGCGCTCCTCGCGTAGGAAGCATCGAGCCCCGCCATCAGAAGTGTCGGGAGGTGTTCCTCCGCTGGAAGCGTGAGATTCAGCTGGCAGCAGAAGTGCCGGCAGGCTTTCTTCCTCAAGAAGCAAAAGTCTTGGCTGCCGCTGGAGTACCAGCAGGCCTTTCCCGGGAGAAAGCGGGAAGTTTGGCTGTCATCAGAATTACCGGCTGACGTTTTTCCGTAAAAATCAAAAGTCTTAGTTGTGGGCGGATGCGCCGGCAGGCGTTGTTCCGAGGGAAACAAAAGTCTTAGCTGGCAGTAGAAATGCCAGCAGGCATTACTCGATAGGAACCATGAGGTTCAGATGTCAGCAGAAAAGAGGGCAACCGTTCTTCCTTAGGAAGCAAAAGTCTTAGCTGTTGGCGGAAGTGCCTGCAGGCAATCCCCCGTGCGAAGCGCGAGGTTCAGCTGACAGCAAAAACACCGGCAGCCATTCTGGTGTGCGAAGCAAACCCGTGTGCAAACCTTTTCCAAAGGTCTGGGACGGCCACCACCAGACAGTTTCTCCGCTGCCGCCTGCGAGGGTCGTCCGTCACCAGAAGAATTCCCACCCGTTCTTCCACAGCATCGCCAGCAGCAGCACGACCAGGGCGAGGGCGGTGCAGAAGACGACTGCGCAGCACGCCGCGGGCCCCACGTCGTCGTCGTCGTCGCGGCCGCGGGCGCCGGCACCGCCGTCATCGCCGCTTCGCTCGCCCATGGCCGCCACGTCACTGCCACTGCTTTTGTTTCTTCGACGGCGGCGCCGCCGCCGCCGCCGCCCCCGTCGCCGCCGCGGCCGCCGTCTGCTAATTCCGCGGTCAGGGCGAGAGGGCGCGACGGCCGGGCGTTTGTTAGCGAAACAGACGGACGAGGACGGGAGAAGGCGGCCGCGCTGTTGCCGAGTCGCGGTGCGCATCGACGGCAGACGATGTGAATCCTTGCCATCTGTGCTCGTTTTCTTAAAAAATAAGCAATACCTATCTCCTATTTGTGCTTGTTTGCTGTGGCGTAGCTAGGGATGAGCAGGGGGGGCGGTGCGCAACGGGTGTCACCATTTTAGAGGTGACACCAATTAGATACTTTTAAAGATTTTTATGAATTTATAGATACGATTGATAGCTCGATTTTAAATCCCTAAAAGTGTTTTTATAAAAAACATTCATTTGCTAATTAGCAATTCTCCTTTTTAGGTTATTTATTTAAAAATTATATTTCGATTATTCTGAATAACAGGTAGTTTTTAATACATTATAAAGAAAAGTTACGTCCAAATATACTTGTATTTTTATTAAATAATGTGTAAACTATTCTGTAAAAGATATTTTTATATTTAATTTATGGGGGAGGGTAATACCATTAATTTTGCCTCGGGTGACACCAAATGAAGCTAAACCATTGCTTGTTTGAATTATGAATAAATCAGAGAACGAGTGTTGCTGGCAAAATTTCACAACACTAAATATTCAATCATTTAGGATAGAAAATATTTGCTGCCGCAATCGCGTTAAAGATTTTAAGGGAACTGAAGGCGAAATTAAAATCCCGACACTACATCTCCCATAACCAGCAAAACCGAGCTCAAGAAAACGTATTCAGATGGTAGTGAAAGTAGATGAATCATGGCGGAATTTATACGAGCAGAATATTTAAAGAAAATATTAGAGCGTTATTGAGGAAATAATTGTTTAAACACATTTTAAAATTGCCTCTGTTTAGGCAAAATTGCGCGAAAACAATCATATTTTCGAAAAAATTGTACATCACTTTCTTTTAATTGTACATGATCTTATTCTTTAAAACGCAGATTTATTTTCGGAAAAATTTCCGACTCCAATATTGTAGTTCTAGGAAGACGCCGAAAAAAATTTTCGAATTTTTGCAATTTTCCAAAAATCAAGAATTTTAACGAAAATGCGACCTACATTATACTCTTAAATGACCTTTACGCTATCGGTGCACAAAGTGTATTAAAACAATTTAAAGCCACTTTTGAGAAAATTCTGAAAATGTTCTTGAAGCTTCCAAGTATAAGTTATAAAGTACCCCCAAATAACAAAATATACTTTTCAAACTCAGAATACCCAGAATTCATTTAGCTTCCCTGTGCGCACGTTTTGTTGAGCACTTCTTTTGCTTGTAGTGGTAGGAGTAGAACTGATGTTCGTTACTATTTTGTTAGCAATGCAGACAAATCAAATCAGCAGTTCATTTACCGTTGAAATTGATTTTCTATAACTCGGGAACAAACATTTTTCAAATTTTTATTTTTCTCAAATAATAATTATTTCCTAAATTCTTGTTTCTAGTTTTTCAAATGTTGCTTTTTTTAAATTCTGGGCCTCAAGAAAATATGCACAGATAATCTCTCTCCCCATACGTCATATACAGTTTTTACTGTTTTCGACCAAATGAATAAATAAATAAATAAATCGATGCGGATTATCAATTTTGAAGAAAATTGGGTGAACGGTTTAGACGCTAGCGTTGACCACAGACGGACGGACGGACGGGCAGACAGCTAGACAGACGTTTTGCGTCAAACGATATTTTTTTTATATGAATGCCCACCAAACATCAATTCTGACTACAGAATGTGTTTGAGAATGCACTTTATTATATATGAAAACAACATTTATTCACTTTTTCGTAACCAGGCCCCAATAAGAATTTTTAAGTAAAAATTCGCCGTTTACCGGCACACAATAGAATGCTTTCTGTTTTTACGAAGTGAGAGAATGTAAAAATGTAATGCATGTTGTATAGTTATAATCATTGAAATTATTTTGTGAAAAAGACAAATTTCACACGATGTCTGGGCATTGCAGTCATATACGCTTGCTGATCTATAAAAAGCGCACACTTGGAACTTAAGAAAACACACTATTTTGGCTTCTCTAACAATAAACGCACGTTTTCTCGATGACGGAATGTCGGATGCTTTCAACAGACCGTTTACAAAGCTCAATAAGTAATGAACAAATGACATCAGATAAGCTATCAACCAATTAATTTTATGATTTTATTAAAATTTAGTTATGATTTTATTAAAATCACGTGGATGAAAATCACAGTGAAAATATTCTGAATACTTAACATTGTGAATTTAATGTAATGTTTAATGAGTGAGAAACCCAGAAATTTTGTTGCATTAACATCAGCCAATTGTTCAACATCAATAGCGTATGCAATTGACCTTTGGAGTCGATAATGAATTGAAACTGTTTTTGTTCGTGTACTATTAATTTGTTGATATGAAACCAAGTTCCAACATCTTAAATCGTAATTATGTTTCCTTCTTGTAAAGAATATTTGTATCATCATCAATGAGAACTTTCCTTCAATTTCAATTAAAGAGGGCATATTGTTTACGGAAGGAATAAGACAGGGCCTAAAATGGAGTCCTGCGGAACCTCATTCGTTTGCAAAGAATAGAAAAGGGGAGGAAATAGAGTTCATTCATGCAGAAAAGTATTTCTCCTAT